>JANBXD010000003.1:4200000-4718164 GCA_024472245.1 Beauveria sp. NWAFU-1
TTGTTGATGTGCACGGCTTGGAACCTACCAGCACGCACGCACAAGTTCTCTGGAATCTATGAACATGATTGTTTTGCCGCTCTGGGCAGCAACGAGCTCATGGTTGGTGAGCAAAGCTGTCGGGCTGCGTCCACTTGATGCCATTGGTCGCTTTTAGCTATACAGGCTCCAGCCATCTTTAGCGATGCAACGGAGAGCAGCTTGGCTACTTGGGCTGGAGTGGAGAGTCTGATTGTGTATGAGCTCGCGTTTAGACGGGAGACTCGCGCTCCGTGGTCAACATCAAATCCGTCTTTATTTTACCGCCCCCCGCACAAGCTCCCACCTCCATGATTTTTAGCGTCCCATATCGTGACATTGCTTCATTCTTACAGGTCAGGCTCCCCCCACACTCACCGGCGCCAATCGGGAGCCCGCAGCGAGCCCAACACCACCGGGGGCCAAGCGTTTATGCCGCCATCGTCCGTGAGTGGAGACGGGATAAGTTGATCGGGGGGTTTGACAAGGGTTCCGGCCGCTGCCGATCTCCATCTCTCTGATCAGTCTATCAAGGAAAAATCCGACGGATGGTGTCGACATGTCTCTCCTACCAACAACGCTTTCTCACACTGTCGATGCCATTGGCTGACCTATTCCCATCTTGTGTTCCACACAGACTAGGAATTCTACAAGGTAGGTTTATGCAAGCAAGTTTCATACAAGATAGCTTCATACAATGTAGTTTCACACAAGAACATTGTCTGTGCCTCTTGCTGCACTGCGCAAAGGTAAAATATTTCTCGCTCTTTAAGTCAAGACGCGATCTCCGATGGCCAGAGCTTTTTCACTCTCGGGATCCTCCAACACGGGCATGCTTGCACATCTTTAGCTTTGGACCACTAGGTGAGAAGACGGTGCCGCGCATGATTCACTACTACAAGCTCGCAAAGTTTCAATGCGCGTTCGAGGTCTGCACAATTGTCCCTTTGCCGCTGAATCGCGCTCTTGGTCCAACATGTTATGCCTACGGGACAGAGCTTAGCACTAGTCCCGAATTACACCCGTCTTTGCCGCCGGTATTATCTCGGTCTTGGCGCCTTCGTCACATACGTTGCTCAAGTGAAGCTCCCGGAAGTTGCTTCTGACAACAGAGATTTGTATCAGAGATGTGGGTGGCGTGCATCACTTGGGTAAACGGCAAGACGCAGTGAGACGCCGCCTATCTGTCCAGTCCGTCAAGGCCTGCTTACAGATCATCATTACCTACTACAACAACTTCGGAGTGATTATCATGTTCACAGTTGCTCCGCGTCCCTCGTCTCATCATCTTTTTCGCTCGTGACCACTCAGCGCAGTCCCCACAACCAATCAGCAAACGTTCACTTTGACCACCGCCAACATGCAATTCTTCTCTGCCCTCGTCGCCTCTTCTCCTCATTCATTTTAGCCATTCCCGTCATTGTCCCTCGCATGTCTCTGACCCCCGTACCCTTTGCGGC
Source organism: Beauveria sp. NWAFU-1 (assembly GCA_024472245.1). Lineage (NCBI taxonomy): Eukaryota > Fungi > Ascomycota > Sordariomycetes > Hypocreales > Cordycipitaceae > Beauveria > Beauveria sp. NWAFU-1. The sequence goes on from JANBXD010000003.1 coordinate 4,201,479, forward strand.
AGGCTCCGGCGTCCCTTTCGGCGTATACTCCACAGGCTGCTTCCATCGTCATGGGCATTATGCTGAAGAAAGCCTCTGCAGCTCGAAAAGTGCACCTATGTTGGGGAAATGGCACCATTTTTACGGTTGAACTCGAGTGGCACTAGACAAGTTGGCAGTAATAGCACCCATCCATTAATCGGCTCGTCATAGTACCCAGAGCTATCGGTCACTGCGATTGCATGTCTTCAGTTCGGAAATCAAGGCATCAAGTGCGAGAGCAATGCATTTAGTGTACCCGGGCATTCTAAATCTTCCACCACAGAAGAACGCTGAATGAATGGTGCACGGCTCCTGATGAGACTCGATTTCGAAGGCGGACCCAGTACAACAACCAACCAACCCCTTTTCTCATAAATTTCAGGAACAAATCACACGTTAAGCCACCTCTTGCACAAGCACCAGCCTCCAGCCCTTCCTCATTGCTTGATAGCAGTCTCCAAAATGTCGATCAAAATGTCGGCTGCGACGATTAGCATCACCTTGTATCCCAAGGGCCTCGTCATCACTCACCGTGCTTCTCCTCAAACACGAGCATGGGCCGCAGGCGAATCGCCCTGTCGCCGCTCGCGCCGATATTCAGGCCGCCGGCCTTGGCCCTGGCCAGCACCTGCTCCCTGCGCGGGCTGTCAAACGCGATAAACGTGCCGCGGTCCCTGCCGCGCAGGTTCTGCACTTCTCCGGGGTACCTGGCCGCCAGCGCCTCGAGCTTGCCATACAGGTATCGGCCGACCTCGGCCGTGCGCTCGACAAGCCCCAGCCGCACCACCTCGTCGTGAATGCCGCGGAAGAGCAGTGCGCGCGCCGGGTCGCCCATCCAGGTGTTGTACTGGCGGTACGGCTTGTCCGGCCGCAGCGCGTCGTCTCGGTAGTAGAAGCCGGCGGCCTGCGCCTTTTTTGAAAACGTCACCATGTCGGGCGGCGTGGGCAGGTCCCAGTGCTCGTGCGCCCAGAATTTGCCCGTCGCGCCGACGCCCGTCTGCACCTCGTCCACAATCATCAGCACGCCACGGGCAGCCGTAATCTCGCGCAGGCGCCGGAAAAAGGCCGGCGACGCGTGGTTGTCGCCGCCCTCGGACTGGATCGGCTCGACAATGAGCGCGGCGACTGGCTGCGGCCAGTTGGCTAGCAGGCGCTCCGTCTCGGCGAGGCACCGCTCCTCTTCAGCGGCGTTGGCGGCAGCGTGGTCCTCGAGCGGGTATTGGAGCTTCGGAAACGGCGCCGCCGGCCAGTCAAAGGCGGGAATGTCGAGCTTGTGAATGGCCTTGCTGCGCGTGGTGCTCAGGCTGCCAAACAGCCGGCCGTGGAAGCCACCCTCAAAAGAGAGGATCGAGTACTTGGGCGCGCCGGGCTCCTGGTTCTTCATGACGGAGGAGAGCTCCTCGGGCGTAAACTCGGCGCCGTCGCGCTCCTGCGTGCGCCGCCAGATAAAGGCGGCCTTGAACGCCAGCTCGTTGGCGTCAGAGCCAGTCATGGAGGTAAGCACCTGGCTGAAGCCCTTGGGAGCAGCTTTCAGCAGGCCCGTTTCCAAAACGTCTGCCCACTCGGATGAAGGAAAGGCGCCAATAGCAGGACGATTGACAATGGCGCTCTTCATCTGAGGGCTGTCTGCGATTTCGAGCAGGCGGGGGTTGTTATAGCCTAGAGGGATGGACGCGATTTGGGCGAATCTATTTATGGCAAGTATATTAGTTTCCGTCGCTCTCAGCCTCAATCGGTGGCTGCAATCGAATAACTCACGCATCCAGGAGCACATTTCCATCATGGTCGACGATGCTACCAATTGTCAGCCAGCTGAGCTCGCGCAATACTCGACAGCACTCACTAATTTCCATGGCACTTGTCATAGTCGGCCACAAAGTTCATGCTCCTCGTATCAAACACTTTTTCCAACTTTTCCAGCGCGGCCTTGGATCGCGGTCCAGGAATCGCTGTCTGGACGGCCGGCTTCGGAGGCTCGTTGTGGAATACCGACGAGGCTGTCGCCATGGGCCGTACAACCTGCAGCCTGCCAGCATAGCGAGGAAGGCGACGCGCGCCTGCGCGAACTGAGGATAGCATTTCTTTTCTTCAATTATTGTATTGCAAGCAGCAGAATCAGCAAACGAATAAATTTCCAATTTCAAAAGAGCAGAGAATTGAATGGGGTGTTGCCTGGCTGATAAGCCTCGACCGGTGCCGGGGTTGCTTCTTTTATTATTAGTGAGACCGATGGTCATTTGGCCGCCGGCCGTTCCCCACGCCAATATTGGATACACGGAATTGGACGTGTTCGGAATTGAAATACACAATTCCTTTCAAGGCTGGCAAACGTGCAGCGGGGTCATTATGAGTCGATAAGGACGAGTGGGGAGAACCGTTGTTGCACTGCTTCATCGCGCATTTTTTATATTATTAGCCCTGTCGAGAAACAACAGCGGACGCCATATCGTCTGCAAGACTGCAATACAGGAACTGAATCTCTCAATCTTCCAAGGCCGCCGGCGACCGCGGACGCCAGGCTAGAGCGACGCTAAAGTTTTTTTTGTACGGGGTTGTCATATGTTCGGTGGGCGCCAGAGGGCGCCACAAGTGTCATTCATGCTCGGTATTGCTGTCTGACAATGTTCAGAAGGCGCCCAGCTTGTCGAGGCGTCGAAGCGGCATGCTAGCAGCAAAATTTGAAATCAGGAGAAACATTGGCAACTGTGCCGCGAACCCTCAGGGTGGCATCGCACGTCGGCACTAACAACATGTAAAGTAGCGACCAGCCAATTGGTGAGCAAAATACTCATGGCTAAGATCGATCCAGTTCGCCTTCTCCCCATGTTGCTAGCCGCCTGCTCCTTTTCACAACCGCGGCAGTTTTCTTTCGGGCACTCTGCTCCATGAAGCATCATGCACAACGTCTGCCGGCCATCATCGTCGAAGTAGAGGCCTTCATTCGTGACAATTTTCCAGTCAACTACTAGTGTCTCGACGACACCAAAGTTTGCGGTGGCGAGTCAAGTCGACTTCGCTCCCAAATGCATTGCAACGCCTAAACCTGGTATCTAATATGTCGCGTCTGGCTCTTTGCGTAGAGCTCATTGACCCAAAAGTCGTGGGTATCATCCGTATAAGAAAAAAACAACGCCAGTCCTATAAAGAGTACATGTTGAAGCTAGTAACTATTCTCTGGCCCATTGAGGCAGTATGTTGAACAAGAGAAAGAGCAAACAAGGGCGCAGAGTCGAGACATTCAAAAAGCGTCAATCTATAACAAAGAAAATTTTGCTTGAATATACTTCTTTTTTTTTCTGCCAGGCATTTCAATGCTCAAGCTTGGCCCTTCCAGTAACGGGTCGGGATAAAGGGCATCTTGGTGATGACGCCCTTTCTCTTGCGGCCGCGCACCACGACGTCGACCTCGGTGCCCGCCTTGTGCAGGCCGTCCCGGACGTAGCCCATGGCAATGTTCTTGCCGAGCGTGGGGCTGGGCACGCCCGAGGTGATGGTGCCAATAGTTTCCCCGTCCTGCTCAATGGTGGCGCCCTCACGGGCGGGCGCGCCCTCGACAACGAGGCCGACGCGGCGCTTCTGCACGCCGGCACCGCCCTTGCTGCGGGGCGTCATCTGCGGGACAATGACCTCCGCACCGTGGAAGCCGGCGTCGGCGGTGCGGCGCTCCTTGGGGATGATCCAGCTGAGGCCGGCCTCGACGGGGGTAATCGTGTCGTCGAGGTCGTGGCCGTAGAGGCACATGCCGGCCTCGAGGCGCAGCGAGTCGCGGGCGCCTAGCCCGGCCATTTGCAGGCGCTCGGGTCCGGCGGCGGCGAGCAGCGCTTCCACGGCGGGCGTCGTCGTGTCAAACGCTGGGTAGCGCTGGCCATTGAAGGAAATCTCGAAACCGTCCTCGCCGGTGTAGCCGCCGCGGGAGATGAGCACCGGGTGGGTGGCGCTGCCGTCGGCAAGCCTGAGCTGCGCCCAGACAGCGTTGCCAAAGTACAGCTTGGTGAGGTCGACATCGGCGTACTCCCTGTCCAAGACCTGCTGGAGAATTTCGGCGGCCTGCGGGCCCTGCAGGGCAAAGAGGCCCGATTTGTCGAGCCGCGTCCACTCAACACCAGCGCCAAACGCGCCGAGCTGCTCGTCAATGTACTTGGTGTCCTTTTCGAGGCACGCGCCGTTGGTGACGACGTAGTACTCGTCCTCACCGAGGCGCGTAATGACCGTGTCGTCGACGATGCCGCCGGTGCCAGGCCACAGCAGCGTCGTCAGCTTGCTCTGCATGGCGCCATGCGTGGCCCACGCCGACGGCGTCACGCGCTCGAGAAACGCCGCCGCGCGAGGTCCCTTGAAAATGTGCTGCACCATGTGCGACACATCAAAGATAGACGCGTGGTTGCGGGTAAAGTGGTGCGAGTCGGCCAGCGACAGACCGCCGTACTGCACCGGCATGTGGTAGCCAGCAAACGGCACCATCTTGCCGCCGTGGGCGACGTGAAAGTCGTACAGCGGCGTCTTCTTGAGGTCGCCGCCGGCAGCAGCGCCGGAGCTGTGGCGAACAGCGCCGCGCTGGTGGAGGGCGGCGCCGACGCGGGCGGTGGTGAGGCGACTGGCGGCCATTGCAGGACGAGCCCACGCGACCATGGCGATACCCTTCATCGTGTGAGGTGCGGGGTGCAGATGTGTGTGGGTTTGTGTGTGTGTGTGTGTTGTCGGATAAGAGTGCCTAGTCAATTGAGAAGAGGACGTGTGTATCTGCGCGGGACAATATGCAGACGTCGGCGATGAGAAGGAGAAGAGGGTGGTGGAGGGAAAAAGGAAAACAGCAGCTCGTTTCCGCGGCAAGAAGAATCTCGAATTTTGATGTGATTGCATGTTTATCAGTTCCTGGTACGTAACAGCCCAAGCTGTGGTGGGCCTCGGGTCCCCCCGGACTCTGGCAAAAGGGGCTCCGATATCGAAGGCGGATCCGGGCGACTGCAGCGGGGGTTGGGGGCCTTTTGGGGGCACTGAGCGTCATTTAGGGGGTTTGACCGCTATAAGCTTCCTTGCTTTGGTGCTGAAGGCGTGTTGAGCCCACTGTACCTACGAAACACCATTACCAAACAGTTACCCAATCTCTCAAGCACCATTCATGAAAGCAATGTGCCATACGTCTATGCGAAACGGGGTACACCATTTTATCATTGAAACGCAATCAAGAGCCACACGTGATAGTTGAGGCAACTTAGGATACAAGTATCACTACCGAGGCAACTCGTGCCCAATCATTCTGCTATGCCAAACACACGGTCATTGTATGAGTCTACAACTAACCATTGCTCAAATTAATCAAACCCAAGAAAAACGACACGTACAAGCATCTGTCGCTGTGCCTATCCGCTGTGCTGCATCTATCCTCCACAAAGCTATTCGAGCTCTTTCAAGCCGTCCTTTTAGGCCGTCTGCTCAAAGCTATACTTGAGCCAGCCTCCCAACGCTCGCAGACTTTCCCATCGCACGTTTTCGTCTTCCGACTGCATAAGCTCCATGATTCTCGTCTTGAGGCCTGCCTTTTCTAGCCGCCATCTCTTCTCTGGTACTTCCTTGACCAGGCAGCCGACGTCGTTGCAGGCAATGGCCAGCACTTGCTTGTCGTTGTCCCAAGGCTTCTTCATGATATCAGCCAGTTGACGAGGAATCTCACCATTCTGGTGTTCCAAAATTCTTCGCGCATTTTCTGCCCAGAATACCTGACTTCTGTGGGGCGGTGACCAGCGCAGATGGCCAGACTGCACCTCGGCTACGTATTCGTCAAAGGTCGTCTTGGTCTTGGTGTATTCCTCGAGCATGTCCTTGAGATTCTGGAGATCATCGAGCAAGTCGGTATCGTTAAGTTGGCGGCCGCCAAGCGTCTCCAGCAGAGGCGGCAGGCGTGCAAGAACCGCCGTGGGCAGCAGTGATGTTTGGTTCTTGGATAGCAGGTTGTACAGTGTCGAGAGAATGAGTCGGCTCGTCTTCTCCTTGGGCGACAGTCGCAAGAGGTGTGTATACAGGAGAACAATGTCGTACTCGCTAAGAAAATATGAGCATGCACCTACTTGAGGAGACAAGGCCAACCTACTTGTTGAGATCGTCACCAATCTCTTCAGCCTCGAAGCTCATCTGCCACATGACCAACAAGACATGGTACAACAGCTGTAGGCCAACACCGCCACCAACGGACCCTTCGATGCCGGCCGTGCGACCATTGGTGCTTCCGTTCCACAGGGTAGCCGATGCATTGCCCGAGTTGCTGACTCCTGCGGCACTGTGGAGAATCTTGATGAGCGGCGCAATCGTCTCGCTGCGCTGGTTCCAAAACTGCTCGCGCGAGGCGTGACCGTTGAGCAGCGTCGAGTATTCCTGCACGGCAATATCTTGCAGGCCGGCGTCGGTACTCTTGGCCAGGCCGGAGATGTATGTAAAGAGGACAGGTAGGGCACGGAGGGTGGCCTGCGACTCATCGCGCGAGAGAGCCATCAGCGTCGTCAATGCGTGAGAGGTGAGCAGAGGAATATGGTCCTCGGTAGTGTTGGAGTGAAGAAGTGGTAGAAAGTGCGTGTATGGCTCGGGGTTCTTGAAAATAGCTTTGGCTAGGGATGGGACAGCTAAAGGATACAAAAAAGGTTAATGTCAGCAGATGTAGATAGCATAATGGGGACTGCAAAGACGATGGAGAAATGCAAGACTTTGGGTGACATGTCCGCTACTTCCTCCTACACTTATACAGCCCAAAGTATCAACGTACCGTCGAGGACATCGGCAAGCAGGACAAGAATATACTGGATAACGTTGGCCTGCTTGGCGGCCGTCTCAAGAACGCTGGGCTTGCCATCGCCGCCGACAAAAAGCAAGCGGTAGCCATCGAGGTCTTCCTCAACAATGGCTCTTCGCTGCTCGGGCTTCTTAGCCTTGTCCACGGCGCGAATCTGGGCGTGCTGGTCCTCAGTGAGGGTGCCGGCGCGGACCGCTCCTTCCCAGGGAATAGGCCGCTGGCGGATGTTGCTCTGGAGGGAAGCGAGGTATGTTGGCGGATCGAGCGACATGGTGCGCGGCGCGTCGCAGCGGGAGAGAAAGGGGTAGGTGCGAGAAACGGACGGCCGGTCGGGGCTCGGCGACGGACTGGGTTGATGGGGCGGATGGCCAGAGACGCGGCGGAGGGAGAAGGCGAGGTTTACGACGGGTGATGATGTAGCCTGCCCATTGAGCTCAAGCAACAATGCATGCGGTAATGTCAAGCCACAGAAGCTACCCCACCGAGTTGACCCAGCAGGAAGGTGTGGCGGTGCACGTCCCAGCCACCAACAATTGAAATTCGGATGAGGAATAATCGAGACTAATAAAGTCTCTTGATAGACATATCATGCCAGGCACCAAATGTCGTCGGTCTTTACCTGGCCAGCCTTCGAGTATTGTGTCCGCTTTCAACAGTCTGATCATATCCCGCAGAGGTCAATCCTGAAGGATTGCGATACTACCGTGCTCACCAATGTCGTGGCGCGGTACACGAGCTAGGCTTGATGTGCAAGTCGCCGTGTTGTGAGATTTTTGAGGTATAAATATGTGTAGTTTCTCGGCAGGCTGCTGGTCATTGTAGCATCAGGAAAAAATGCGCATTTTCCTTCTGTTCTCTTCGGCCTTGGCCGCCCTCATTGCGCCCGCGATTGCGGACTATCAAGAGTGCCCTGACCATCTCGCGCCTGTCACTCAATTCTACCTATTTGGCAACCTTGACTGTGCCAATAACGGCCCGGGCAAGCGGCTCGGTAACGTTGAAGTGTGCATGACGGACCTAGCTGAGCACAACTACGGCGAGCCTCAAGGCTGCCACAAGCTGGAGCAAGAAGGCGTGCTTTCCATCTCGCAGTGGACAAATATTCAAGGATGCAATCGTCAGTACGGCAAGGCCGCAGACTGAGACACGGAGCTAACGAATTGGGACAGTGTACATGTATACGGATGCCGAGTGCCTGACTGGCATCAAGAAGTTGACAAACATGGGCGGATGCAACTCACCTTCTGGGGACTGGAGTGGCAAGCCATGGATGGCCTACCGAGCGTGGTGTCCGCCAATGTGAACACTGCTGCACAGATTAAATGTCGCTGATTTGTCGATGTCAGTGTAGCGGTGTATAGATTGTGGGTGATGGCTGGTCCACGTAGGGCAGTCATGCAGCTTTGTCGCTGCTTGCTTAGCAAGCCAACGTCAGCAGCTAGACTAGCAAGTCGAGCCAATTGAGACGAATCAGAGCCAGAATTACCCCGTGATACCAAGGTGTTTGTGTTGGTAAACGCGCTGATTTGTTCACGGCAGCAATGCAGGGTAGGCGGCGCCGATGGAGATGATATGCAAGACGTCACCGCTAGAGACTAGAATGAGCCGATGCGGGCCGGCCGGCGATGGGCAAAAGGAACGCTGTACGGAGTATGAACTGCTGTGATCTTCAGCGTCTGCAGTGAGACACACGACGTTGTCAGTCAGCCAGGTACGGCATTGGGTGTCTTGGGCGACAATCAGGTCCAACTACGGATACTGATACAAGCAAAGACCCATTGGGCACGACTCGAAAGCCTAAATAAGTTGCGAGGTGGAGCATTTCGTGCCTGGAGCAAGCAAAAGTAAATCGGCTTTTTTTTTTTGGCCATTGTATGGCAGGTCCGCTCGAAATATCGAGGATCATGATGTAGGCACACAAATGGTGAGCTGGCAAGCTTCGGAATAAAATCAAGCTAAGTTAGAAATACGAGGCATGAAACAGCATCGAGGGGCTGACCATTATCAGCTTGATAGCTCGGCTATAAAACACGCTGGCATATAGTGATAGATATAGCACCAAAATCATGGTGGCTCAGGGCTTCACTTGTTGACGGGTTGACGTGGCTGACCCTGTTCCTGGATGCAACTCCACGCTAGACAGGGATACGCGGGAGAATGCAGGAACATGGCAAGTAGGAAAAAATTGAGCTTAAAAAAATTCTCCTCTGTGAATAGTCAAGATTCGCAGGGTATTGTACATCTCGGCTGATCAGGCCTTGGTTTCGTGAAATGGAGGGGCTGGTATGCGCTGTAAGTGGGAGGCTGGGAACATCGTGTTGGCGTAGCAGCCCGCACCACCCAACCTTCTTAAAAACGTCACCTATGCACCACGCCCGACGCCGCTACATGCATCATTTTCTTCTCTTTTCATTGATTCTACCGGCTTTTTGAAACCTTTTCTCTCTCGTGTGCATCTCAAAGATTTTGACATTTTTTTTAAGGGTGCAGCGTTGAACACGGAGTCCATCCTTACAGTTCTCAATTACACCAGCGGCCACCCGTTGAGCACTTGTCTCACCGACCTCGCTGCGGCCCGCCCCTCCCGCATTCCTGTGCAGTACCACAACCATCAGATAATACCACACTCGCAACAGGTTCTCCTCCCACGGAGCCTCTGCTTCGGGCAGATCCCCAACCGACACAATGGGGCCTCACATATCTTCGTCGTCCGCCTCGTCGTCGCGGCGGACAAGACGAATGCCGCCTACCCGCCTGCTCCTCGCCCTCCTCTCCCTCACCAGGCCCGTCGCCGCCTCGCCGTACCCCAGAGGCGACATCCTCCACGACGCCCGCTACGCCTACCTCCTCGGCCGGACGTGCGCCAGCTTCTGCGGTGAAAACGGCCAGTACTGCTGCGGCGGCGGCGAGCATTGCACGACGCTGCCCAACAACGTCGCCACCTGCGTCGCCGACGGCGCCGTCGCCTCGCCTCTCTACACCACCACCTGGACCGAGACGCGCACCTACACCAGCACCATCCTGACCTGGTTCCTGCCGCCCCCCGCGCCAACCGCCGGCGTCGACTGCGTGCCTCAGCGGGCTGAGTGGGAGGCCTGCGGCGAGATTTGCTGCGCCGGCTGGCAGACGTGCGCCTACAAGGGCCAGTGCTCCGCCAAGCCCGGCTACGGCGAGCCCACGACCGTCATCGTCACCAACAGCGGCGTTGTCACCACCCAGTACTCGGCCCCCTACCGCGTGACCGGCACGACGACCATTACCAATACCGGCGTCCGCTCCACCGACGCCGGCACCACTACCGGCACGCCCACCTCGACCAGCAGCACCCGCACGGCCACGGCCACGCAGGACCCGGACGGTGCTGCAGGCGGCGACGGCACTTCGGGCACGGCCAACAACAAGCTGAGCGGCGGCGCCATTGCCGGCATCGTCATTGGCTCCCTGGCCGCCGCCGGCCTCCTAATCCTACTCTGCTTCTGCTGCATCGCCCGCGGCCTCTTCAACGCCCTCTTTGGTAAGAAGCGCGAAAAGGCCGATCAGTACGACGACCGCAGCACGTCGGTTTACTCGCGCCGCGATCGTCACACCGGCTGGTTCGGCGGCGGCGGCCGTCCCTCGTCCGTCAGTGACCGCCGCAGCGAAAAGAAGTCGAGCGGCGCCTGGTGGCTCGGCCTCGCCGGCGCCGCCGCCACCCTGCTGGCCCTGCTCAACATCAAGAAGAAAAAGGACGTCCCGCGCAAGACGCCCTCGCGCTACACCGACTCCTACTATAGCTACTCCGACTACACGGGCATCAGCCCCAGCAGCGCCAGCTCCGGTCGCAGGACCACCCGCACCGGGCGCACCGCGCGCTCCGGCCGCTCCAGGACCAGCCGTGCCAGCCGCAGCAGGCTCGACAGCCGGAGCCGCGTCGACAGCCGGAGCCGCATGGACAGTCGCAGCCGTATAGACAGCCGCATGGGAGTGACGAGATCGGCCTACACGGCCAGGTCGTCGTCTCGCCACGATTAGCCGGCCGTCTCCGGAGCAGTAAACGCTGCTCTGGCATGCCTTGCTTTGCTCGGTTGGATACGGGACCGGATAACCGCCACGACTGTACATTGAGAAAATTCATTGCTCACCTTGACTGGTCTCGGACTGGCTAGGTCGAGTTGCATATGCGTTGATTTCTCGTTTTTCATACTCGGCTCATTGGAAAATGAAGACGGCGTTGGTTTGTTTGTTTATATTTGATGTTTTAATTTGGAATGAAGGATGGACGAGGTTGAAAAAAGAATTGCAAAGACGCCATGACCTACACACATGGTATCGAATTGGGCGGCTCGCTGAATCTTGCTATCTGCTCTTTTGCACATACCTCTGCATTTGGATTCGATGCACACGACTTGAACGATTTGATAGAATTTGAGAAGAAAAAGGAAGCCCACTGATGGCGAGCCTTTGATCGGCACCTTTTACCTAATGTTGAATATTTCCTATCCAACACATATACCTACCCAAATAAATAGACTTGCTGCCACAGTCAGTACCACCAACTCCGCGCTCTCCAATCGCTCGTGACCGTACTCGCCGCGGGTGCACATATGAAAGACGTCGTTAGATTGATTTGTTTTGCTTTTGTATTTTTTGTATGTAGCCCTTTTGCTACATGACATGCAAGAAACCTTCGCCTCTCCTGTAAGACCCAGAAACGCAAAAGAAACAATCCGTGTCCATAATTTACTCCTCAACAACGTTGCCCTTCTCGGAAACGTACAGACCGTCCAAGAACTAGAGATTATGTTAGCGAACAGAGGGCAAGAGTCTGGTGGGGAGGGGCCGACGAGCAAGCGGGAGCACACTCCGTGGCCAGAATCTCGACTCAAAGCCAACCCGAAATCTGTCCCGCCTAAAGGCCTCTTGCATATAAATCGTACCTTTCGGATATCCTTGTTGCGGACCTTGCAGATCTGCTGAATGTCGGCGGCACTTTGCGAGACGTTCTCAATCGAGTTACCCGAGAGGACGAGCTCATCCTTTTGCGCAGTCGAGATGGCGACATCGACACCCTCAGCCATGACCACGCGGCGCACAATCTTCTCGCCGATGAAGTTGCGAATCTCCACCTCCCACAGACCCGTCTCCTTGCTCTGGTCGACGTTGACGTTGATGGGGAAATGCGCGTAGACGTAACGCATCTTGTACTTGAAGCCCTTTGTGACGCCGGTGATCATGTTGCTGATGATGGACTTGACGGTGCGGAGGGTGGCGACATTCTTGCGGTTGCCGTGGTGAATCTCAATCGAGATGATGTTCTTGGAGGGGTGGCCAAAGTTGACGGCGAGATGGCCGAGGTTCTTGACGAGCTTGCCGCGGGGGCCCTCGACGGTGACGATGCGGGTCTTGATGTTGACCTTGACTGTAGCGCGCGGAAGGTCAGTGGAAACAGTTCGTACAATTCGAGCAGTGTGCGTCTCGGCTCTGGAACGCGTGCAGGCGGCGGACGAGGAAGAAAGTTTGAGATGCGTCTCCGCAACCATGTCGCAGATTTTTCCCTTCTATAATCGCAAATTCGTCGATAGCTTCTTCTACCAGGTGGTTACGAGCAGGGCGAATTCGTCGTCGCGCTCATCGGTGTTGCCGAGCACTCGATCGCAGGTCCGATATGCATCTCAAACTTTTTTTTCCTCGTCTTCGTCGTTTCGTCCAAGCTTCGTCCTACGCCGGATGCCGAGAGCAGAGAAAAATTTGACAATTCGTTGACGTACCACCCTGAGGAATCTCCAGAGTCTCCTGGGAATGAATGTACTTCATCCTGCCGGTATTTGATGGGGTGGGATTGGGCGTGAGGTTGAGGGTATCTCGGGACTGGGCGGCGGGACAAGCTCGACGAAATGTTTAGCGAAATCGTTGTGGGTAGAAAAGTTCTAGGGCTCGGTGCACGTGAGGGCGAAAGTTGGCGTTGCCGACTTTTTGCCGGGGCCAGTTGGGCGCCCCACTTCGTTTTGTCGAGGAGAAAAGGTGGCTGGTTAGCGGCGGGGCGAGCGGACCACGTGATCTTTAATTCAAGGTATCAGCCCGAATTGCGAGTTGTGATGAGCGAGACAATCAATGGCAGTGAATTGAATGCACTGTTTCAGATGTTTAGTATCTAATTTCACTGTAAATATTGTGCAAACTGGCTAGGTTTCTAGTCAAGGCTCCTACTGCTAAGCGTCGTGTTGTCGAGCGACACAACCACTGAGTCCCAAATTGTACAGCAGCGCAAGTTGTGTCCAAGGCTTGCCACCGACATTCTTGTTAATGCGGGCATCGATGCACAGTAGATACAAGTTGCTGTCCCGATACTCACTCTGCAAATCTTTTGGCGCGTGCTGATGTGGTGGCCAGTCCAACCATACGTCAGCTCCAGCGAGGCTCCACAGTAGCAGCAGTAGCCGCAGCTCGCAACGAACGACAACGTCCCTCCACCAGCCAGTAACGTCAACCTCCCGCCCCTCCGAGCTCCTTACGCCGACATCACCACGCGCAGCTTGCTTTCGCCCAACAACCCAAAACACCTTCCCCCCCCTCACCCTCGACGGCGCATGCGAGACTCCGCCCTCCACCCAACATGTCGTACTTTTTCTCCACACCCGTCGACATTGACGTCGTCCTCGAAAACGCCGACGACCGGTCCATGGTCGACGTCAAGCTCGACAAGAACCGCCGCGAAAAGGCGCCGCTGTACATGGACGGCGAGTCGGTCAAGGGCGGTGTGACGGTCCGGCCCAAGGATGGCAAGCGCCTCGAGCACACGGGCATCAAGGTGCAATTCATTGGCACGATAGGTACGGCAATGACAGCTCCAACACCACGACGAGCCGGCGCAGCCCATTCGGCGAGTTGCTGTCGTCGCGCGCGCAACCCGCCGTCTCAACTCGCCAAAGGGCGGCGCGCGCGCCAGGTGTTCGATGATTGGGGCGTAGGCCGATGCTAACATGTCGTGTGTTTTGTCAGAAATGTTCTTTGACCGCGGCAACCACTACGAGTTCCTCTCCCTCAACCAGGAGCTCGCCGCGCCCGGCGAGCTGCAGCACCCGCAGACGTTTGACTTCAACTTCAAAAACGTCGAGAAGCAGTACGAGTCGTACAACGGCATCAACGTCAAGCTGCGGTACTTTGTGCGCGTCACCGTCTCCCGCCGCATGGCTGACGTGATTCGCGAAAAGGACATTTGGGTCTACAGCTACCGCATCCCGCCCGAGATCAACAGCAGCATCAAGATGGACGTGGGCATCGAGGACTGCTTGCACATTGAGTTCGAGTACAGCAAGAGCAAATACCACCTCAAGGACGTCATCGTCGGCCGCATCTACTTTCTCCTCGTCCGCCTCAAGATCAAGCACATGGAGCTCTCCATTATCCGCCGCGAGACCACCGGCGCCGCCCCCAACCAGTACAACGAGAGCGAGACCCTCGTCCGCTTCGAAATCATGGACGGCTCCCCGTCCCGCGGCGAAATCATCCCCATCCGCCTCTTCCTCGGCGGCTTCGACCTGACTCCGACGTTTCGCGACGTCAACAAGAAGTTTTCGACGAGGTACTACCTCAGTCTCGTCCTCATCGACGAAGGTAAGAAAGGGCGCTCGCCGCCGCCGCCGCCGCCGTCTCTTGTCGGGGCTCCAAGTCTCTCTCCTCCGCAGCATGCTGACCTTGTTTTCTAGACGCTCGCCGGTATTTCAAGCAGTCTGAAATTATCCTATACCGCCAGGCTCCCGACCACCAAGTCGAGCAGAATAGCCACGCACTGGCCGCCCATCCACCTGAGAACAACGCCGTCATGGCGGCGGCGGCTGCAACGGCCGAGGCGTAGATGACGCCGGGTGTTTGCACTGGCATAATCTTCATGTTGTGATTACCAGCCTTTTTTTTTTCTCTTCCTTGTTCGAATTTTGCTTGCTTAGCATAAGTACTGGCGTTTTTGGGGCTACGGGGATCGGGACCGCCGAGGCAATGTCCATTTTGGACCAAAATATCCCTAGATAAAGAACATTCTAAAGATTACTCCTCACATTCAAAGCCAATCAAAATGAAGAAGAGACGGTACATGAAAAGTGTCACATTGAATATTTATTTTTCAGCGCCCAGGTTGATTAACACCACTATCCATGTCCGAATGTACAGTCGAAAGAGCAAGAAAAAAGAAACTAAAATTGTTCATCTACAAATCCGCATAGATCCATTTGCCTTTTTGCCGCTCGTTATTTGACCCCTTCGCAAATCCAATGCATTTCTAATGCATTTCCCTGCATTACCTCATGCAAGATCCATCACATCATCTGCTGAAAATCCAAACTGGTTATTCTGGATAGCTGCGATCCTGTCCAGCTCGTCCTGGTATTGCTTGCGCACGTCGACAAGCGAAACAACCGTGCGCTTCTTCGGCAGCCCTGTGGCGTTGTCTGCGACTCCCGCCGCACCCTCATCAAAGACCCACGCCTGCTTGGGCTCGACGCAGCTCAGGGCGTTGATCAGCAGCAGGTACTGCCTCGTGACAGGCGTATCGAGCACATCGTCACCAGTGATTTTGTCAGCCTCACCCGCAAGCTTCAGCTTCTGGATGCGGTCGAGGAGCACCCACGCGGCGCCGCGCATGTTTTGACGCTTGATGCGCCACGCGTACAGCACTTGGTGATAGTGCGCGCCGTGCACCACGTCGGCAGCGTTGCGGCAGCGCTTGGCCAGAAAGTCGTCGACGTCTTGCTGCAAGCCTGGAAAGGGAAGCGCCACAAGCTCGCTGTTGTGGCCAGTCTCGCACATCTTGTCCACGAGGAGGCGCAAGCTGGATGAGCGGAGTGCCCGGTCCTCGATGGAGAGAAGGGTGGTGTGGGCGAGCTCATACTGGCAAGTGGCGAGCGCAGCGCTGAATTGACGAGTCAGCATCTCGGCTTTGACTGAGCCACGATCGGGGCGCGCCGATGTAAATTGCATGGCCAGACGCGCAAACTCGATGACGTAGGAGTACGCCTTGTGGCTATCAAAGAGCGCGACAATGTGTGAGTAGTAGCGAGGCAGGCCGCTATTAAATAGTGCCCATTCTGTCTCGTCAAGCAAGCCACTGCTGTGGCGGTCAAGCTGGACTGCTTCAGTACCTGTGACGATTAGCATGTGCAAACGCAATGTCGTGCTGCACGACTTACTCATTCCGATGGCAGCCTTCCTGAAGAGGGGTGCCGCATTGCTATAGTCCTTTAAGGCCAGACTGACACGACCCTGGACATATACCGAAAATGGATCTTGGCTGCAGAATCTGCCAAGGGCGTCGGCTAGATCCGCTCGGTGCCTCTTGATGAGCGAGCACTGGATCAGAGCTGGCGATACTTCAATATCGCTATCCGAGGCGCAGAGAGAGGCCACAATCTCAGTGATACTCTTGCTAAGATCTTCATTCGTGCCGTCAAAGCCGAGCAAGTGGCCAACATTAGCTTCGAGAGCCGTCACGACTTGCGTTTCATCACCGCTCTTTTTAGGCAACATGCCCCATCCTGGCCTGGACAGTGGCACAGCAAGCTCTGTTTGAGACAGACTTCTGAGCAGCTCTAGCCGACGCAGAGCGGCTACCAGGCTTCGAAATACATTTCCAACATCGACACGGTGGTGAAGGGCGTCCTCCTCGTTATCAAACTCAAACTCCATATGAGCAAGGAGAATGAGTTGACTGAAGCACACATTCCACAGCAGCGCCAAGCAGTCTTGTGTGGCAGCCATCAGGAGCTTTCGTCCAAATTCGGTGACTGGAGTATTGAGCTTCCGGCCCCTCATTCCAGCAGGACTTGCGACTAGACCAAGGACTTCATTGTAGAGTTCGTCTGTCACTATGTTAAAGTTTGGACCAAGAACATCGACAATTTGTGTGCAGTCCTCTTCTGTAATCCCTCGCCAGAATCCAGCCTTGTCGGAAAAGAACTGAATGCGCTCCAGGTCCGTCTTTTGCGACTCTTCAAACATTTCTGGCCGTAGAGCTGCGTTACAGAGCTGTAGATAGCTGTCTGAGAATCCGTCAACAAATGTCAGCGCCGAGTTGATGAGTGCTGCCTCGTGCTTCCTGCCCTGCTCGGGGGTATGGAGGTTGTGATATATGCGCTCCAACTCGCTGCACTCTCTGATGGCCGACACAAGATCGGCGCAGACAACCCAGGCAATGTCGGATTCGGGATCAAATGCCAGGCTGATGGCCTCGCCTCGTTGCTTGTCCAGTTCAATGAGCAGTCTGTAAAAGCGGCGCCATTGGCTTTCGCTCGATGATCTGAATTGCTCATAGTCCATCGCACCGTTAGCGCCTCTTTCCAGTAATGCTGCAGCGCCAAGCACAGAACATATAGATTCAGCCAGACCACGTCCCTTGATGCCCTCTGGGTATTTGCCAAGCCCGCGCTCGTAGATGCAAAGTGCTACCTCGAGTGTCGCTTTGGTAAATCTGCCTGGCTTCAGGATTAGTTGCAGCCATTTCTCTGTGACATCTTGGGTGTCCCAAGGTCCAGAGGTCTCCGCAGTCAGCAAGCCCGTATCGGAATGGACACCTTCCCAGCCCCGTTGCCAGACCTGCGACATGTTTGTTCTATCCAAGTCGAGCCGTTGAACCCGGTAAGTAATATTGTTTTTCCACAATGTCCAGAGGCTTATATTGCCGTCCTCGGGCGATGTGAGCACAAAGTCAGCCAGAGTCCATATGTCTGACGACGACGGGGTCTCGGGTATAAGGGTTAGTTTAGGGAAAAGATCTTCAAAGGTAATCGAATGAGTTCCCTTGGCGACGATCTTCCAAAACTTGAATTCGCCTGGCCCAATAGGCGAGTATGTGGCGCATATTCTCTGACCCGAGCTGCGTCCGACAATCTGCACCAGATTGGCCTGAGAAGGGTCTAGAGTCCACTTCCCAATCTCCTGTGGTGATCTATCAGCACCAAGCAAGTCTCCTGTGAACAAAATTTGGCCGTCCTGGATATTCCATATACGGATGCGATGGTCGAGGCAAACGGTAATGGCAAAAAGGCAGCCATCCAGCCCCAGCGATGTGACCTGCACCGCCGTGGCGGCACTATATTCCATGTTGGTTCGGCCATATCGAATTGTGTGGTTGCCTTGAAAAGGAAGCAGGCTTCGGAGATTCTGTTTCCATCCCTGCACGTTGAAGAAGGATTCCTTCCATACGCCGCCTGTACCATGTTAGCTGACTTGCTCCATGTACCTATTAGCTGCCGAGTATCAGACATACCATCGTCGGCCTGGCCCCTGTCCAGACGAATCATGCCACCATCATTGACCGTCACCAGCAGAGTATTGGCCGACACGGCCACCATGCGATGCGCGTACTTGAAGCCCAGCCCGGCCGGCGCCTGTACCTTGGCCAAATCCGACAGGCCCGCGTCGACTGCCGTTCGCTTCCTGAAGAGGTCGGGCCGCAGCGTAAACGTGTAGAGATGAGACGAGGTGTCGAGGACAAAGAGGCAGAGCGCGTCGTGCTCCTGCGGGTCGGCGAGGGCGACGCAGCCCGGCTGGATGGGCACCGCAAAGTGAAAGTTGAGCACGAGCGGCGCGTCGGCGGCCTTGCTGTGGCGGCAGACGTCGGCAGCGCGCACGCTCAGCAGGTGGCCGTCCTCGAGCACGCGCCAGAGAAAGTTGCGCGGCGTGTCGTGCCACTGGCGGTGGTAGATGGACGCCGCGCTCGCGAGGTTCTTGCGGCGAAACGCCGTCTCGTCTTCGGCCGCGCCATCGTTCTTGCTGCTCGGGCGTGAGGCACCGCCGGACAGCGATGGGACGCGGATTGTGACAATCGATGCCGCCGCCGGAGGCTCGAGGTTCAAGCGGGTCTCTTTGAAGAGAAACTGCGCGTCGCCCGAATCCATCTCGCCTCCTGGAGCTCTACGAGCGCATGCGTCGTGCGTTCCTTTTGAGATGGGTAGAGGAAGGAGGGTAGTTCGATGGTTCGTGAGGTCGACGATGCAGAGCGCTTGGCGATGTAAATTGGTGTTGATGGGCGCAAGGTGGGCGTTGGAGCTCTGTTTTTATTAACGTTGCTCTGGACTAGAATTTCCTTGTTGCACTACCGATCGGTTTCTGTGGAGCTAATTGGCTCAGGTACGTACCGCCTTACACAGCAGGGCATCTCACCAGTAACGAGTTGCAGTGTAACAAACATTTATAAACAATGGATCAACTTCATTTCATGTCTAAATAATGGTTTCATGTCATCTGTTAACCGATATCTACATGAGGTCCCTTATCGCACAGTGTAACATGAAGCACCCAAAGACGTCTAACAACTTTGAAAATCCCAAGTAAAGTATAACAGCCAACGCCAGCAAACAATGCAATAAAAAAAGTAGCACATTATATCGTTTGAGTCACCATTTAATCCTTCTCCATATCCTTGGGAGCTGGGTCACCGATACCGTCCTCGCCAATGGCAAACAAAGTATCGCTCTCTGGCAAACAGGGACTGTCGTAAATCTTGGCGATTCGCGTCTCTCCACGGCCCTTTTTAAGGCTGATCCTCGTCGTGCTCGCGTGTGCAATAATGTTGCCACCAATCGGCTTCTTGGGATCCGGATTGAACATGGCGCTGGGTCCGCCGTCCACCTGGGCCACGACCTGGTTCGTAATGACAACGGCCACGCCAAACTCGTCCGCCAGGCGCTGCAGCGTTCGCATAAACTTGGCTAGGTGCGTCTGGCGATTGGACAGCTCGCCGCGGCCGCAGAAGTCGGTGCGGTAGAGCGCCGTGGCGCTGTCCACGATGAGGAGCGAGAACCGCGTCTCGCACATCATGGCCGCGGCCTGGTTCAGCAGCTGCAGCTGGTGGTCCGAGTTGTAGGCGCGCGCGTAGGCAACGTTGTCGAGGACCTCCTCACCAGAGAGACCAAATCGGTTGGCCACGGAAAGGAGGCGAACGGGACGAAACGTGCCCTCGGTGTCAATGTAGAGGCACTTGCCCTCGCCGCCGCCCATGTCAAAGGGCAGTTGACAAGTTACAGCGAGCGTGTGGCAAATCTGACTTTTTCCGGTACGAAACTCGCCAAAAAGCTCGGTGACTGAGCCGGTCTCAATACCACCGGCAAGCAGCGTGTCGAGGTTCTTGGAGCCCGTGGTAATGGAGATGAGTTCGCTTCGTCGCTGGTGCATTTCTGTTGCAGTGGTAAAGCCCATGGGTACAAGCTTCGAGGCTGTACACTGTTAGAAGTGGAAATTGGTTGGAAGTTGCGGTAATTACCTTCGGCAAGAATTTTGGTGGCTTTTTGTTCCGAGATGCCCTTGATCTGCTCCAGCGTTCGGCGCGGGGTATAGGCCACGGCCTCGACAGTGTTGAAGCCGCCGTCGACGACCAATTGAATATCTCGCTTTGTTAGTCCAGCGATGCCCTAGATATCCATCTTTAGTGACTCTGAGCCGAGTATTGCAGCAAATCAACGCCGTAGGGTCGTACCTCGAGCGCACTGAGAGGAGTGGGAGCACCAGGGCCGCCCATCTGGCCCTCCTCGCCCGTTTGTGCTTCATCATATTCCTCAGACATGTTGCACAATTTCGGATGCAAGAGTTTGTATCTTTGGAGCACAGAGATAGCCGTGCATTGGCCAGAAGAGTGCGCTTCTTGGAATTAATCAGCCTTTGTTGTGGGATAACGCGTTGGAACGCGCCAGGTTAGGCAACAACGCTAATTGTCCAACGCCAGATCACGTGAGTCATTCCGCCACTCTATGCTCATCATATACCAGCAATTATAAGGCGGAAAGGAACAAAGGATCGCCTAATCGAACGTGCCTGCTTTTAACTGCTGTGGAAAGTTATTTCAAAGTTCTAGTCTCGCTTGGTTGAGTGGAAGCGGAAGTACGTCTACTCCCATGCCCTTGCATCGTTTCTTTACTACATTCACAAGCATATTTATTACAAAGAAAAGTTTTTTATGTAGATTGTGTATTATTTTTGTAGCTACAATACAAGTAGATTATTAATGAAAGAAGCAAGTATCAAGTTTCAACGCCAAGAAATGCAAAAGTTTGCTGTGTAAGAAATGCAAAGAGGGTGCTAAACATTGCCAGAAGCAATCATCAACAATCGTATAATGCGGCATCGAATGCTCAATTTCCCCGAAAAGTCTGTTTAGTTGATGCTGATGCGGACAGGCTCGTGCTTCCTGGCCTTGGGCACAGTGATGCTCAGGATACCGTCCTGGAAGCCCGCGGTGACGCCATTTTGGTCGACGCGGGAGGGGAAGCTAAACGAGCGGGCAAATTCGCCAATGCTGCGCTCCGTGAGCCAGTACTTGGCCTTGTCGGTGGGTGCGTCCACGGTAGTGTTATTGTTGTTGTTGCGAGCGACGGTGTTGGAAGGCTCGCTCGCAACCTCACTACCATTCTCCTCCTGAATGCTGGCGTCGTCCTCATCGGACACGGTGGCCTTGTGAGACGGCGCGGGCGCCGCCTCCTCGGCAGCACCCTCGACGGCCTTTTGGTTGTTGTTGGGGGAGGTGCCGGTGGTGTAGGTCCTCTCGACCTTGCCGCGGACGACGAGGGTCTGAGGCTCGGTGAACTCGACGCTCACGTCATTCTTGTTGAGGCCTGGAAGCTCGCCATGGAGCTCGTAGGCATCAGCAGTCTCGCGGACGTCAAACTTGGGCTGCCAGTGGCAGACGGGACCGGCCTTGCGGAAGTGCTGCTGCTGCTGCTGCTGGTTCTGCTGCTGCTGCTTGCCGGAGGCGGGCTGGGACTGGCGCGAGTATGTGTCAAACTCGTCAAGGAGACGGAAGAGAGGCGTAAAGGAAGCCTCGGTGTTGTAGATGGTGCGGGGGAAGAAGGAAGCCATTTTGTTGATGTTGGTTTTGATGTTCCTTGGAACTCTGTGAGAAGTCGTTGAGTGTGTGCAAGTAAGAGAGGATAGAAGAGCTTTGGTGATTGTGTTGATGTGTGATGAGAAGAAATTTTTTTGGTTCTTTGCGGAATCAAATTGGATCTTTATACTTGGATGGAAAGCAATGCTCTCTCAGGCTACAGGCGAGATTCGTCATTGTACTGGATTCTAGAATCTTGTTGAAGATGCTGGCGACTTACACGGCAAGCACGGCCGTGGTGTTTCTAAGCATGTTCGGCAGGTACCTACACAGCGCCAGCAGTGGCCAGACTGTGGTAGAACCTGCTCGAATCTGGTGGAAGGCGCTGTAAGGCTCCACTAAGATCGGTAAGGCTCGAGGTACCTAGGTACATAGGTACTCGAACGCTAGGCTTGGCTCAGCGCCCACATCTGTTGCTGAACGAGATGCAAGCAGCAGCATGTAGATAATCAAGGAAATAAAATAAAAATTTGATTATCGCACAATTCTATTTACGGTCTCTTATTTTTTTCGACTACCTTGGATCTACGTGAGCCACAATGTAGCACAGCTCGGCCAGCCCGGCCAAACACTTACCTAACCAGCATGTCTCCCAAAAAGGCAATTCCAACTTTTAGGTGACGCAATGACGTCACAGTTCCACGCTCCTCTGTGGAAACCTTTGTTCCCTTCGCTGTTCACAAAAAGGTGCCCTTTTTGGAGCACAAATGGCGGGGGAGTATTTGGGGGTCGCCATAGAGATCATCAGCCTCGTATTGGACTCGCAGTTGCTTGCCATGGGGTCAGTGAGTTGCGTCATCACTACGCCCTCCCTCCCAATTCAAGAAAAGAAAAAGCTGCCTCTTGAAGCAATCAAACGTGGACCGCCATATACATAGCATCTGGGCCAATGAATGCCACGCTACCTTTTGCCGGTTCTCGCAAAAGCTGCGAATACTTGGCTATGCGTCGCCACAACGAGAAAACTCCAGCCACAGCTGCAATAGCCAAGGCGGGCGGCCAGCTTTCTCTACCTGAGCGCCCACACCCCCCTCCACTCGTCAAGCCACACTTATTCTGACGTCGTCCCATCTTCCCGCCTTGGAAGGGTATTCTGGCATCGTCTGATTTCGGCCGATACGCGCGTCCGATGTCGGGCTCTCGTCATCAATCAATCGTCTCGAAGAAGCGCTGCGGCTTGCAGGTACACAACAGTCAACCTCCGCACTGGTCAGCGCCCATAGAGGCGTCGAATCCTGCAAACGTCAATCAGCTTCACTAGCACTGCAAAAAATGATATCATGGAGGGCTCTATGCATCACAAGAATAATCATTGCTTTCTGGCCAAAATAGCATTTCAGATGCTCTAACTCTCCATGCGATTTCCTTGTCTCGCCTGTGCTATGCTCATCCAACCAAATTCAATCGGAGTATCACAGTGTATTGCGAATCATGTGTCGTTTTCGTAGCTCGAATTGGGCATTGCGAAAGATTTGTAGTCTTCGCAATTACAGTTGTCTCGTGTATCATGTTCGTGGTTGCAACTTGTTGCCATTGCTCATCGCGCGTTTTATGCTCAAGTGATGTGTTGTAGTGCATCGTTTGCCTGTAGTTCAAAGCTATTGCCTGTGTCCGTGTAGAGCCAGCTTTTTACACGTTCATGGCCGTCCACCAGGGACAATAAAGGCATTGAAAGCCCTCGAGTCATTCGAAGGATGTGGCGGCTGTCCAAGATTGGGGTTGTTATTCATCAAACCGACGAGCCGGCGTCCAATTGAAGGTTCAAGCTCGGTTCCATCCCTGGCAATCTTGACCTCGCGATTCGAGTTCCAGGGGTTGCGTAAGCCTCGGGTGCGGTAAAATGGCAACGGAATGGTGGATAGCCATTGGAGATTGAATGGTTTGCCCCGTGTCTGCAAGTCTTCGTCCGCATCATCCGCTCCCTTGTTACTCAAGACTTCGCTGTCGTCCTCGATGTCGCCCTCGAGCTCACTTTCTTCAATCTCCCAGAACATGGTTCCTCGCGCCGAGTCATCAATGATATGCCCTTTCGGAATATTATTCTTCGCTTCGATCGTAACAGGTTGTGGCTGGTCACTTTCGCTGGCAGTCTGGTTTTAGGGCGCAAATTGAATGGCTGCATTTGGGTCTTGGTTGATTGCCGACGTCATTCGAGCAAATCCAAAATATTCGCCAGATTTGTTAGCAGAAAATACCAGATAGACATTATCGGTAGTCTAAGTCCTGTCAGCACACGAGCGGGTTAGGAGGGTCGCAGTGTCAACTTACATTGAAAGCATTGTTCAAAAGCTGCTCATTATGTGACTGAGTAGCCCAAACGCTCGTTTTGACACTCTGTTGCAAGTCTTCATGAGTAAGGCTTTTCAGAATGAAGAATCGGTCTCGCTGAGCGTTTGCGGGGGCATTCCTGCTGTCCCCGCGAACGTCAACGGCCTTGGGAGAATCCAACGCTTCGGGTTTGGGTGACTTTTTTTCCTCAAGTGGATCGTTTGAAAGTGTAGGCGACTCGGGATTGCTTGTTCCATCGGCAATGACAATTGGGCTCTCTGCGGCTGCTTCCGAGGTGCTCTTTCTAAGTCGGCATACCAGTCGCACGGTCTGGAACTTGGACTCATGAATAGTTTTCTGGGCTACAGTTGAAGCAGCATCTTCCTTGAAGTTGGCAAATGCACAGTTGCTCTTCGAAATCAGGAACAAAGACTGAAGCCCCGGGGCTAATTCGCAAACGTGATGCACCAACTTCATTAATTCGGTCTGTGGCGGAAGATTTCCAACCCATATGGCGTGACCTAAGGGGTACATGTTAGTTTCAGCCAAGTCACATCACGTTAAGGGCGTCTTACCACTTTGGTGAGGCTTTCGTGGTGGTCCACGGACTGGGTTTTGTTGTTGACGCTTAGTCTCGGCTGGTCGAGTTAGCGGTGACGTTATTGTCGAGACAGATAAGAGCGTACCTGAAGGCGATGTTGGATCTCGAAAAGATCTGTTTGTTCTGTATGACGGTCTTCGAGGTGGGCCTCGACCTTCATTTTGAATGTGTCCTTGGCTATACTGTCGGTTCATCATGTGTTCGGGCCGTTGAAGAGTTTGATCAGCGAAATGAGGCGGTTGCTGGTAGTACCCTGGAGATTGAGGATGTTCCATCATGTATGGAACTGGGTAGTAGCCAGAATTGCCTCGTTCTTGCATCTGGTGCGGGCTGTGGTGACCTGGAGGAACGCTGGCCGTGTAGTATTGCTGCATAGGTGGCTGCTGCACGTAGTACCCTGGCATCACTGGCCCGGGGTGATGGCCTACATACGGATGATGTGGCATGTGCTGCATGACTGGCGGTGAAGTCTGCTGGCTGTACTGTCGATGACCCCCTGGCAGAGATGGGTGTTGGTAGCCTCCGTGAGGCAGGGCGCTAGTCATCGGTACCATATTGAAAGGGCCAGGTTCAGCGGCTGGAGATGGGCCAACGTTTCTGTAGTCGAAATATTCGGTAGATGGCGTGGCAGGGTACCCATAAGAAGAATGTCGAAGGGAAGAAGAGCGTCGACGCGATGATGGAGCTGTCGGAGGAAGCTCTTGGTTTTGAACACCGTGGTCCAGTTTCGAGGCTGAAGTTCCTTCCTCTAGGTTCTCAGCCATTTCCACAGGAGTACTCAGTGGAGATGAGATATCTCCCATGATGACTTGCCGACTATCGAGGTCAAATCGAACGCGTTCACACGCTTCCTCTATGGAGACTGATAGATCCGGTTCCAAGGCAGTGGAAAAATTGGAGGGCCGATGGGTAAATAACGATAACAGAACTCTCGGAGAACTTTTGTGTTGAATCGAGGGAAATCGAGGTGCGATGGTAAGCCACGGCAAGGTTGACAGAAGCAAGGAACGAGTTGTCGACTGAAGAGATGCTAGCCACAACGATCCTTGTGGTGTGTGAATAATGAATGGCCAGGTTGCTGCCTTGCGAGTTGTGTATATGTAGGAGAACGTTGGGAGCAGGATAAAGCGCGTGCAAAGGTGCCCAATGAGCTAATCGCGCACAATCGAGGCTTAAGAGTGATACAGCAGCAGGCTTTTGACGTCGAGCTCAGGTATTCACCTAATAATTCTCAAGCCACCAAAGGTTGTGCGAGGTGTGGGATAAGAAAAGAAGCTCAGAATAGCGTAGAGAATGAGCTCTCGTGCCTCGAACTTTTTCAATGTAAGTGGGAGAAGGCAGTAGACGAAGGCTGGAGCGGGGGTTTATGGTCCAGTAGGGCTGTTCAGCCCAAGTCAGCCAACTAGAGAAATGGTAAAGCAAAACCGCTATGCCTTTGTATGACCGCTGGAAGAATCCGAGGTTAGCTTGGTAGGCGGTTTGTGCGGTGGAGTATGTAAGAGATTAAAAAATGAATAATACCTACGAGGCCAAGTTGAAGAAGCTGTGTAATGTGCTCGGGGGCGTGTGCGAATAAAACAGTTTCTGGCAAAGGACTGTACAGCGATTGACAGAGCCCTTCTTGGAGATCAGAAAAGGGAGAAATGTAACCGGAAGTGCGGGAAGGGCAACGGGATAGGCGCTTGGGAATATGTGGGATCTGCTGAAGATGGTCTGGCCCCGGCTCCAGCCCTGGTCCTATCGGCAAGGCTAGTAGTCTTCTCCAACGGCTGAGCGTAGCGCAGAAGAGTATCTATAGCGGGCCAGAGTGAGTGATGAGGCCTCGTGCAGAGTTTCCTGTGCGTGCCAAGCGAAGTGCTGCAATCTGCGTTGGAGTGTTCAGTAAGTGATTCAGTTGTCAGGACGAGGATCGGTCTACTTTGCCAACTCACGTTGAAACAAGGAAATCTGGGCGCTGCGCCACGACGAGTTTGCCACAGCTGTCGAGCGCCCAACTCTTCCCCAAGTGTTTGGCGACAGAGCCGGGGTAGGCGAGTGCGATGGCGAGAATGGGGGATGGTGTTGCGGATGGCAATGTGGCAAAAGTGGATGTTGTTGAGGTTCCCCTGCGCCAGAGACAAGACGCAAATAGAATCTGATTACGACGACTATCATGCGAAGAAGTCTGTAAAATCAAGCAAAAAAAATAAAAATAAGAAGCTCGGGTTCATATAAAGTGAGTCAACTGGATGTCGGCACGTAGATGTAGGCACGAGGATCTTGGCGGATCCACAGCCGGCCTACATACGTATCTGTGGATGCTGTCAACTGTGTAAGGCGCTTGCTTCCTTCCCAACTTCCCATCTAAATAAATACGGAGGGATACTAGTACGAATGACATCAATTGAAAAGTACCTAGCCCGTTGCTATTCAAGGATACGTATCCGCAAAGAAGGATTCATCAGGTGCATGTACCGGCTACAACCTCGCCGCGGCAAACGGCAACGATTCACAGTATAATTAAGCAGGGTGTCATGGGTATTGATACATGGCAGTCCACATTGGCAGGCAGGATTCGTACAGAAGCCTCCACAAATCAATTCAGCGAGAACCGCAAAATGCTTGACCCCCAAACCCCGTCCCATTGTGCTGGGATTTTCTTAGTTTTCTCTTCTTTTTTTTTGCCACTCATGCCCCCATCCAGGAACGTCTCGGGGCAAAACCGGGGGGTACTCAGGGGTTCCACCATACAAGCCACAGCAAAACCGGTTCTCGAGCTCGCTTTCTGAAAAGTAAAAGTCTCGTACGAATAACGCGTGTCGTCGGGTCCAGGATGTTGGGGTTTTGTTTATGTGTCCTTTTTCATCCAGACACGCCTTGTGGCTTTGCTGGGGCCAAGCTGCCCAAACATTGGCGCTGAGGGGCCCCAAGCACAGTCTCGACTCTAGCATAACAGGGCAGACAAAGTGGCGATTTTTTAGCCACTTGGTGGCTCAAAGAAGCTCGCTCTTGTGGCTGAACTCGTTGTCAAGCAGTCAACAGCCAGCAAACGGAACAAAGGCGAGACGCGTTGCCCTGACTTTTGCTTCAAAGCAGTCAATGACTTTTGCTTCAACGCATTCAATGAATTATTGAGACTAGATCAAAGCAAGTTGCCGCTCTGTGCATGTGTAAAGGCAGAAAAGCAATAGATAATGCCGAGCAGGAATAGCGACGTTACAGTACGTTGGCGTGCTGGGGTTGCGCTAGGTTCGACGCAATTCCACGATACCGGCCGATGCACTCGTTGTACGCAATGTCGGAGTGATCGGCGAGCGAGCAGCTACATTTTACGGGCTGCAAGACTCGTTGACCAGCAGATGCCCGGAACGTTGCAGAGGCACATTTGCTGTGGCTGAAGCTGCATGACGAGAAGACGCCGCATCAAGGGCAAGGGTGGAGCGGGTGCGATTGGCCCAATCTTGGCGACCTTGCTTACTAGCGTATCGGTCACATTTCCATGCGCTTCCTTAGCCTTTTAATCAATGGCGACCATTAATCCCAGTGGCCCCGTGCCTCCGTGCCTCCCTGACGCCTGGTGTGGCACCGGACCCTGAGAGATCAGCCCAATCCCCATCATTTTGTTGCCCGGTGTGCAGCTGGTCATGGGCTCTGCGGTCCCATGTTGCTATGGTACCAAGTTTGCAAGTATCGTAGCTTGCGCTTGCTTTCTCGACGCCATCCTGACAGCACTGGGTATTATATCGTTCCATGTTGGTTTTTCTTGGCCTCGAAAAAAAAAAGGTACAGAGTGCAATCATTGGGTCAACAGTCTCGCCTTGATACTGCCAACTTGGTGGCAAAGGCCCCATCAGTTGCCAAGTTATGCGCCGAGCTGTACGGAGGAGTAGCGACCCGTCATAATGCGCACAGCCTTGACACCACATCTGGCCACGATGGAGGTCTAATGGTTTCCCATCATGGACAGACCGTCAAAGACAAAAAATGCATCCTGCACAACCGTTTGATTCAGAGGACGGTATAGACGCCGATCATGATATCATCACGGTTAAAGCCATCTGATCAGTGATTCACATCGTGGCATGACTGACGCCTCATTGTTACTAAGCTGTCTTGAATGGGTGTGCAACCGCGAAAGCACAGGGCTTACCAGGACAACAGGCTGACAGCGAAACCAGGGCACATGCTCGGGAGCTGGTATGTTCTTAGGCTGCACGCCCCCTCCAGAGGATCTAGAGGAGCTGGACCCTTGATTTTCTTTGGAGGGGGGCGGCAAGGGTTGTACTTGTAGGTCAACAGGTGTGGAATGTTTCAAACCCCCCAATTCAAGTACGTGCAAAATTGGTACAAGTCACGCCAACATCCGGAATGAATGCTCCAGCGCCCATCAAATACGATTACCAAAAGTCGAGACAAACAGAATCCGTCTTCTGGAAGCTGGGCCAGACCCAGTCCCCATTGATTGAAAGGCGGCAGTTGTGGCAGTGTAAAGGAATTGTGCGCCCAGCAAGAACATGGCAAATGGGCAGAATTATTCAAGGTGAGCAATTGATCGACTCTACTTTGATCATTCGCGACTGCAAAGAGCAACTTCTTGAGCTCATTATGAGCAAGCATCGGATTCACAGTACCTTGGTATCAGTGGCTTCGTGAACTGACGGCCGGGCAAAAGTCTAGAACCCAACTCCACAGAACGAACAGAAAACAGGGAGAAAAGATGAGTGGTCACTGGCCCACCGGTGAAGAAACAAACAAACTACATTCTGAATTAATTCTTATTGATTGCTAATAGAGGCTAGACCTCCTCCCTTGTGCACATGCCTGGTGTTCGTTGCTGTCCAACTTCAAGTCCAAGAGAGAAGCTACCCACAGAGAAACGATCCACAAATGTACTAGGCACACATCCCTTCAGCCTAATATTAGTATGACGACATTGACTTTTTTATTACGCACGCCCAGGACCCCGAAACCGCCCGCCGGGCTGTGGAAAGTGTGGAAAGGGCAAAAAACCCAATTCAAGACCAAGAATTTCAAGATTTCGATCAGATTTCCCGATGATTTCTCAGCGCACCGCCACACCCAGCTGTTTTCTCTTTCTTGAGTTGAGTCACGATTACGCAATCCTTTATGCACTCATGAAGAGGCCTGAGCCACATTCAGGATCAAGCCACAAAAGGCGTTGAGTGAACAGCCACAACACGGCTTGAAGTTGGAAAAAGCAAGGCTGAGCCCTGGTCGTCCTGGGTCGTTCTGAATGGTCATCGTATTCGAACATGACTTGCATGTACACGTGCATTGGACTTTCCCCTTCTTTTTTTTTTTTTTTTGTCTTTCATCTAGAAATGATATATCTAGACAAACTAGGCGAAAGAACTCTACTTCTCGGTAATTGTCCGTCTTGAAGAAGCCGACTCCGAGAAAGCAAGCGGGAACGTTCCAGCCACATATGCCCGGCATAAGACCCACAACTCAGCCACCTTCGACATGAATATGTACGTTCCGGTACGGAAGGCCTTGGCTCCGGCTCCACTTTCGACCGCCAGGGCCGCCACCTGTGGCCTTGCAGAAAGGCAAGTCGGGGGTACCGGTACGGAGGAGAACAAAGAGGGCAATGGAGTGGATGAAGAGGTCTAATGCCGGGCTCTACCCTGGTTCCCGCGGGGTGGCAAATTTTTCTTCCTTTACTTTCTAAACGCGGACCGCGAAGCGAAGGGTCACGCTGGCCTCTCACGTTGCTGAATAACGGATACTTGGTATATTTACTTTATCACTGCTTTGCGTAGCACGTTGTATGTAGGTAGCGCCTTCGCCCCCGCTGCTATAAACGCCACAAAAGCTTTCTTTTGGTGCTACCTTACGAACCGCACGCCCCCCCGAAAAAATGCGCTGGCTGTGTTAAAACAGTCATTTGAAATAACGGCCAGTCGGAGCTGAAGCTCGCTCGAATTCATCTAAGGCGACTAGCAAAGTAGGGCGTCTGTGTGGTGTCAAGAGGTCTAGATTGAATCTTGTGTGACGCTAGCGGAAACTTCCAGTCAGGACCAGCCGATTCGCCCGTCATGGGCACACGTACAGACCATCAGACCAGACAAAACCTGATGCAAAACCACGGCAGTTGACAGCTCAACTACTCGAGCTTTCCTCGGGAAAGCACAAATGACTAATTGCTTCCACGGTGCTCAGAAGCGTGCCGATTTTTCGGGCCGATGCTGTTTACAGGGTAGTGATGCACTGACGGGACTTTCCATTGTCCCCCCCCCCCTCCTCCGAGCCTCCGGATACGCGGGGACGCTAATATCGCCGGGAGCTAGCCTCGCGTTCCTAGAAACGATGCGACAAGAACGCATAAAAAAGGCCCCAAACGTTTAGGTCTCGGCGAAACAAGAGCCAAGCCGGCATTCCCGGAGGAGAGCGAATGGTCCGGCGCGGGCAACTGCTCTCGTTGTGAGTGCCGAACCCGACAGTGCGAGTGAGAAGAACCTAACCTGACTAGATTGATCATGTATCCTTTTCTAGGTTTTGAACAAAGAACGTTGACCGTGGCTGTCGTAGTCACGCCACACAGCCTGCCCCCACACGATGGTGTCGACAATCGAATACAAACATGAAGTCAAGGCCGCGATCGCCTGTCGTTTAATCCCAAAATGATTACCCTGTCACCGTGATATCGTCACAAATCTACGACTGCTTGTATCTCGAGTGCCAATATGCCCAACAGCCAACCAGCCAGAGAGGGCTTTCTCGGCGCCTGAATCACTACCACAGACAAAACTTGTCATCTCTGAGCTCGTATCAAAGAGAGCTAGCCTGCGAACCAAGGCCTCTCTACGCCGGACTGACATGGACCACAGCTTCACCACGGCTTCTGAAACTCCCAAGTACCAATTGTATTAGACGTATCGAATGCGTAGCTACTGTACACGTGCATCTCAACCCTTAGTCCTTCTTCAGTGGCACAAATACCTCTTCGATACCATTCTTGGAGACAATGAGCATCTGGAGCGCGTCACCAACCTCAATGTGGCGCTCCGCCGCTCCGTCAAACGCGTCCTTAATAATCGTCTCGACCTGCGGGCGGGTGAGGGGCTCGCGCGGACGCTCCTGCAAGTCGTGGCCAGTGCCGCTCCCCGGAATGTACTGGTTGCGAAAGTTGACCTGGTTGTCGAGGAAGGGCATGATAAGGCTGGCCGCGGCGCCGCCGGCCCGGCACTGCTCGCGCTCGTAGCTGCCGACCGGGTCGTACGAATAGATGGCGCCCGTGCCCTCTTCGTCGAGGCCGCCGAGCAGCGCGTGCGTGTAGTAGGGAAAGAAGCGCTTCTGGTAAAGAATCGTTGATAGGCGCTTGGCGCAGGCGTTGAGCGTCATGGGCTTGCCGTGGCGGTAGCGGTAGATTTTGCAGATGGTGTCGAGGCGGTCGCGCAGGGCGTCGCCGTCGGCCGCGAAGCCGCACACCGAGAGCACAATCGTGGCGTCGTCCTGTGAGGCGTTGGTGCCGCCAATCTTGAACACCTTGGGTGACATGCGCGAGTTGATGCTGTATCCGCTCGTGTGTCGTGTGTCGCCGGCCATGATGCTGAAGTCGGCGCCGGCGATGCCGAGCGTTGAGCCGCCATTGTCAGTGTACCTGCAAGGGAAAGGTCAGCGACGAGCTCTTCCGTGCCCAGGGTGCAGCCTGCCCAGACTTACGGGTTGAAGCGGTGCTCGCGGGGCTCGCCAGCTTGTCTGGGGACGTCGGAAAAGGCATAGTTGGGGCCATTCAGGACCGGGTTTTGGCTGAACATGGCCATCGTGACTGTGTGTGCAGATGCAGGAGCTTTATCTAGCTATTGACGATGCTGGCCGACTGTGATGGAGGTGCTGCGTGGATAGAATTGATGGCTTGTTGATGAGTTGGGACAGTGTTGCGCAAGCAGGAGGAGCTTGCTCACCACCTGTGAGGCTCGTCAGACTAGCTAGCGCACGCGTACAACTGGAGCCTTGCCATAGGTGCTGCGTTTGCCTACGGCGCGCCACATACCACCAGCCACAAGGGCACTGGGAAGCTCCCAGCCACTGAACCAGCCAACCAGCCATGCCCAAATGACTAAGCCCCACAACTCTTGGCCGGACCTGGGGGAAGCTCTCCTGTCCGCTCCAAGCCTGCCTGCCACTGCGTGCGTACCTTACCTAGGCTCTTTGGCTCTCACGGACCGACTCACGGCTATTCGTTACTTAGGCTGGGAGGCTAGCATCCCGTCCCTGACTGCCAGCAGAACGCCACGATTTTGGGCAAAAGATCTTTAGCACCTGTGACCTCGGCAACAATTTTATTCTTCTGCACGTCTCCCCTGACGCATCTCATGGTCGCTGTCCGCCCACCCCTTTGTCGCTTTGTCGTTGCCATCTTGTCATTGCCTGTCTGCCCGCTGCGCTCGGGTACAAACAACGCATCATGACGGGCGACATTCGTGCGAGAGCGCTGGACAAGATCGCGTCGCTGGCCGCATCTTCTACCAACACCTCCTTTGACAAGTCTGATCTCGACAGGCTGTGTCGAGCCTGCAATGCCGGTGGCCGCGGCCGCGAGTACAACCATGGCGCATATAATTCGAAGCAGGCTGGCTCACTTGGCCGCATCCCAATGGCAAGAGTGCTACCCAGCATTTTGGTGCACACTTCAATAGCTAACTCAATGTAGTCGATTCGCGAATTCGAAGTCCTCTTAGCCCTTTGCAAGAATGCACCGCATGTCTTGTCTCCTCAAAGCGCCCAGAAGCTTTCTTACCAGCTCATCCCGTACATCCTCGAGGCGCACTCGCAGACCTTTGCTCCCTCGCCCTTCTTTCGCAAAGTCAAACCCTGTCCGACCGAATCTCTATCCTTCCACGTCACTGCTGCGCTTCTCGCGCTGGGAATCAAGTACAACGAGTTAAAGGAGACCGTCACGGACGGTATCTGGGCCTTCACCAACGCGTGCAGCCGAACCACCGAGAGCGTGCTCTCTCCTCGTACGGGCGACCCCGAGAACCTGAACATCGACGAAGCTATTCGAACTCTCAACATTGCCGTCGCCATTCTCGGCTTCCTCGATGCTGCGGCGGCTCAGGCTGATTTCTGGCGGGCTGGTGGTCGGCTGGGTCTGATCCAAAAGGCCAAGCAATTGCTATCAGAGCCATTCCTGGTTGCCGTTGAGACAGCTTTGTCCACGATCCGCAATGCGCATAGCGACGACCGCGACGTGCGAGAGTGGAAGCGTCATCTGCGCCACTATTCCGCCGCTGGTCGTCCGCTTGGCGCCATGCTCTTGCAACGAAGCTTCATGTGGCTCGTCCTTTCTAGCACTTCTCTGATGATTGCCGATGGATCCCAGTTGCGCAAGAAGCATGTCCTCGACGTGCTCATGGAAAACGGCGGCACTTTGCCTCGCGTCGACGGCTTCTCTCCCGATGCTGACCTGCGATCCATTGACCTCCACGCCAACTTTGCTATTGACCAGATGAACTACATTGAAGCGGGTGCCGATTTTGCTCGTCTCGGCTCCCCTTCTCAACAAAAGCTTGCTTATGCTGTTAAGTCGGCTGCCATGATTTCCTTCTTGAACTGTAGCATGCTCAACGAAGATGCTGCCGAGCCTGAGCTCCTGATGAACTGGCTGCAGCAGACCCTGGATGATCCCCAGCAGATGAGCGATGAGACCCTTGCTTCGACGACCTTTCGATGCATGGCTTTGCTTAGCCGCATCTCTCCCTCGTTCTCGCAGACTGTGATCCGCTCGCTACCTCGATTCATCGTGCAGGATGTGACCAACGCCAACACCGGCGCGGTCGCCTCAAGAAGCCTTGCCTTTGTGCTGAAGAAATTGTCCAAGGATGCCGTAATTAGCACTCTCTACTCTCTTGGCAATGTGCTTAGCCCCGATACCCAGGCGAGACTTGCCAATGGCCACACCAACGGCTCTGTTGACGGAGAGAATGGCCTCAATCCCGTGTACCAGCGCCGCCATTCCAATGCAAGCTCCATTTCTGTTAATATGAGTGGCGAAGAGGAAGCAGCCATTGTGTATCGCAACGTCGTGCAAGCCATTTGCGGCATTGCGACTGCGTGCGAGGATGAGAAAATAACTGCCCTTGCACAGTCTATTCTCCTTCAAAAGCTGGACAAGGTCAACGCTACTGTTGATGTGCAAGTCATTTACGGCGCGGCTGACTTGGCTCTCAGTGGTGGCCAGCTCGAGTTCCGTTCCCTTCTTAAAATGTACAATCGACTCGGCCACTTTGGTGTCACTGAACAGAAAGAGTTCTACTCTCAGGCAGTTCTCAGAGGCCGAACGCACATTTCTGCAAATCTTCGCCGCGATTCGCCGCTCTTTGACATTTACTGGGAGTACCTGCTCGATAGTATCATTGCCCTCGGTGACGCATACTCTCAAGGCCAGACAAAGCAGGTTGACGTTGACCTGGCTGCCCAGGAGATTGGAGAGCTGCTTCATCCTCTGGCTGTGCTCATGTCTGCTAATGACCTCGCTGCCAGGCCCCTGGAAAATGATGAGTCCTACGCACTGCTTCGAGATGCTTGGTTCAACATTGTTGTACATGGTTTCTCCACCTCGACGGAACGCGGCAAGAGATACAATAACGAGCTACGCATGATTGCCATCCACTCACCGCCGTTGGCCGCTGAACAGCGTGGCGAGCAAGTCGAGAGTGATATCGAACTCAACACTGTTTTGCGTCGCGGTAACAGCGGCGACAGGGATTCAATGCAGAAGAAGCTTCTGACTGAGCTCATTCCCAGCAAGGCTTCAGAGATCAAGAGCCTCAGCTACCGAAAAGTTATCTTTTTGCACTCTGCGTATCTCGTTGAGATCCTGCGCGCAGACTCTGGAGACTGCACCAAGGTACTGTCTTACTTTGCTGAGCGTAGTATGCTGCAGAGAGAGGTCGGCAGTGTCATGGAGGGCATCACCAACGCGGTGGTGGATAAATACATCAAGAAGACCATCAGTGGGGTTGAGACGGCTTTCTCGGCGCAGTACGCCGCCAAGCAGCTTGCCACCATCTTCTCTCTGTGCTGCCATCGCATTGAGCGTGTTCAGAAAGCCGCCTTTGCATCGGCCGACAAAATAGTGCGTGATGTTCCTGCTTCGCTTTGCTACCGCACCTCGCTTTTTGCTTTGCTCGAACTTCTCTCTCTGATGTGGTCTAGCTGCCTGGAAGCTGAGACTGACATGTATGGGCACCGATCTACGTTTACGTCCCAGCGCGGCAATGTGACTGTGAGGCTTTCGGATGACTACGATTTCCGCAGCTTGACTTTGAAGCACCTGCATCAAAGAGCTCGTGCCTGGGTCAGTGCTTCGATCAATCTTGCGCCGCTCGATGTCAAGGGCTTGCTCCAGACGTACTTGTCCGAATTTGACGACGAAGGCACCTATGGCCACATATCTCTGGGCCGCTCTTTTGCCCTCGAACTCGGCTCCTCCATTCCCAACACCGACAACCGCCTCCAATCTCTCGACCAAATCGGCGAGTACGGCATCAACTCGGCCTCAGATCTTATCGCGCAGTACACCACTCGCCAGGAGTATCGCTATGGCGAGACGCTTTCCGATCGCGGCACCGAGCTGATGAGCTTCATGCAAAGCAACCGCAGACCTTCATTCTCTCAGTCCTCTATGGTGGAGAGCGCCAACGCGGCTACTGCCCTCGCTCATGTTGAGGCACGCATTCTTAGCAAGAAGGCGACCCCTATCGACGAGGTTCGTGACATTATGCGAAGAGCCGCAGGACTACTCTGCCGTAGCAAAGACGATGAGTCTGCAGTTGCCCGCTATCTTGTTAGCATACCCTTTGCACTCTTCACCAAACAGTCAATCAAGCTTGGCAGTTCCCTTTGGCTCGGCGTCATGAATGAAAATCCGCGTCTCGAGTCTAAGCTACTCAACGCTATCGCTCAACAGTGGGAGTTCACCATCTCCCGCCGTGTTGGTCTTTTTGATCCCTCGCTGGAACATCCTGATCCATTCTTCCTAAAGCAAGAATTTTCTCCTAGCGACTGGGAAATGATCAACCAGCAAAAGCAAAAGGTTCATGACATGCTTTCCCCTCATACTCGCTTGCTGCAGTTCTTCAGTAGCCATTTCAACGCCACTCGCCTGGCCAGCCCAGATATTCAGAGAGTCTTCTTGCGTATGTTGGACCTTACGCTCGCCGCTCTCAAGGATTGCAGCCCACATCCAATGGCGCGCGAGATTCGCTTTCAGATCATTCTGTTCAGTACAAAAGTCTTGCGGAATAGCACCACCATCGGTCCGGCCGCTCAATGGAGGCTCAAGGACCGTATCCTATCCGCAGGTCTTAGCTGGTTCCGCCACTCGCCGCGCTGGTCCTTTGGCAGCAACATGCTCTCTCTCAAGACGGAAATTCGCCTCCTCTCGGATATTCTGGCATCGTTGAGTCTTGTGGCGCACATTGGTTCGCACACTGTCGGAAACGTGACTTCTCTGCAAAGCAAGGACAGCTTGCTTAAGGTTCTCCTTGAAAACGAGCAGTCACGTCTGATTGTATGGGCCAACCCCCGCAACCTTTCTGGAACACGTTTCCCCAGCCAACACACGAACAAGCATGCCACCGAGAACGCTCTCCTTCCCTTGGTGCGCACGGCTTGGCACCAAGATCCATCCATTGCCGTTGAGCTGGCTACCCGCTTCCAATACCCTCGACTGCGCAGTGATGTTCGTCGCTTGATCCTTGCTTCGCCTGAAAAGGTCATTGACGAGCCTGAAGCGATACCGCTCATGATTGGCAGTTCGCTCCCGGACGACGTCAACTCACAGCTCAAGTATTTCCTGTTCTGGGAGCCTGTTAACCCAATCACTGCCGTTACTCTTCTCTCGCCTGCGTTCGGAGACCACCCTTTCATCATCCAGTACGCCATGCGGTCGCTGGAGAGCCATTCCGTAGATGTCACGTTCTTCTACGTGCCTCAGATTGTGCAGTCGCTCCGGCATGATAATCTTGGCTACGCCGAGCGTTACATCCTCGAGACGGCACAGTTCTCACAGCTCTTTGCCCACCAGATTATCTGGAACATGAAAGCTAACTCGTACAAGGGTGACGATGCCGAGGTCCCCGACGAGATCAAGCCCACGCTCGACAATGTCATGATGAAGATGGTGGATAGCTTCATGCCCGAGGATCGCACATTCTACGAGCGCGAGTTCTCCTTCTTTGACGAAGTCACTGGCATTTCTGGCAAGCTCAAGCCGTACATTAAGCGGCCCAAGCCTGAGAAGAAACAAAAGATTGAGGAGGAGCTGATGAAGATCAAGGTTGAAGTTGGCGTGTACTTGCCCAGTAACCCCGAAGGCGTGGTCATTGGCATTGATCGCAAGTCGGGCAAGCCGCTGCAGAGTCACGCCAAGGCCCCCTACATGGCGACGTTTCGCGTCCGCAAGAACAGGCATGCTGGTGACATTCCCGTCGAGGACGTCGAGGACAAGCAAGTGGTCAAGCAGCAGCCACCGACGAAGCAACAAGCCATTGAACCGCAGGACAACTACATTGAAGTGTGGCAGTCGGCCATTTTCAAGGTCGGCGACGATGTGCGCCAAGATGTGCTCGCGCTGCAGATGATTTCCGCCTTTCGCAGCATCTTCCACAATGTCGGACTCGACGTGTACGTGTTCCCGAACCGGGTGACGGCAACGGGCCCCGGATGCGGCGTGATTGACGTGCTGCCCAACTCCATCTCGCGCGATATGGTGGGCCGCGAGGCCGTCAACGGGCTGTACGAGTACTTTAGAGCCAAGTACGGCAACGAGGACTCGCTGCGGTTCCAGGCCGCGCGCAGCAACTTTGTCAAGTCAATGGCGGCCTACTCTGTCATTTCCTTTTTGCTGCAGTTCAAGGACCGCCACAACGGCAACATTATGATTGACGACGCCGGCCACATCCTGCACATTGACTTTGGCTTCTGCTTCGACATTGCGCCCGGCGGCATCAAGTTTGAGCGCGCCCCCTTTAAGCTGACGAGCGAAATGGTGGCCGTCATGGGCGGCGCCACCGACCACCAGAGCTTCCAGCAGTTTGAGGAGCTCTGCGTCAAGGCGTTCCTCGCCGCCCGCCAGTACCGCGACAAGCTCGCGCAGGTTGTCCAGCTCATGATGGACAGCGGCCTGCCGTGCTTCAAGCCCGAGTCGGTCAAGCACTTCAAGGACCGCTTCGTCCTGGACAAGACTGAGCGCGAGGCGGCGGATTTCATGCGCGACCTGGTCAAGAAGTCGCACTCGAGCTACAGCACCGGCATCTACGACCAGTTCCAGCTCCTGACCAACGGTATTCCTTACTAGAACGTTGTGCCCAACTTCTTTTGACCTAGGCGTGTCGACTTGCTCTTTCCGTCTTCCAATGCTGTTCTTGGTATTGCCCTTGACAATATTTCTATTTGTTCCGTATAATTAGTATAGTATATGTCAGATTGATTCGTTCATTGATTAGTCTTTGCAAGTACGTTGAGTGTGAGGAGTTTTCGTGCATGTTTTCCAACTATATACAAGGCTTCGTGCGAAAACCATTCTCAAAGAACAACCAGAACCCCCAACGCCAAATCTATCCCCTCTTCTCTTTATGCTTTTCAACTTTTTACGTTTTATGCTCCCATGAATTGATCAGTATTCCAAAAATAACAGTAAAAAGACTACAGAACAAAGAATAAATAAAAAACAGATCAAATCTCGAGTCGCTCACGCTACAGGAATGTCAACCACAATCCTTCTTCACGACGAAGACTGTTTTAGCATGTGAGTGGGCGCATTGTAGCTCGTATAATCAACATGCACGAAAGCGCGGTCGACAATGGGCACCGACTCGAGGAAATAGGTCAAAACCTCGCTGAGGTCGTGCGAGTCCTTGAGAGGGGTAATGGCGGAGAGGACAATGTCGACCTCGACAAAGAGCTTGTCGCCAGCGTGGTAGGCGCGCAGGTTCTGAATCTTGCGGATGGCGGTGGCGAAGCGCATGGTGAGGTAGAGCAGCAGGTTACGCTCGTCGGGCTCGGCGCCGAAACCCGTGAGGTTGCGGACGTGGATGGCGGCGTTGTGACTCCATGTGAAGACGACGACGAGAGATAGCAGCAGGCCGCCGGTGGCGTCGAGCCACCAGACCTTGCCGTAGAAGCCGACTAAATTTGGGTGTCAGCAGGTTGGCGTAAATCTTGAATGCTCTCTTGTGGTGTCATTACGTACCGATGGGGAACAGGATAGATCCAACGTTGAAAATGACATCCGTCTTGGCGTCTTCAGCACTGTGGAGTGTTAATGTCGAATTAGATAGGTAGAGCAGGTGTGATGGGACTTACAGGGCTCTGACGCTAGAATTTTTGACCATTCGGCACCATACCCAGCAAGCACCCTTGATGATGACAGTGCCGGCCATGATGGCAATGGCTGGCACGCCGAGCTCAATCAGTTCGTGCTCGGTGCCCATGATACGCTGAATACATTGCAGAGCGACTTGGCAGAAAGAGGTGACCATTATGACGGAAAAGACTAGAACTCCCAGAGGCTCAAGACTATAGAAAGTAGGGATCGTTAGCATTGGGTGGAATACAAGCGTGCGATAGTAGCTGGTGGGGGCGGCCGCTGATATCGCCATCTCAGCCCCCCGTCTGTAGCGTGAAGAGGGACGAATAGGAAGAAGTAAAGTAAATGTTTTGGGGTATGATGAGATCATGTTGGGATTGGTAACATACCGAGTACGTCCGACGGGATATCGGTGGTGGTCGCTTGCGCTAGAGGCAATGAGGCGGGTGGTGGTCCAGACAATGGCGGTGCTCAAAAAGTCGAGGACGGCATCCACCAGCGAGGCCAGAACGGACATGGACGGGACCGAGATGATGACAACGATTTTTCCAATGAGCAGCACAAGATTGGCAAGGAGATTGACGTAGATGGCAAGGGTGACGACGGGGTTACTGCTGTCGAGCTCGCTGTCTTCGAGCCATGGGAGCAGAGGCCGCGGGCCGTTTTCAAGATCCTTGGCGTCGGCCTGCAGCAGAGGCCGCCTCTCGTCGGCACGGTGACGGTGCACCTCTTCTTCGTCTTCTGCGGCCTGATTCTGCGGAAGCATGGTCAGATTCTCGGAGGAGCGAAAAATGTCCCTGGGCGTGCGCTTGGCGGGCAGCGGCGGGGTCTTGTTTGCGCTCTCCGAGGACGGCAGCGGAGGTAGCGTGTTTGTTGAGCCGTACGAGGCGCCGCCGTTGAAGCGTTCCGTAGTAGACCCGGACAGCGACGATGAGTCGGGCTCCTCGGAGATGGTGTTGGGGATGTCGACGGCGCGAAAGGCCGAGGCCTCGAGCTCGGCATTGTACTCATTGAGCAGCTCGTGAGGGATGGTGGAGTCGAGCAGGCAGTCAATGTACATGTACTGCTGGACGAGATCATTTGTGCGCTCATAGTACTCGCGGCTGCCGGGCACAGGGTCAGCTAGACAAGGATCAAGGGGGCGGGGAGCAGCATGGGATAAATGCATTGTCGCATCTTTTCGTCGCGTGCGGCAGAGCTGCATGTCTTGGATACTCACAGCTTGCTTGACATGCCCTGCAGCTCCTCCTCAGACTTCCAGTACGACTTCCAGCGATATCTCGGGTTGCTCTTGCCAATGAGGTTCATGCTGCGGTTCTGCGGTCCGTGAAGAATCTGGCTGAGACGGTTCTCGTCGTGGAGGAGGCGCTCGAGCTCGTCGTCCTCGGGCGGGTGGCCGCGGGAGCGCCCCCGGACGGGCTCCTCATCGTCAGAGGTATAGGTATTGCGCCAGGTCGAGTGGAGGCTCTGCTGCGAGCGCGAACGCATCATCGAGGTGAGGATGCCGGTGCGCGTGGGCAGGGTGGAATGATAGAGGCCGTCCTCTTGCTGGATCAGCGACGGCCGGCGGCCGTGCTGCGGCGGACGCGGGCTGGGCGAGCTCATGATGGACTGATGCCGAGGGTAGGATTTGTGCGCTGAGACCGGACTTCAGGGCTGAGAGTTCAGAAGAGCCAGAGCAATGCCAAATCTCAAAAAGCCGTGTAGCGCAGTGCTTGATGAGGCGACTAGAGCCGAAGCGAATCGATAGAGGCGCCGGCGCGAAGATGAAGGCGACCCACAGAGGCTTGGAGGAAGGGGGGGAAAAAGTCCAAAAAACAGTAGGCGCAGACTTAGGTCAGTATCGTGCCGTGGCCAATGAAGTCTCCAACTATGATCCCAATGGAATTGAGATGGAATTGGAAATGGGGGAGAAAGGTCGAGCGA
This sequence comes from Beauveria sp. NWAFU-1, assembly GCA_024472245.1. Lineage (NCBI taxonomy): Eukaryota > Fungi > Ascomycota > Sordariomycetes > Hypocreales > Cordycipitaceae > Beauveria > Beauveria sp. NWAFU-1. Next base: position 4,243,240 of record JANBXD010000003.1, read on the forward strand.
TGAATTGTGCTCGACTCTTGGTACAAGTAGTTGTCAACTTGTCAGACATTAATGATAATGACGGGCTGAGATAGATGGCTGCGTTCGGCCGGCTGCCTCACCCCCGCAGGAGCAGGCTTGGCTCGTGTACGCTTGGACGCTACGGTGAATTTTTCTTACACAGGATGGAGTACGAATATTAGTACAACAAAAAAAAGAGTGTGACAATTGGAAGATGCAGGGGCTTGCCAGATGGCAAAACTCACTAAAGAGATGGCCTGATTCGTGCGAGTCGGAATTGGCTCGGCTCTTGCTGTTGAAGCAACAAAAAAAAAAGATTCATCCTCTATCGTCTAGTTAGGCAGGACTTTGCGTGGTTGTCCAGATTTTATCCGGCTTTTATTATGCATCGTTCTTATGCGCAGCCCAACCCCGCACTTGCCCATCTTCTTCGTTTGTTCGGTGCGACCGATATGTCCGCTCTCTACCATCATCACGACAACACACCACGACCTCAGCCTCCGAGTCAGCCGCAACCTCGCAAAATTGCCGTAGGGACCGGGCCGGCAATGCCTTTTCTCTCTCTCTAGCGGTAGGGGTCCCGACGCTATCCTTTTCCCTCTGCGAAGTTGATGGGACCCGCCGCTTGCTACTGAGTAGCTACTAGCTACTCCGTACCCAGTATTACAATGGCAAACTGGGCCATCTGCAAGGCTCAAATCCACCAAGATTGCATCAGCAAGCCACCGCGATGCCGCTTCTGGTCTAGGCCGTCGCAGCTCGGCGGTCGTGTCAACTGTCAACTGCCAAAAGCTCGAGCCTACTGATAGGCGTGCTCTGCATGCCGTCTTCGCATTTATTATAAGTTATGAGTCTACTGCGAGTCTAAGTCGTGCCCTTCGTGTCCTGCAGGGCAAGCGGCTGCCTCTGTGCGCCCAGCTTGCCAGCTTGTCGTGCAACATGACATGACAACGAGAGTCAATGCAAAAAGACTCTTCACCGACACGATCGACGAAGAAGAAGAAAAGTGGCCGACTACTCAACGCCCATCACCACCAATCACCAATCACCAGTCACGCATCATCAATCACGATAATCGCGCGGCGGGTCTCGCCTCATCGTACTGCGATCGCTCCTATTTACACCTTTGCACCTTGTTTGAGCAGAGCCTGCAACAGTCGCACAACCAATCGCCCACATAACTAACCTTAATCTCTCGGTTTCTTTTGATCCGCCGCCTGTGTCAGCGCCGCTCTTCTCCATGGCACACGGACCGTTTCACGACTGTTTACTGGAAACCTGGCGGCGGCGGAACCACGATCAGCGGTTGCTGAAGAAGAAATTCCGAAAAAGATGGAACAAGAAGCAGGCTGCACAGGCCGGTTCTTGCTGGGATCAATATTCCAATCAGTAAACTGCGACAATTGTTAGAAGCTTGATTGGTCCGCACCTTGGCTCCCTCTTGCACACACACACGCATGCTCCTTTGCGGCCCATATGCGTGTACAGATAATAAAGTCACGACCACGCACATCGCCCACAATTGCTAATCAAGCTCGCAATAATCTCAATTCATGTCTGCCAGCCAGCCTCGGCTGGCGAGACAGTACGACTACTACCTGCCTGTGCGGCATCGACAAGCCCGTTGCCCGTGCGACCCGTTGCACCTGTGTATGCCACCCGCAGATTTCGGCTCAGCCTATGCCGTATGCGATTAACTTGACTCGAAATCGGAATCAGAGTCTTGGGCCCCCGCCAACCATGTCTCACCGGCCTCATGTCCCGTGATGCATGTCTGGGTTTATTTCCGCCACACGTGATAGGCGTTGACACAGTATCAAACCTGTCCCTGATCGTAGCCCCATGGCTAGAGTGAGCTACCCTGCGCGGCCATGCGCGCGTGCAAGTGCCAAGTCAGTCAACGTTCCCATCGGAAATTCGTGTATCGGATTCTGGTGGACCTTCATATTTGCTCTGCCATTACATGCAACATGACGCACACGCAACCGGTCGACCGAAAGATTTATAAAGATTAGGTTATCCCCCTCTTTGGTGGGGGAATTGCCCTGCGGCGAGGACAAATTCTTGCCGTGGCTCGTAATCATTCGCACCAGCATGGTGCTGACCGTGCTGCTGCGCCGTGGTTGATCGTGATGCGCTTTCTTACTGACGACGGTTGACTGTATGACTGTCGCCTCATCGATTCAGACGCCCAATTGCGGCATTCGGCTTTCCCTTGGACTGCACGATTTTCCCGTTTCGCAAGACAAGAAGCGTACTGGCTAACATCCGAGTCGCAGTCTGTGATGACGGCTGCATCCAGAGCTACGCATGTTTTAGCGTCCTTCAGACACAGGGCCTAGCTGATATTGATGTTTCATTGCCATGATGGCCACTGGAACAAGGTATAGAGTTTGCCTGCGGTTTGCGTAGTTGCTCGCGCGGTTCTTTCATTTGCCCCAATCACCCTCACAGCCTTGCACAGTGATCAACTGAGACAGCACAGCAGTGCCCTCTCCGGAGTACTCCGCAGACAACGTTGACAATCAAACAATGCAGCGCTCGCAAGCAAGCGAAAAGCAAAGCATTTCAGCCACCTTATGACAGATGCAGGAAGAGACCCTGGTGGCTGCCTCGCATGAAATTGAATATTGGCAATACCCCGGTCTTGTGGCATCGCCCTCCGCCTGGCGATGACAGCAATGCGGCTGTAGGCCGAGGCAGAATAATGAAGAGGAAAAAAAAAGACTGTGAAAATGCAGCATGCAGACGCCACCTTTTTTGACACCGCGGGGCTCCAACGTTGCCGAGTCCATTCAGCTAGCATTTGTCTATATTTGCTTTCTGCTGTAATTTAACACCCCGGCCTCGTTGCTATTCGGATGGAGCCGCTCGGCCCAGATCCAAGCCATTTTGTTCATCATCGTACCAGCACCAGTGGAGGGATAGTGAAAGAACAAGACAAAAAAAAGAAAAAAGAAATAACCAACGAACGATTCGGGTTGGAGGAATTGGGAAGGCGTTCGTGGTGGAGAGGACACTAGAGGGTGTACTGGTAATAGTACTTGTATGGCCGTGGCCGGTGGGCGATGGTGTTTTGTTACCTATGAACGGATGGGGAGAAAAAAGGGCAGGTGACAGGCGACTCGATGAGACGGAGATGACGATGCTGCTGATTCCGGCAGGCCTTGCAGAAAGTTAGGCATGCTGAGACTACTCGTCGATCCATGAACAATGGATTTAGCCTGCCCTTTTGTCGTTGGCATTGTCATTGATCGTCATGGTCATCGTCCGATCATCTGAAAGCTGGCTGAAGCGCCCCCCCATGCCGACAAGACACTGCCACAGATAAAGAGCAGGCAGGAAAGCAGCAATTGGTGGCAAAAAAGAAGAAGAAAAACCGGCTCCTCTCGGCCGCAACATTCTCAACTGTAGCTGGTTTCTTTTGTCCACCTGTTGAGCACAATGGCAACGAGACGAGTTGGTAGGAATTGTGCTCAATTATGTCTGGCATGGGAGCTAGCCTGGGCGATTGATTGGTGCGTGGTTGACGACAAGGTCTCTCTCTACGGGCTAGCTCGCCAGTCCGGCCTATCCGTCCCTGACTGAGCACCAGAGCACGTCCATTTCACCTGAGAAGAATAAGAACGTCATCTCCCCAGATGAATCATGCTTTCTTCTCGCACGCCTAAAAGGCTGGCAATTTCAAGAGGTCCCCACAGAAGCCAGTCCGCGCCCCGTCTTAACTCCTGAGAACCACATGTGCTTGCACGAGGGTGGGCAAACGTAATATTTAAGTTGGATGCAGACGAAAGAAGGTGGATTGGTAACCGTCGGAAGTAGAATAAACCTAGATATCCGGATATAGACATTGAGGTGGTTTAGTGTGGCGGTAATTAGGGAAAGAGTTGCCAACTAACTTTTAGGTGTCAAGGTGTCTATTCGGTCTCCTTACGGGTTAGAGAATTAGAGAGACGAGAGACAGAAGCATCCGAGTTTACGCAATTGATGCGTAGTACTGATAGACAATAGATTGTAGATGGAGACAAGCTTTTCCCTAGTGCCTGGACGCGTGTTTTTTAGGGTTGCAAACTGCAAATGATCGACGGGCCAAGCAGGCGAATGAACGGAAGAAGAGAGTTCCGCATGGGCTACACGACCCATCGCTCGCCCTTGAGAGCTGATCTTTTGGCCTGGCGCGAGAGGAAGAGAAGAAAAAAAGCAAAAGTAATTTAGTTAGCACAGATAGGATGGATGCGGCTTGGTCGATCTGGGGATGTATGAAAAGCAAAGGCAAAAAGGGTGGTGGTGGTGTGGGATAATAATAAAAGAGCCGGATATGTCGGGTGCTTATTTGCAAGCCTCAGCCGGGGTCAGGGGTACAAGAAAACAACCCTTTTGAAATCCCCCAAGATGCATGACAATAACATTGTGTTTTAGGAAGAAGAGAAGAACAAGTAGAAGAAGTGTCACACAGCAGAAGAAGCAGCAGCATCATGCAAGACCTTTTCTTTGACGACTCGCTGGAGAAATCTGTTGCGTGCATGGCATGTTTTGTATCAAGCGGTTCTCGAACCCCCCGCGAAGGCGAATACAGGTCATGCAGGAATGCGCGTATAGCGAGCCAACGAGCTGCTCTGGGTGTCAGGCACCGTGCGAGATTTGATATTAATGAGATGCCTATTTCTGGTGGCTTGACCTCTTTTTTTTAACTAGTAGGTCAAAACTAAAATAAGAAAAGACGCAACAGGTTAAACTCGAGAGCTGAACGGCCCGCTGTTCACGGCGGGGTGCTTGGTCCTGGCGTGGTCTGGATGCACGATTTGGCGTGGTTGGGAAGCGAAGGCAAGTGGACAAAGATGTGCACATGTTCTTGTTGCAGAAAAGGATTTGTAATTGAAATATTAATTTCAAGTTGATATGGGTTAGATGGTGAGTAGTATGGCAATCGACGACAACAAGAAAACAGGTACCCAACATTTTACGGGCGGCGTTGGTACCTGACCTGTATGCCTGTGACGGAGGCTGGCTGGCACGATATAATAATGCTGAAGAGGACGTCGACGTCGTTGACGAGTCAGCAGTGCATGGTCCCAGTAGCCTGGATCCAGGATCCCGGGACGTGTCGTCGCGGCCTCCAGAACAGAACAAGTTTGCAGCCACGGAGGAGAAGGGGAGGCGGGGGGGTCGACGTCCTCTTAATATGGCAGGTTATGGATTAGGTAGTGACAGGCATGGGAATACGGGCATGACATCACGGCTCGTGTCGCGCTGCAGTGCGTCGGAGACGAGGAGAGTGCGACTTGGCACAGCATTTTGATGTGCAGAATCAATGTCTTTTTTGTTTGGAGTGATGGTTTTTTCCTTCCTTTTTCAACGCTGTTTTTATCATATTTGTGCCTGGCTTCTTTTTGTTTTCAAATGGTCCGTAGTCGGCGACTTTTCTCTCCTCTTTCCTTTACATTGGCCTTTTTCTTTTCTTTTTCTTTTTCTTTTTCTCACTTTTTTTTTTGATAGGTAATACTTTACTTGCTGGCGGGCAGCGGGTCTCCTCTCCGCCGCAGTGTGGAGCCTTGTCCAGCGCAGCCCGTCAACCCGTCTTGCCCGTCTTTGCCTGGCTGGGCTGTTGAGTTGGAGCATCAAGCATGTACTGGGTACAGATTGTCCGTACACCGTACAGCTTGTGTCTGGCGGCGGGACCTTTTTTTTTTTCTTTTTTTTTTCCCCTGCCAGGCATCTTTTTTGATTGGGTTACTTGCAGTTGTTGACACAGCGCAGCCGCTGGACATGAGGCCAGCACGGGTGTCATTATTGTGAATCAACTGGACCTCGGCGCCGTTAAATACCAGTAAAACCGGTAAACACTGTGTAAACATGGCGCAGGTAGGTAAGGTACTGTCTAGCAAAATACCCGTTACAAGGGGCTGTATCGGCGCTGGCCGCCGTTACCCACTGAAAGGCTGCTATTTTCAGGCTGCTGGGTCCAGACACTTTGTCCACAACGACATGCTGAACCTGTGCCAATGCTGACTGGACACGCTGGAGTACCGAATTGTCAATGTTTACCTGACCATGGATGGCCCTGATCTAGCCCAGAAAGGTACCTAATATTAGCCTCCAACCTGACCAGCCTGGTCTGGCGGCCCCTTTCACCTGCTCAGATCCCTGCCCGTATTGAAAGCCATCGTTGTCTGCAACAGCCACGGCCGTCCCGTTGTCTCGCCCGCCGTGCCTTTGCCTTTGCCTCTTGACTCTGCTGCCTCCCCTTGCCGCTAGCCTACCGAACCGCTACTCTCTCCGTTTGCAGCCCGTTCATCCGCTCACCTCTTTTTATTTTTCCCCTTCCTCCTTCTTCATCCCACACTCGTTGCGGCGCTTCTTCTTCCCCCGAAAAAAAGAGGTCTCTTGCTGTCGAACCTCATTCTTTTTCCTTGTCGTTTTCTTAATTCACGTTTCGCACTTTCGCCTCCAATACCAGGGAGGCCCTGCCTACTCCGCTATAATATCTCCGCTTCTCTTCTCTTCTTAACGCCACGGTCCCTGAACCTCGAGCAGGCTCTTCCTGTCCACCTGCCTGTTACGCTGCCCGATCCGCACCGCACCCTCTCTTCTTCCTCTTCTCGCGTCTCTGACCTCTGCGTCTGCCTGCCATCTCTCACTGCGTCCCTCCAAAAATTGCTGTACAACCGAATAGACCAAGTTTATCGCCGGCTACTTTCTCAGCCCAGCACGGAACAACTCGCCTGATTTTTCCTCGTCTTCTCAGCCTCGATTTCACCCAGAAACCACGCGGTTCATGATCGAGCACCGTAACAACCACCGACATAAGCTTTTGGCTTTGCTCACTGCTGCATGATAAATACGCCAGCCAAGCGCATTGCTACAAGTATCCTAGGTCTCACAATTTGCTAGTCAATGTAAGTTCCATGCATTCCCTCCGCCAGCATACCTCTGCCACGTCGCCAAAGCCATCTCAGCCAGTTGTCTCGGAGCAACTACCTTTGATCAATTCTCCTAAAAGCCCTCGCACCCTTGTGCTTGCTTGGTTACGCACAAACGCCCAATGGCCAAGGGAAAAATAAAGGGGAAATCTGCAGCAATTTGGTTGACTAACATTCTTTCTCTATTCGCTGCAGATTGATTTCTGCCTTTTTTTCGACGCCGTCCCTCGTTTGCGAGCATCGCCGTTATTCCTTCGCCCCTTCAGCGCCTCCCCAACGGCTCCAACGCTTCGACGTTGGCTGCGCCATCGCCTTTAACTGCGTTGTGGGACCTCGTATCGCCCCGTCTGCCTACGACGACAACAGGTTCAGTTTTTAAAAAAAAGACGACGTTTCTTGTGAAATTTGAGTACTTTTCCATTGCTCATCTCGTCACAACGAGCTTTTGTGGGCGAACAGTCTCTGGCTGCATCATTCCTCACCAGCCCCGATGCCTCGATTCGCCGGCGCCTTCAGCCGGCGCAAGTCTGTCGCCGACAACCTCGAAAATGTCGACCTCAACGCCCCTGCTCAGCCTTCATTCAAGGTTCTGGAACGCAACACGCATACAATCAGTCGATCCTTCGACGGCGGTGCCAAGATGGCGGCCCCCAAACCTCCCCAGCACACTCTCCTGAGGCCCGTTCATGACCCTCATGAGGACAACATGTTTGCCGACTTTAAGACTAGTCGGTAAGTGACTTTTGCTAACTTGTAGCCATGGCTCTATTGTCTCTGATGCTAATCATACCTCCTCAGAGGCAGTGGCCTTTCCAACACCACGCAAGCCACCTCGACTGATAATTCGTCTCGCCACAGCAATGCATCGACTGCACCATCATCCGCCGACATGCACGCAAACAGCTCGCCCATCGAGGCACGCCAGGCTACCAAGGCAACCACGCCTCCTGAAGCCGATGGGCCTGCTCGTGGACCCTCGACAAAATCCATCAGTGCATCCTTGTTCAAGGCTCATCGCACCTGGTCATTCGGAGGCCAGAAAAAACAATCGATTCCGCCTCCTCGAGAAGAACCTGCTGTCCCTGACCTGCCACCAATGTTGACGATACAGACTGGCTCTGCTAGCGTCTCGACGGAACCAGTCAAATCGCCGCCAACCCCCAGCTCTCCCGACGAGAAAAAGGCGCTAGACCTGGGTGGGGACTTTGGAGCCATGTTTTCCAACCGTGGTCTCGATACCGTCCGCGAAACTGCCTCCAACCCCCGATCTCTTACGGGAAACCGAACCAACACCATGCCTGCCTCAATGCCAGAGCCTGCTCTAAGCTCGGAATCCACACCGACAGCCACCTACCCTACCGAATACAAGAAATCCACGCCCTCTCCTGTTCTCGATGAAGACGCCAAGCTCCTCCGCGACTCTTTCACTGCCATGAAGTTTCTCGACAGCCCCAACGCTGACAAAGGCCTGTCTGCCACCGAATCCTTTTACAGCAGACAGCCTCGAAACGATCCTATCGCCCGCAAGCCGGTCACAATTGCCGAGAGTTTCACCAAAGACAACGACGATAACCTATTCGAGGGCCGTACACATTCCTTTGCTAGGAACAACCATAGATATATCAGCCAGCGCACCACCCACCCTCCCCGAAACAAGGTCATGACCCCTGCTCAGTTCGAACAGTACAGGCAGGACAAGGAGAGGCAAGGTATGACTGTCAAGGCGACGGGCCCTATTCCCAGCGCTAGTCATGCACTCCCGCCCTTGCCACCCAAGCAAGAAGAGGACGACGAAGACGAAATCAACTACGATGACGATGAGGACGAGGCCGAGAAATCCAGACAGCAAATCAAGCAGCGCCGTAAGCAGGAAGCTCATATGGCTGTCTATCGACAGCAGATGATGAAGGTCACTGGCGAGCATGCCGCCCCTCCCGTTGCCCCTGCGCGTCCCAACCTGCCTGCGACTATGAGCGCCCCTCAGCTGTCGACGATGAAGCCCCAGTCGAATCCAATTCCCGGCGCGTCTGACGAAGAGGAAGATGACGAAGTTCCCCTGGCCATTCTTCAAGCGCACGGATTCCCCGCTAAGAACAGGCCTCCCACCCGCCTGAGCGTGTCTGGCTCCAACCCGAACCTCCGAAGCTCTTACCAGCCATCAATTTCTCGCCCCCAGTCCGTCGTAGGCGATGTTTCGACCTCTGCTAACCGACGTTCCTCGGGCCTCCCCGCGTTTGCCCGCGGCCTCCCGCAGGACCCTTTCGTCGGTGCATCCATCCACAAGCCGCTCGTTCGTGAGTCGCTTTCCTTCCATGAGGGCCCTCGTAACAGCCAAGGCCTTCTTCACCCAGGCGGCCTGGTTGGTGTCATTGCCAACGAGGAACGATCGAGGGCTCTGCGCCGCGGCAGTCCAAACATGGGCGCCGGCAGACCCCTGCCGACTAACATGTACCCACAAGCTGGACCCGGTGGTTATGACCCTGTCGCTGGTATTCCTCACCAGATGATGTATGGTCAGGGTGGCATGAACGACATGGGTGGCGGAAATATGATGCCGGGGATGAGCTCTGGGGAGCAGTCCCAGCAGCAAATGACGCAGCAAATGCAGCAGTTTATGCAAATGCAGATGCAGTTCATGCAGATGATGGCGATGAACCAAAACCAGCAAAATCCTCAAGCAATGCCGCAGATGCCTCAGATGCCTCAAATGTCCCCGATGCCCAACGGCCCTTACCCAATGCAACAGCAGCAGGGAGGCTACAATGCAACACAGTCTGTGGGCAACCTGTCGTCACGGCTATCAGTCATGGGTGTGGATCCAATGATGGATCGCTTTGATCCTAATATGCGCACCATGAGCATGGTTCAACCTCCTCCGCAGTTCATGGGTCATCATCCTGGCTATGCAGGCTCCACCCACGGCTCTGTCTCTGGCGGCATGGGATATGCGCCCTCCATCGCACCCTCTGAACGCAGCAATGTCGGGCTGCCTGGCCGCTACAGACCCGTCTCTCACCTTGCTGTCCCGGGCCCCAAAGTTCCCCCGCACAATGATCCCTCCTTCACCGTGTCTGGGGGCTTGACAATTTCTGACGGCAACAAGAGTCGTTCATCTCTAAACGTGTCCCGAAAGGCATCTGATGGATCCGACGACGACGACGAATCTGGCTGGGCAGCTATGAAGGCGAAGCGCGACAAGAAGCTATCGCTCTGGCACAGGAAGAAGCCCCTAAGCGGTGATCTGACTAACGAGCAGCTGGCCGGTATCTAAGATATTGCCACACTCTTACCGGCCTCATCCCAACCACCTACCACATTCATTGAAACCGACTGGTTTTTGCATATAAAAGACGAAAAGTGCAGCAGCGCATTTGGAAAACAATTACATAATTGAGAGCTGTTGAACCGTTTCACGTCATTTTCATGTTTCTTTTGGGATACCTCTTTTATTTACCTGTAAACCACCCCTTCTTGGTTTATGATTTGCTTGTTAGCCATTTACAGGTCCTTTGGAGAATGGATTAATTTTTACTATTATATTGGGAAGCGACTTACTTTTTTCACATCATCTTAGATATCGAGCTCACAGTTCTGGCTTTGATGTTGCAATCACATTTCATGTTGCATGATAGATTCGAGGCAGACATTCATCAAGGTGGTAATAAGATTAATTCGAGTTAAAACCCCTGTCACATTTGATCCCAAATGGCTTCTATGACTTCGCCCACGTGTGATTGAATTTATATGCTTTTTTGTTGTAAACTCGCATCTATCTCGTACCAATGTTTAACCCTCAATCTTGCCGCTGGCCCACTCGCTGCGCTTGACGCCCATCTCGACAGCGGCGAGGCCCCAGTCCTCGCCGTGGTTGTGGCCCTTGCCGTCAACGCCGGCGCGCGAGAGCGCTTGTTCGTCGCTGAGCACCGTCAAGACGCCAAAGATGACGGGCACGCCCGTGTCGAGCTGCAGGCGCATGAGACCATGCGAGACGGCATCGGCAATGTACTCAAAGTGCATCGTCTCGCCCTTGATGAGCACGCCAACGGCGATGATGGCGTCAAAAGTCGACGACGTAGCGGTGGCAGAGGCGGAGAGGTCGGCCGTGGACGAGGCGAGCAGGTCGCCTGCGGAAGCACCACCGGCGGAGGAGGCGGACTGGACTTGGGAGGCGGCGTAGAGACTTTGATTCCGGTCAGTGGGGGAAAGGCAGAGGAGACAGGGGAAAGAAGAGCGGACCGCTGCGCGGCAATGGGAAGCTCCCAGGCGCCGGGGCACGACTGAACGACAATGTTGGACTCCTTGACGCCGCACTCGAGCAGCTTGGCCTTGGCACCGGCGACGAGCGGCTCGATGACGGTGGCGTTCCACCGGGCGTGGACGATGCCGATGCGCAGGCCGGCGCCGTCGTGCTGCTGGGGGGTAGGGCCCTTGAGAGAAGACATGTCGAGAAGAGAGAAGAGAGAAAGAATGCGGCTGGGATGTATGGGTAACGAGCTTGCTGTCGGGGTTGAATTGGCTGGAGAGGAGAAGAATGTGTTTTCTGGACCTTGTCGGGATGCCGCTCGCTCTGAGGCCCGTGATCGAGGGGTCGCGGGGCGGGCTGTTGGGCGGGGCTGGGAGGGCCGCGCCTCTAGCTCTGCAAGCTGCTGGCCAACATATCTAAGCTGCAATTGTTCATTTTGACATGGCAAAAGAAGAGATGCTACGTTTTTTTAGACTTGAGTGAATGGGGAGTTGACGGATAATTCGAAAGTCGGGCAGATAATGCCTCGCTCGGGCGTCGAATGGGTCCAACGACTCGCCAGCTGGCAATCGGATGACTGACAGCTGTCAGACGAGATGGGAGGCAAAGGCGGCGTTTCTGACATAACATGCTCATTTGAACCCTTACATTCGAAACAACTTACTGTACCGGGGTATATACTATCATGTTCTTCTAGAAGCATGCCTATTGCAAAACTTAGTTCAGCAACTGCTCAACTGATCGGCTCCTCCGCCGGCATCGCCTCGCCCTACGCTGTCGTCAAGGAGCTACTCGACAATGCCATCGACGCCGGTGCCGACGCCATTGAGGTCGCCCTCTCGCCCAACACGCTCGACCAGATCCGCGTGCGCGACAATGGCCACGGCATCGCCCTCGACGGCCTCGACAGCCTCGGCCGGCACGCCCACACCAGCAAGCTGACCGCGTTTGACGAGCTCATCACCGGCCAGGTACGCACGCTCGGCTTCCGCGGTCAGGCTCTCGCCAGTATAAACACAGTCGCGACGGTCGACATCGTCACCAGGACGGCCGACGAGCCCGTGGCTACAAAGGTGCGACTGGCGGCAAACGGCGGCATCGGGGAGACGTTTGTGCCAGTGTCTGCGCCAACGGGGACGACGGTGCAAGTTGCGGGCCTGTTTGGGAATATGCCCCCGAGAAGGCAGCTCCTGATGAAGGAGGCCAAAAAGACGTCGACGAGGATCAAAAAGTTGTTGATGGCATATGCGCTGGCCAACACGGCACTGCGGATTAATTACAAGGTACTGGGCGATGAGAAACAAAGTTTCAAATATGGGCAGACGAGGAATCGGGACTTGAAACAGTCGGTTATCGAAGTGTTTGGGGCGGCGGTCGCCGCCAACGGCCAGACACACCGGTTCGCCAGCGCAAAAGGCACGTGTACGCTGATGGCGTTTCTACCGAGTGTGAATAGCGACCAGAAAGTCTTTGCGGGAAAGGGCTCGTTCATTTCTGTCAACGGCCGGCCAATCAGCTCCTCAACGGGAATTGGCAAGGCGCTCACGGGCGTGTTCAAGACAAAGATGCTGCACAATTGGCAGCAGACAGGACTGCCGACAGTGCAGAAGCCGCTTTTATTGCTCGAGATTCTTTGCCCATTTGCAGACTATGACGCAAATATAGCTACGATGAAAGATGAGGTTCTTTTTGCAGACTCGGATGCTCTGCTGCAGACATTTGAGGAGCTGTGTGGAACGATTTACATCAAAACTGCGACACTGGAGTGCTCCGAGCTGAACAAAAACAATGGCGAGAATGACAATATGTCTATGAATTGTTTGAGCACGTCCATTACGGACAAGCTAGTGTCGGTACAGATGCGAACTGCTTGCAAAGTCAACATGCTCCGAACAAACAGCAACGCAACTGACGAGGGAACTGATTTCATGGAAGTTGAAGTGACAGTACCAAAAAGGCGCCAGCTAGAGATAAGGGAGACCCCGAGGAAGAACGAAAATCTCTTCAAAGATACTACATCAAAGTTAGTGCACGGCATTACACGATACTTTCAGCCGACTGGAGCCGATTTCGAAATTGCCACGGACGATACGGCCACTCCCGAGCGACCACAAGCCGAAGAGAGCAGCATGGACCTGGATGAAACGGCTTACGGAAAGTTTGAGAGGATGCCCCTAGAAGATGTGCCCGACTCCACGCTCAACATACTCGCCGGCATCGACGATTCGCCGCCGTCGGACCACTCCAGCCAGCAAGGGAACAACGCGCCACCACGTCTCAGCGACCTGCACGGCACGAGCTGGAGCATCCAGCGTCTGATGAACCAGCGCGTCGCTCTGCACAATGTACCGTCCAGGGGCACCACAGCGTCGGCCAGCCCGCCAACGCCGCCGCGAGGCCGGGTTCCACAAACACGAGGTTTGCGAGAGGACAGGCGACAGCAGGCTGCTACACAGCAGCGTGACCGAACGCTGCCGCCGGTCATGCGCACGCCGCCTCCCTCTGATCCCATGAGAGAAGAGCCCCGGTTCGTGCCTGCTTCGTACGTAGGAGGATGGCATGGAGGACGGCAGCCGTCGCCGGTGAGCTCGAGCAGTTCTGAGAGCGGCGGCCCGGCCAAGGAGGCTTGGGGCCGCGAGCAGCAGCAGCAGCGAGGGCTAGCGATGATAGGGCTGCCGAGTACAAGAAATGGAGGGAATAACCTAAGGGGTGTTGCATCGGGTGTGCCAAGAATGGGCCGTTTGCCAGCCACTCGACTGAGGCAGCAGACCACCACCACTATGGGACGGCCCCTGGCGCGACAGCCGGAATACGAGGCCGACGGCGAGACTGCCCCTCAGGAAGACCTATTCTCACCCGCAGGCTCCATGAGCCGTGCTAGCCATCTCAGGGCACATTTGCTGCGAGCGGACTCTGTGGACCGCGACGCGAGCGTCGTCGAGAGCGCTGGTGATACACCGCCGCAGCCAAAGCGACGACGCGCCGAGAGCCAGGCCCCTGCGCAGCATGCGAAGCTGTTGGAACCGAGATACGCAACGTCGCGAGCTGCGACGGAGTCGCAGAGCCTACTGCCTCTGGAGAGCATACCGCCGAGCATGGCGACTTGGCGCAGCGTTCTGACGACTGATGTAGATTTTTCGGATGTGCGTATGTTGACGAATCTGGAGAGGGATGTAGACGAGTATATTCAGAGTGGATACATGGCATTTGGTTTGAAGAATGTCACGAGACGGGATGCCATGTGTTTGGAATCTCGCATGCGGCGAATCTGTCAGGTTTGATGTGCGTGCATGGATGGGTTATGGGGAGCTTTGCTATGGTGAGGGATGTGGTGCAATGAATGGGATCTACGTACGTAGCTAAAAAGGGAAAATCTAATAAATACTTTTGCTGGGCTACTCGATCAACAGTAGAACAAAACGGAGTGAAAAGGAGGTTGGGGTGGCTGGCTCGCGAGCGGAAGCTGAGCAGGCCGTTCACTGTAGACGCCGCTATATGAAACGCCTACATTTCAACACGGAGGGTTCCTAGTTATTGGTAATCGAGTCTTGCTAGAGAAGGCGTCGTCGAGAAAGGCTGCGTTTTTTTGGGCCACGCGCAGAGACCGCAGCAGCACGAGGTGCCGACGCCAGAAAGACTAGCAGACTCTCCCTCAAGTAGGGTGGCTCGCGACGGATATTTCTTTGCAGACCTGCACCTGGAGTGCGAGAGGAACTGTGGCTAAAGACTATGACGCGATTAAAAGAACACTGGCCCAGGACTCCATCTCGCGTCGATTGGCTCTGGTTTAGGCAACAGGGGGGGGGGGGGAGGGGACAGTGAGCTGCAGAACTGATGGCTGAGACGGCAAAGGTGAATCATTTCCATTGATTCAATACTTGATTTGGGATGTGCTGGCATGCCGCTGCTTCGGAACCAGTTCTTGTGAGGATCATTGGATCGATTGCCAGCTCTCATGCGTTGTCGACACTATCCCAAGCGAGACATTGAGGAGCATTTTCGACCAGGATCCACGGCCATGAAAATGAGGGCAATGCCGTCTTTCCCGAAGACTGTGTAGTGATTTGGGAGAGGTGACAAGGCCATTGGCCCGGGTCAGGGGCCGGGCCAGTCATGATGTAAAGAGTTACTTCCTTGGCCCTTTTGTGCCAACCATGTATGATACTGGCAAATAAGGAAATGGGCAATTCTTTCTTCTTTGCTTCGCGACCTGAATACAGCGGCGAAGCCGTGGCACATCGACGCCCGTCTGTCACCTGCCGACGGCAGCTCCTGAGAGATATCATACGCCCTTTGTCTCTCTCTCGCCCGGTGCGGAACGGTTTGCCGTAGCAACTCTAGCGTCTGCGCGCATTGCAAACATCCCAGCGCCGGACCTCGCGCGGCGCCGGCAAATAACGCAGATGAGTGGACACGCCTATGCCGATACACCATGGCGAATAGCAGCATGACAGCTGAACAAGTTCAGCGTACATGAGGCATTGTTTCGGGAAAAAAACTCGTCATTAGCGAAGGCCCTGGTGCACTCTGGCTGCGACGCGGTGAGCGACATTTGAGAGATGCAAGGGTTGCATAACTGCGCAAGGCAGGCCTCGGCTGCCATGCATTTGGCGCTGTGCGAGTTGTCTCAAAAGAGTTTTTTACAGGCGCGACTTGCAGCGACTCGGGTTATCCTGCTTGTAGACGTGTATTAGATTGCTGTTGAGCACGCGGGTGCACGCTCGTCGTGTGTTTGTGGTGGTGGTGAGTTCTGATGCTGCCTGTGGTCTGACGGTGAGCGAGATAAAAACCAAGACTGGAATTCAAATCACAGCAAGACGTCAGTGATGGTTGAGAGACATTCGGAGGGTTCCCGAAAGGAGAAGAGCTTGTGTTGGTTCCAAGGTTAGCTTTCGAGTTGGGACCCGTGTTAGTCACGCCGTGTTAGTCACGGTGGGATAAGTTGGATGCGATAAGCGGCTCATGTTCTTGTCCGATCTCGCGTAGGACGAGATTAACGAACAGTAAAGGTGGCTTTCAGACGCCACGCCGAGTGCAGATGATGCGCGGCGTTGCTCACTCGCATGCTGATACATAAGAGCTGGCACACCCAGTCGCCAGCAGCTACCAAGCGTGGGGGTCACTCGAGGGTATGTCTGTTCAAAAAGTCGTTGATGATGGGCACGAGTTAGTTGGGCGGTTGGCTGTCGCATCGGAGAAGAACAGACCGCCATGAACATGTTTCTGATACCAAATCAAATGAAAATTTATAGCGTCCATGTTATGACAACTGAAACCACATTTGAAAGTCAATCTATTGACAAGCTCGAGTAGCGGCGATGCCGTGCGTTAGCGGGTATCGCTTCTCGTATCTGGCGGTGGGCTGTTCTTAGTTGGCCCCATATAGCCGAGAGCTGGCAGTGGAGTGTGGCCCGACGTGGCGCTGGGCGGCGTCGAAGCTGCTCGTTGTTGTGATAATTATAACTCTTTCTGGCTCGTGATGTTTTCAGCGTGCGGCGGGTCGGAGACAAAAAGATGTTGACGAGGCTGATGTAACATGGATCCGGGTCTCTCATACGCTATTTGGATGTGACAACATGACGGACAGTTACAAAATGATACAAGAGGTGGACTTGCACCTACAATAGGCTATTACGGTGTAGAAGCGTATCAAAAGGCAGCGCTCGGCTCGTTCATGTGTACCGAGGCTGATGAATGCCATTGGGGAGTTTTGACTGCATTTCAGAAAAAGAAAAAGATGAGACGAGGAAGAATGGAGTGCAAGAAAACTTGGATGCTAAAAAAGGAAAGAAAGCAAAAAAGACCCTCATCGATATCGTTTATCGTGGGATGTACAGCGCGACGCATGTAGGGGGTGGCTTAGTGCAAGTGGTGCGGTCAAGCGGGCGGGTAGGCTAGGGCTACTGAAAACTAAGCATATTCTGGACGAGGGAAGTATGAGGTGAATAAATAAATACACGATAACATGGCCTTGTAAGCAGAGGGAAATGTCTCCGAGTCTCGAGAGAAGCTCAATGGCGGTAGGTTGCTGTCGGCCGAGAGCGGGCATGACGCGCGCAAAAGACGAGTGGTTCGAGACAGGGCGCGCTGATAATAAAGCAGGGGGGGTAAGAGAATCGTGGCAGGGGCAGTTCTCTGTCCATGCATTGGAGACTTTTGCACAGCCTCAATCCGGTTGGTTCTGGTGCAAGTCATGGTGCAGTTTTTCTTGGTGTTGCGGCGCAGCAAGCGCTCAAGACAAGTTGCCAACGCTTGAACACAGTGGACAAGAGGTTAAAATGGGTCAGTACCTACGTGGACAGCCTCAAGAGTCAGGCAACAGGACAGCCTCAGCCTGGACAGGTCCAGCCTCCAGGGCAGGGACAAACTGGCCCCCTGTGTTTACAGTGGACCGTCCTCTGCTATTTTAATAAAAATTGTAAAGTAGTCAGGAAAAAGGCCTATAAATAGGAAGCAAGTCTGGACATGACCACGAGAAGGAATGCGGATAGAAAGGGACCAGGGAGAGAGGCGATGCTGGTACTCTGGTACTCTGGTACCCTGGTTCGTGAGAGGGCGGCAATGGACCGACCTCGTGGCCTGGAGGCTAAATAGAGGCTGTTTGCGTCGCACCGAGGGGGAGACATGACGCAGTCTGGGGGAGCATATATGAGATGAGCGTGATGAAATGAGACGAGTTTTTGCCATTTAGTCTCTGGTTTGTTGCACAAGTACGGAGTACTGACAAACGTGGATATATCTCCTGTCATTTGAGCATCTGGACGTGACGTCGACAACTTGACAAGGTACCTGCATGTACTTGTCGCTGCATCTGCAGTGACTGCCTGCCTGACCAAGTTAATGCATGCGCAGCGACCAAATTCCAATGACCGAAATAGATACACGTCTTCATTCGCTTTTAATCAGATTTATAGCCATCGCCTCCGAAGCCCAGATTCCAAACACGTTTCCGAGTGTTGTTTGTGCAGGCGGTGGTGTCGTTTGGGCACTGCTTAGCGGCGCCCGAAGCACTGCTAGTGGACCAAATGGGCACAACTGCCAGACATTGTTGATCAAAAGTACCTGCACCCATTCTTGCCATTGTATCGACCTAAGGAAAGAGGGCAACTGGGACCCTGCAGCAGCCGTGGCGCATCCGTTACAGGTGTCTGACCAGGTACACATAGGTACCTACGTGCCTACCTACCTATCCGCACCCGTAGGCAGGCCAGTTTTGGGTATTCTTTTGTATTTTTTGGTTTTTATCTTGCCAGCGCCAGCCCACCATGATTCCTCACGCCAAAATGCTGGGTCAAAAAAAAAAGTAGACGGTCGCCCAAGGCACTGCCGCCTGTCTGTCCGCTTGCTCACCACCACCACCACCCACCACCACATGCACCACCACATCCTCTCGGTTTCTGCTCCCCCGCGAGGCTGCCATCTCTTCTTCCTCCTCTCCTCTCATCACCATCTTTTGCTCTTGGCCTCTTTCGTTGGCATCCATCTTCTTTTCAACGCCCTCGCTCCTACGTGTATTTCTTTGATATTTCCGACTCACCTTTGATTCTCTACGCCATCTGTTCCATCAATCGAATCCATCGCCCGTTATTTTTTTCCCTCCGCCAGCCGTTGCAAAACTTAAATTCGAATTGTCGTTGCGTCCAGATATTCGTTCAGTTGAAGTCTGTGATGATGCGTCTTTTCTGACCCCGGCCGTCAATTTTTCTTTCGCTTTTTTATCCGCTCTCGCTTCACGACCTGAGCTGCGACCGCACCCCATCCACACACTCATGATGCGAAAACCCCGTCTGCATCCGGCTCACGCAACCTCGTCCGAACCGATCCCAACCCGTCCTCGCACGACCTGCCGACATGCTTTGCCTGTTCAACCTTCGCAGGGAACGACGACACCGTGTCAACGCCGCAGCCTGGCTTCCATCGACAATCACCGCTCGCTCACCACCATGACGTCGACTCCGTCACACGCGGCTCATGGGCTCCCCCCGATGATGACACGGCCAGCCCGCCCAGCCCGCTCACGGCGGCGGCAGCTCGATGACCTCATGTCGACATCCACCTTCCTCGTCTACGCATTAATCGCCCTCTTTCTCGCTGTCGCCCCCGTCTCGGCCGTTCGTATCCCCTTCACCAACTGCCTCGATGAAAAGTACATTACCGATGGAAAGCTTCAATGGAAACCCGTCTATGCCGACGCTAGCTTCGACACTACCGACCCCAGACATGAGCTCAAGGTTGTCGTTTGGGGCAATGTCACGGGCTTCCAGGACCCCAAAAACCTTCCGCCTTCGCCTCAAGATGACCCCAACCGTCTCTACTGGAAAGACGATGGCAAGACAAACGGCAAAATTATGCCGACTGGTGACACTGGCAAGGCCACGACTCTCTACCGCAGAGTCAATGTTCTCACTGATAGGCCGGTAAACGAGCGCGTCAACTTTTGCACAGAAGCTCTTAACGGCGGTCAATGTCCTCTGGGCCCCTTGTTGAACACTTCGAGAGTGTAAGTTGATCCATTGCCTACGCCATACTATACGCTAACCTTTGATGCAGCGACTTCCCTGACGACCTTTTCACCCGCCCCCGCAGTCTTTCCTCCTTTTCCTCCATGAACCTAACTCATGAATTCGGCTCCTCGTACTCATTCTCCTCCTTTTCTTCCACACTTCTCCTGCTCTCCAGTGATGAGGCAGCCACCAACATTGGCTGCATCTCATCCATCATCACTCCGGATCTGGGCTCTAATCGCAACGTCATCAAGTTCTTTCCCCTCGTTATTCTCATCGTCTGCGGCTTTGCCGTCATTTTCGCCGGCAATTTCAGCCCCTGGGGCTCCACCGATATCTTTCAATGGTCCTCCAATTACGGCCGTGATGCTGATCAGCTGAGATTGGTTACCCCGGGTTTTGGAGACTGTCTGCAGTACATTCAGTTTGCCGTCTTGACCGGTGCTCTGAGCATTGATTACCCTGGTTTCTACCAGCCCATCGCCAGTCAGGCTGCTTGGTCAACCATCATGTTCAATGAGAGTTTCGTCACAAACAAGCCTGGCTGGCGCAACGTTGTCGATGGCGTCTATGTCACAGATCTTGGCAACAAATATGGCCTGCAGCACATGGGCCAGCTCGTCGGCATGGCTGATCATCAGGATGTCTGGGCCGGCATGATGGTCTGGCTTTGCGTCATCATCCTTGCCGCCTTTGTTGTCGTCCAGCTTGGCTTCCTCATCCAGTGGATTTACCGCCGTTCGACCAAGACCGCAGAGGAGGACTTGCGCGCCAAGAACATACCATTTTCCATCGGCAACGTCGTTCGCATTCTCTACAATTACATGCTGATGCCCATTGTCGCCTTTTCTGCCTACCAGCTCGTCATCGCTCACTCTGCCCCAGTATACTGCGTCGTCCTGGCCTGCATCACTCTGGTAGTGCTGGTTGCCTTTGCTACCTACTTGCTCTACTTAATTGTCACCATGAGACCCAAGTCTGTTCTGTTCGACGATCTACCCATGGTACTACGCTTTGGTCCCCTCTACAATACGTATTCTGACGGAGCTGCCACCTTTGCTTTCATCCCACTGGTTCTGCAGTTTTGCCGTGGTCTGGCCATCGGTGCCGTTCAGCCGAGCGGCTTGGCTCAAATCGTCATTTTGGCTATTTGTGAAGTCATTCACATCTTTACCCTCAACGCCGTGAAACCCTTTCAGTCACCTACCTCGATGAATGCATATCACACTGTCTTTTCTTGCTTGCGTCTGGTGACCATTCTACTCATGGTTGCCTTTGTGCCGGGTCTTGGCGTCACCGAGGGGACGAAGGGCTGGATCGGCTATGCTATCCTCATCGTGCACGGTTGTGTCCTTGTCTTCGGTTTCCTATTGAGTGCGCTCCAGACGATACTCGAGGTCGTTGCCCGCATGATGGGTGCTGGCCGGGACAGTACCGTTGGTTCCACCAGAGGAGGATTGTCAAAGATTTTTGGCGTGAGGCAGCTCAACAAGCGCGAGTCGCATCGTCCAATTCCATCGAGAACTAGCCAGCTTTCCACTACAACCATGATTGATGTCGAAAAGGCGAATCGCGCAGGATACATGCCGGCCAATGGACGAGTTCGAAGCAGCTCTGGAGGGAGCTTGGGCACCATCATGGCTGCACATAGACATCGCAGCAGCTCCGCTCTCGACAGTATCGACATGTACTCCCACGCACACAGACCTGCAGAAAGTCCGGCTTCCTACCTACCTGGAACGCCTGGCGAGACGAGCACGTTTTCTTTCCTCGCTTCTTCCAACGCCGCCGCCCGACCTAGCCATGCCCCTCCTGGCCACGTTCCAACACTCGCTGCTCTAGAAGCCGCTGACCCATACTACCGACCACCTCGCAGACGTCGGTCAACTAACGAGAACCTGCCGCAAGAACCAAGTACGGGACATTTTACCCCCGACCAACCCGGCCTTTTGCAGCCGCACGGCCAACCGGGTGAGTCTGGCGACAATGCGCCCGATATCTCGCGCGGTGCCACGCCTGTAGCCCCTGGATCAGGACTAGGCCTGCCGGGCACCGCCAGTGCCGCACTGAATGCTGTACCAAACAGACCGGATTATTCAACCCGAGAAGTCGATTTCTACTATGGTGTTCGTGGTCCGGCGCTCAACTCTGATGGCCTTGGTCGCAAGCTTGGCACTGGACCCGCTGATCCCACTGGCCCTGTTGCCACTGCTACGAGCTGGTTCCGTAGCCTCATGGGTGGTAAGAGTAAAGATAAGAGCAAGGGATTTGAAGTCGTTCGCAGCTCGAGAATGCCGCCCTCCATGGCCCGCAACGCCGGCTTTGGTGATGAAACGCCACCCGAGGGCATCCCTGTCGCTCTCGGTGTGCTGAGGAACGGCCCCATCGACGATGAGGACGAGGATGACAACCTACAGCCCAACCGCGCACCGAAGCCAACCACTGCACTGCTCAGCACGGGAGGGGAGCCCCACGACTCGGATGACGAAGAACAGTCACACGAGCCTGGCGAGCCGGAACCTGTTAGCCCCATGACGAGCGATGACGAAGATGACGATGATGCCCAGCACTCTTTATACTACGATGCACCGGACATTCCTCGCAAGAGCTCGAAGCGAGATTCAGCCAACTTGTCACACCGCCACCTGCCGTCCCTCAGTATCGTGGACTCGCAGGATGCCGGGCTGTCATCCACCCCTAGAGACGACAGATCTGAACGGGCTAATAAGCATGCTAACTCGCTCTCGGTTGACCCGCCAAAGCTGCCCAACCTGCCATTCGAGCGCACCAAGTCTCAAAAGCGGCTGTCATCCATGTCCTCGATGGAGTGGCGCGAAGATTTTACGACTGTCGACTTGGGCGAGCTGGCCAGCGAGCGGCCCGTCAGCTACGGCATGGTGTCACAGCATGCGATTAGCAGAGTCGATCCAGAGCACCCGCGGGTTACGCTGCACAGCAGCTCAGCGGAACTTGTGGATGAGAATGGCGTCCCCAAGATGCACCAGTAACTACCCATGCCTTGATGTCTTTCCTTTACCATCAATTTTCTTGCTAGTATACACACGCGCACACATATACACTCACTCCCGCTCACTCACTACTTACTCACTGACTCACTTACTCACTTACTCACTCACTCTCACTCATACTCTCTCACTCTCTCTCACTCTTTCACTCGCCTACTACTCCCTCACCTTCACTCACTCAGACATACGGACATTAAAAGCGAACTTGTGCACTGATAGAATAAAGTTAATACCGAGGAGGAATGGGTTTTGCAAATGATTTTTTTTTTGAAATTTTAGCGGCATGCTTGGCTTACAAACTGTACATTTGGTCTCTTGTTCGTTGGATACGGCTCTCAAGGGCGAGATACAAATTGGGTTATATATGGTTTTCTTTGGTTGGATTATAATCTCTGGGCAAGCCACTGGGCCAAGACTGGTCAGGGCCATGAAAATAAAACATCATTCCCATACTTGTTCTTTTTTTTTTTCGTGACCACGTGTATATATGCGTTGATTCGAGCATATAATACCGCCTATTGTATAGTCATACCAACACTCTAGCTATTCCTTTTCTTTCTTTAATCCCGTCTTGTAATTCTGATGCCAAATGTACAAGTGACTATTCCTTATTCCCACGTAATTTTTATCCTTTTTTCCTTTCCTTTTGAAGTATTACCTCTCTTGCCGTCTGCCAACCCCCATCTACTTGACAGTGATGAAGCCGATGCCCGACCGCGCCTTTTGCGCCGCCCGCTTCAGCGCCTGCTCCTCGACGTCGGTCCACTGCACGCTCAGCTCGTCCCACTTGCGGCCGGGCGTGTTGTACTCTTTTCGCCAGCGCGCCTGCGCGGCCTGCAGCGCGGCCATGCGTCGGGGGTCGCCGGAGCCGCTGTACACGAGGAGCGCGGTGCACGGCGGCAGCGCGGCGTGGATGCGCTCGATGCGTTGCGTGAGCCTCGCCACGCAGCGCTCCAGATCCTCCTCCTCCTCCTCCTGGGCTTCTGCGGCGGCAAGTCCATTGCTGTGGACGCGGTTCGTGTTCCACCAGCCCTGCCGGGCTTCGAGCTCGCGCAGCCGCGCCCAGGTAAAGTCGACGCCGCCCCCCCGGACCTCCTTGCCGTCGGCGTCGCCGTTGACGCAGCGCAGCACGGCGGCGACGACTTCCTCGTCCGAGGCGCAGCCGAAGCGCACAGTCGCCCCGGCGCCGTAGCCCTTGCCCGGGTCGCCCCAGTCGACGGCGGCGCTCGTCTTGCCGACCTCGACGCCGCCGAGGGCCGCGTCGCCGCCCTGCGCCTTGTACGCGGTGCCGGCGCGCGCGAGGCGCCGAAAGAGGTTCTCGCCCTGTGCGTCGGGCGTGCCCCACGCGCGGCCCTTTTCGCATTTCTGCTTGACAAGGTCGAGACACGTGCGGGCGTCCTCGACGGCGTCGTGGCCGGCGGCGCCGCCCTTTTGTATGCTGCGTGATAGGTACTTTTCGGCGAGCCACTTGAGCGACGACTTGAGCGGCGGCCCGCGCGGGTGCGGAAAGAGGAGCGAGGTGTCGACGATGAAGGGGTGCGTGAGCCGCAGCGCCTTGGTGTCGGACTCGAGCGAGTGGCCGACGAGGATGGTGCGCGGGGTGAGCAGCGTCAGCAGCCGCGCCTGCACGTCGGCGAGCGTCGTGGTCACGGGCGCGAGCATCTCGGCGGTGATGCCGGAGAAGCGGGTGAGGTAGTCGGTGATGGGCTTGGCCGGGCGCACGAGCTCGTCGAGCACCACGTCGCCCGACCAGTCGACGACGCTGACGCGCGTCAGCGCAAACTCGTCCTCGCCCGTGAGGCACATTTCGCAGTCGAGCGCCAGCACCGTCCTGCCCGCCGTCACGCTGCCCTGCTGCACGTCCGCCTCGGGCGCGTCCCCGTCCTCGGCGCGCTCCACTGCCGTGCGCACCCAGCCTTCAGGTAGGATAAAAGCGTCGCGCGCCGCGGTGGTGTCGGCGGGCAGCAGCGCCGGATGCACCAGGTACCCGTTCTCTGCGAGCTCCGCCGGCGTGGCGAGAAACTCGGTGATGCGCGTGCGCTCATTCTTCCACCCCGAGGGCTCACGCGCGGGCTTGACGCCCTGCTTCTTCTCCTTGGGCGCGGGCGTGCTGAGAAAGGCCGCCATTGGTGAGTGCATCTTGCCGTGGCGGTCGTCGCCGGGCGTCTTGACCGGCCACAGATGCGGAAACATGTCGGCAAACGGCCGCAGCGCCTCTGGCAGCTGTGTCTTGTCCAGCGGCCGCGGGTAGTAATCATCCGGGGACGCGTCCTTTTTCGGTTCCGTTTTGCCGGCCGTCGTCGTAAGATCGTCGTCGCGCGTCTCGTTGAAATTGGTCAGATCTACACCAGGCCGAAACATGGCCTCCTCGAGCCCCGGCACCATGACGGCGACAATCTTGCGAAACGCCGGGCGGTGCATCACGGCGCACCACTGCGGGCCGGCGCCGTCGGCGAAAATGTACGTCACCAGGTCGCGCAGGTGGCTGACGCCAATCTTGGACTGCAGCCGCGCTCCGGACGAGAACGTGATGGACGGGTAGTTTTTGCCCGGCCGCGGCGGCTTTTTCGACTTTTTCTTGTTTGAGCGGCTGACCGTCTGCCACTGCTCCTTGCTTTCGTCGTTGTCGTCGTCGTCGTCGCCGTTCGTCTTGGGCTTCTTCTCGGCGGCGGGCTCGTCGTGCCCGTCGTGGGGGCTCGCGCGCTTCAGGCTGCTGCGCTCGCTGCTGGGCTGCGCCGCATCGTCGGTGCTGGCAGGAGCAGGAATGGGGATGGTGTCGGCGCTGGCCGGAGCGGCTTTGGGATCGTCGTCGGCCATGGATGAGGCCGTAGTGGCTGGGGCAGCTCTGTCGTCGAGGGACAGGCCGAGGAAGTTGCGAGCAATCGCCTGGGCTCTTTTGAATTTATTTCGTAGATATGTCACCATTGGTGGTGCAAAGTATGGGAATTTAGATGATGTATCATGGGTAAATCGCGCAATCCTGCGCAGACCAGAAATCGTATGTTGCTGTTGAAGAATGGAGGTACAAAAAAAAAAGCGAGGCTTCAGATCGAGTTTTCAGATCGGTCCCTTCGATCGGCCCCACTTGCAGGTTCATACGATGCGACACACATGCCGTGATACAAAATACTTCAGTATTTAGAATGAGATGCACTATAAAGTGTACTACTATAATCTTTTTTAGGCACATTTTGACAGGTATATTCATGCCTCATTAATCGTCAAATCTACAGTCCAAAATCCTCCTTGAGCACCTCCCGCCCCAGGTCCGCCAGTATATCAACCTGCTGCCCGACGCCATACTCAAAAAAGGCCTGTGCCCTGTCACTCGTGGGATCCTTGCGCCACAGCCCAATCAAACTCAGCTCCTTCTCGCGACCTTTGAGCTCCGCGATGCCCGCCAGGACCTCGCGCGCCTGCTGCGCCAGCTCCCACGCCGCGAGGTGCGGCGCCGGCGCCGTGTCCAGCACCATGAGCAGCAGCATCTGCGCCAGCGACACCTGGTCAATGTCGCGTAGCGCATCCCGCAGCCTCCTCCCCACGTCGGCCTTTTCCATGTCCCGCGCGGAAATTTGCACCGTCCCACCGCCGCCGCCTTGCTGCTCTGCCAGCGCTGTTTCGGCGGCCGTGTTGGAGAGCAGCTTGGCCATCATGAAGATGTTTTTGGCGCGCACGGGGTGAAACGGCGCCGGAAAGCGGTAGGGGTCGCAGTCGCGCGTGATCAGCGCCGCCACGGCCAGCGCGCACGCATAGTCTTGCTTCTCGGCGTAGTAGATGGCGAGTTCCGTGAGCGTCTGCGGGAGCGGCGTCACGGCCCACAGCTCGGCCGCGACGAGGCTCTTGCAGTCGGATAGCTGCTTCGCCAGTACGGGACGCCGCTCAAGAAGCGCGGCGGGCATGGGCTGGAAATGCAGCGCGGCGGCGGCGCGGGCCGTTGCCTGCTTGGCGGGCGTGCTGACGGCCGGGTGCGTCTGCAGCTTGGTGCCGTCGCCGAGGATGCCGTCCTCGTTGAGCATGTAGTCGCGGTAGTGCGCGCTGGCCTGGTAGACGCAGAGGTCCTGGGTGCAACGCCGGCAGCGGCATTCGAAATTGTAGGGCGCGAGCGCGGCTTTGCGCCTGCCAAGCGAGCTCGTATAGTCTGGGGCACAGTCAGGGCTTTTTTCATTTCAAAGAAGCGGGACATGTAGAGCGTACCTGTATAGGAGATTTCAATCTCGTCACCGTTCTGAATGCGAGACTCTGCGCGCAAAACGGCGGTTCTCCCTACGAATTGAACAAAGGCGTTGGGGATGCAGGAGTGGTTGGCCATGGCTAGTGTAGGCTCGAGGAAGATGCCTACATGCCCCAAGTCGGCGTCGAATCTGTGAAAGGCATTTGTTTGAAGCTACGAAAGTCAGTACAGTTTGACCAGCTCCCAGCATTGAAAGACCTACTTTGCATAAAATCTCAACAGCCTGGCGTACTGATTCCTCGCTCGTCTCCCTCCCCGCAAACGCACAGCCTCCCATCGCCATCATCTCCATGTCCGCCCACCCCGGCTCCCGCCTCCTCTCCGCGACATGGCCCTCCAAATCTTCCATGCTCTTGCCTAGATCTTCTGGCTGTCCACGGCTCAGCAGCACCTTGACCAGCGCCCGCACCGGCGTGGGGATCTCGCGCCGCTTCTTGGACGACTTGACGGCGTGAACCAGCGCCGCGCACTCGAGGCTATGCCCGCCCGACCACGCGGCCGCCTGGCACCGCGCGTCGCAGTAGTAGGCGGCGCGGCAGCACGAGCACGGTCGCGGCGTGCCGGCGCGCAGGCAAAAAGAGCAGACGGTGGTGAGGTGCGAGAGCGAGGGGAGGAGGAGCAGCGGCGTGAAGACGGCAATGACGTCGCCGGCAGCGACCGTCTTGGTGGTGTGCAGGGCGCGGCCCTTTGTCTCGTGAGGCTTGATAGCCACGCCGTCGGAGACAACGGGTGTCATCTTTATTTATTTGTGCGATAGATGAAGCGCTGTTTGAAGTGCTGTTGTTGGAGGTCGTTGACATGCCCAGTACGAAATCTCTGGTGCGAGCGAAGCTCCACCGAGTTGCCACCGTCTAAGACGGCGGCCGACATGTCGCCACGCTTGTGAATAGCAGAATTTACCATTTAACCTTACATTTATTATTCTATAGGTATAATCATCATATGCTACAGATCCACATGCTGAGATGGTGCAGTGTTATCCTTTCGCGCCGCCACCAGTCGCGCCTGAAGGTCTCTGCTCCAATGGCCCTTGTCGCCCTTGTTCGCCTTGGCGATACGGGCGACGTGGTAGTCCCAGCAGCCCTCGGGAGCCTGCGAGCCCGCCTCGCTGCACTGCTCATCCGTCAGCTTCGGGGCCTTGGGCCACTGCCCAGCGACGGCGCCCATGTCCTCGTCGAGAAAGTTGTCCACGGCGAAGAGGCCGACCTTGCGCTGCGCCGTGGTCCACTCCTTGCCCTCGCGGGCGAGCACGCGCGCCAGCTCCCCCATGAGGTCGAAGCGCAAAAAGTCGGCGCGGATGGCCGGGTCCTTGATGAGGCCGCTGATGGCGGCCACCCGGGCCTTGATCAGCTTCGCCGCGGCGGCGTCCTTCGCAGCGTTTTGGACGGGGCGGGGCCCGATGCCGCGGAAGAGCTCGCTAGCCAGGGGCGCCATGCCCTCGGGGCAGTAGTGCTCCAGAATCCCGGGCCACTGCTTGCTGACTTCGGCCAACGCGGTCGGGTTGTTTTGCAAGCTGGCGGCGAGGATGGCAGCCGCCTGCTGGTCTCGTGGTGGAAGGCCCTCGGTGCTCCCAGTGCTAGGGTAAGGTTCTTGAATCATGTGGCAAACGAGAGCCTTGACAACGCTGGGATCCTCTACAATCTTGAGACCGTAGTACATGTCGTGTGCCAATTCTTCGAGGCCCTCGAGTGAGGCATCGAAACTTGGATTATGCTCGCCTCGCTCAGCTTTGAGAAGTTTCATGGCATCAACAAATGCCTTGGCTTCATGCTGAGGGGCCTTGATCTTTCCTGCCGTCTCGTATACTGGGGCACTTTTAGGAAGGATGGGATCGTCGCGAGCTTCGGGCTCGACAACGACGACATCGTGCTCCACCGGTAGGCCCTCAAGCGAGGCGTCGCCTTCACCAGGCACGTTGATCTTGGCCTCCTTTTCACCCGTGTAAATGTTGAGGCGAACGTGGAGGCCGTGGGGGAGCTCCTGGTCATCGTGGATCTTTTGGAACTCGTCCGTGGCCTCAAAGACGAGTGGGTAACAGTCCTTGGGGTCGGTGGTGTGACATATCAGGTCTGGCTTTGAGTTTCCTTCTGCGTCGGGAGAGCTTGCCAAAACCGGCGCGGAGAGAACCAGGAGGGCTATGCCCGAGAGTAGGGCGAATAGTGTGGGCAGCCGCAGCGGCCGTGATTGTGATGGCATTGCAGGGAATGGCTGGTATAAAGCCACTGGTCTGAGGAAAGAGGGGATCGGAGTGAAATGAGAGATACGAAGATTGATAACCGGCCAGCCGGAGAGAGAATTGGCTCCAAGTTATAATTCTCAGAAATGGTCCCCGCCAAGCAGCTATGACTCTTTTCTGCCAAAAGGACAGGTTGTACGCTTGATGATGTGGCTGTAGAATATTTTGGAAGCCAACGTGGTAGACGGTGCAGCGCGATTGCCACTATCATGGCAATTTCTGATTGGATGGAAATGCTTAGTCATCACCAACGATGCCCTGTAACTGCAACGGTGCCCCTCGCTTCTGTAGCGTCTTTCAGCGGGCAAGCGGGCCCGATAATAAAGTACAATTGTCCACTATACAATCAGTTGCGTATAATTAAAGACACAGAAAAGGCCCAAAAGGCAGATGAATTGATTCTCGAGTAGAAGTGGTAAAATAGTCTGTGTTGACAAAGAAAAAAAAAAGAAAAAAAAAAAGAGCTGAGTCTTTAGTCAATGTCTTTCTATAGTTCATGTTTTACCCTTCAAAGCATCTTATTAGTGCATCAATGCCACTCTCTCCAGTCTAATTGCGTGGTTATTTTTCTATTCATCAAGTCTTACTGATGACTTTGACTCTCATCTTGGGTTTTGGCCCCAAATCATGTACTCCGGGCTCTGGCCGAATTTGGCATGCCTTCCGACACCACTCAGTAGATCCAGGCAAAAGTCAAGATACTCGGAGTGATTGGCTAGCCGAGACTTTACTCAGCCTTTATAGGGAATTTTCAATCAATATCTTGGCCGCAAAACGATCCGTCTTGTTATCAATATCATCAGCTCTCTACTGTCCAAGCACAGGCTCGAATCATCCCACTATACGACTGACGTCAATGGTAAATAGGCGGCTGGTGATTACTTACCATGCATTCTTGACAAAGCCCCAACGTCTCAAGTGAAAGTGTAGAAAAAAATGCCTGAGTAAACTCACCCGACTCTTCTGGATAATTGACGCGAAAAAAGAGAGAGAAAAAAATCGACTGTGCAAAGCAGACGTCATCTAGACCTCGAAAATGTCCAGACTCGCATCGCTGAAAGAGGTTGGTGCAACCAACAATGGGGACCTCGCACCGCCAACATTCCAGTTCGCCGTCGCGTACTTGCCCGCCGCGACCACACCTACTGCAACGCCTACACTCTGGTATCGTGATAATTCATGTATTCTGAGAGGCTGGTAGACCCAAATTAATCATGACATTCTCGCGTAGACCGAGAAAGACGCTGCATCAAAGCATCTATAAGAACCGCTCGTCTTCTCTTCTCAACATCGATTCTCTCATCAACACACACCAGCAACGCAACAAACCACTACCAAGACAACAATCCTCAAAGAGCTGCTTATGCGAGTAGCCCGCATCTTCATCATCTCTCACTCTTCAACACCCTCCTCTATCTGCTCTACTTTACTGCTCTACTTTACTGAAAAGGTAGAGACATCCCCAATGTCTCTACTTTCTTCCTTTTTCGGGCTCATTGTCCTGGCGCTGGCCGTCACCGGCATCCAGGCCATGCCGCTGAGCACGAACCACTCCAGCCACGTTATCCTCCATCAGCTGAGGCGCAGCCGCGCCATGTCCAGAATGTCGGCGGCAAATCATCACTAAAGCCCCGCCAGTGCAAGCGCGCATTGTCCCGGCCCTGCAACAAAAGAATGGAAAAGAAAAAAAGAATACCAAGAAAAAGTCACACAAATCTCGAAACAAACTTCATCAACATCAAACGCTCATTATCCCCCCCCCCCCAAACACATGACTGCCTGGTGCAGTAACTCTGGTACGAGGATGCGGGACGCCTCTATACACTAAGAACGGTTGAGTTGCAGAACTTGAACTGTTGCACAACACGCCGGCCGCCTAGCAGATGACAATACTGCGAAGCGCGCGCCAGTCCGGATATTGGTGCCGGCCACTAGATATGATACTCTCCGAATGCACGTGTGCCTGGTTGCACGGTGCATGGAGAGGGCTTCTCGCCACTTACAGACTTGCTCGGTCCCTTTTGAGCCATTGCCGTACGACTCGATGTCTGGGACATCCATTTCCTTTCCTTCTACGACTCCGCGCAAGCGGCTGCACTACAATCTTTTACCAAAATTCAAAGAAGAAGAAGAAAACACTCTTTACTTTGCGTGCCTGGTGCACCATCTACCTTTTTCCGAAAGAACATGGCGGTGCCTGGCGCATACGCCCACAACTTCACAAACGCTGGTCGTCCTACACTGTCCTTACCGTACACCGCTGGCTGGCCGCGGTCATACAACTCTTCACCTACCCGGTTTCACTCGAAATCTATTTGTCGCTCCTTTCGACTCTTTACCGAAAACCGTTCACTCCCTCCCCTCTTTCCGCACTTTCCCTTTAGAGGTCTTGATTCAGCATCTGTTGCAAAGGCGTTTCTTTCAACATCAGTACTCTCCTTGCGACGCAACGCAGCAAAATTACACTTTCATTACCCAGGTAAAGTATTGCATCTCACACACTCTTTCTTGATTGGCTGGCCGATTAAATCACGGGAATGATACTTTTGGCGCTGGATGACAGGCGCTGGTGGTGTTTTGTTTTGTTTCCTTGTGTCGATTGCATCTCTCTTTGCTTTGCTTCTTCTTTTTTTTTTCTTTTCGTTTTCTTTTAAGTTGTAATTTTTGGCTCTTCTTAGGTCTCCTGTTTCTTGATTTCAGGTCTTCTATTGGTAATCGAAATGCGTGGCCGTTATTAGATGGTACTTGGTAATATAAATTTTCTTTCATGGACAGTTTCACACTGTAAGCCGTGGCGCATTAGTATGACCAAGATTATCGCTCCAATTTTTAAAGGCGTTGTGAACTCGGAGGAACAGGCTGTGGCTTGGCCAGGGGCGCCAAACCGGGTATAATGGCCGTTTGAAACGGCTTATTGGCATGAACCCTTGACCAATAGAACTGAACAGGAGATCAAAGGCAGCACCATATTCGAAACCGTACAAGGGTATATCAATCTCAGGTGAGCTTTCGTCTGATCCTGTCAAGGGGAAATCTGTATTGCACTTCATTTTACATGCATGCTCCTCTCCGGCATGTAGAGGGAGGGATACACGCTCTTCAGTAGACTACGAAGAATCAGGCTTCAACACGGCAATTAATCTGTACGCGCTAGCTTGAAACCCTCTAATGCTGTTCAGAAATGTCAAAGTCGACTCAGAGGATGAATCTGCAAAAGATGCCATGTTGATGTGTGCGTCTGTGTGCCACTAACAAGGCACCGGGCGCTACCCGCACAGCGCACCCGATTACAGGGAGTTGATTACAGGTTCTCATGATATTACCTTCCAGTTTAGCCGGATCCCATGATGTGCTGATGCCGTACCCATACTGCATGCCTACGCAAACCCCCGTCCTCCATCAGCGCGTATTCGGAAAAAGATGCCGTGCCCGATCAGTACGGTGGACACTGTCTTGGCCCCAGATGACCAAATTCGCCGACGACAATCTGGGGGGTATCATGGGCAGAGACCCCGGCCAGTATCGTCAAGGGAGAGAGAGGCTTGGCAGACCACGAGGGTCAGTACGGCCCGAGGACCTGGAGTTTTAAATTCGAGGGGCTAGAAATACCAGCTGGAAGCAATCCTTCAAAGCCACCTTTTCGCATGGCAGAATTTGCTCATGGACCTGGATGAGCTTTTGTATATTGGCCTCCCTCCAATCTCTGGGGCCTATAATCGCCGCCCTGTTATTACGCCGCAATATAAGCCTTATAAAGGGAAATCATTTTTCCAAAATTCTTGGGCCGACAAACAGATGGAAGGGTTTTGGTTGGGATTTGTCGCGCGATGTACTCCGTAATATAGATTAAATAAGAGCTGTACTTATTAGTGGCGTAGGGTGGCCCAAGGCTCCAGCAGAGATTCATGCCTCCTTACTCAGTATGGGTTCTCCCACATCCATTAGAGAAGATTATGCGACCCCTTGTCCCAGCTATTCAAGGGTAATCCTGAAGGAAAATCCAAACATTTGTGTTTCTCCTCACTTTATCTGCTCGTTTTAGATTTATCAAGTGAAGCAGTTTTCAAATTCTTTGTGAGGGGCTCCACCATTGTACGTTTCTGCAGCCTGAAATAAATAACCAACAAGTTGCACAAAAAAAAAAAAAAGAAAAAAAAAAGAAAGGGCATGATTTTGATATCAAGGTGGCTGGGACCTGCAGACAAATACAATCATGTTGCATGACATGGGTTGTATTACTGGCTTGCAGAATAGATGGCTGGCGTGGGACCAACCCTCAATGCAAGCCCCCGTTGCGCCAACATCCGGCTTGTGCAACTGTGTTCATATTTGGAAGGCTCCGTGGAAAAAAGAAGTTTTTTTTGGTGTGAACCCCTGTCAATAAAGTCTTGGAAGAAAGAAACAAAAACTTTTTTAGTAGTGAGACATTTGACGTGTAATTCGTGGCCCCGTCGTGCAGCTGACGAACCACTTCATGTTCCAGCGACCAGCCCCTCGGCGGCACGCACTCACTCACAGGCCCACAGTCTCACATCACGACAATGGCCCAACTGAGTTCTAGCTCGAGTACTCGGTACCAAGTACGGCAATGCCTAGTTCCAGCTCGAGGGCACAATACGACAATGCCTAGTTTCAGTCCGACGCCTGTGAAATTGTTTTAAACAAAATTTAAATGGTGGGTGCTTTCAAAATCACAAGATAATGTGCAGTAAATATTTGGTAAAATCATGTAAATTTGCTTGCAATGGTTGTGCACCGGCTGCGCAGGTTTGAATATGTTCTTAAAGAGTGAAGAGAAGAAGAGTAAAAAAAAAGACTTGGCGATGCAACTCATAAATGGCTAATACAGGCTTACGTTTGAAATTTCGCATTTAGACGTGGCAGCCACCGACACCCGCGGACCAGCCCACGAGACGGTTGGCAATGTCACTGGAGTAGCAGTGAGTGGCAATGCCCTTTTCGAGATCGCCGCTGGGGTCAATGGAACCAGAGTTGTACATGCGAGCGGCTTTGTAAAAGGCGGTAGCGCCGCTGCCGCCAGCCTTGGCGAGGAGCTGCTTGAGACCGTCGCCGTCGGCCGTGCCGTTGACGCCGTCCTCAATCATGCCCTTGATCGTGGACTTGGGGCAGGGGTTGACGTTGTAGCAGCTGTTGGCGCCATTGTGCGATTGCATCAGGCCGGGATTGGTGATGCCGTTTGCCGTCGTCGGGGCGCGGACGCAGCCATTCGACTCTTGCATAACGACGGCCAGGATGAAGCGCGCGTCGACGCCCGACGACTTGGAGACTTCTTCAATGGCGGATTTGATATCGGCGCTCTCGGCGGGCGTGTTGTTGTCCTGCTGAAAGCCGGCGCACGACTTGTAGATGACGTTCTTCAGGTTGGCATTCCACATGGCGTCAAACGAGTTCCATGAGCTCTCCTGAGGCCAGCCAGCAGAGGTGTCGCCCTTGCCCATAAAGGCCTTGATGTACGCACCGGTACTGGAGATGGGGTTTGAGGCGGGCGCTGAGGGCTGGCTAGACGCAGCGGACGAGCTTTCCGGGGCAGGCAGGGTGGCAGTCGGGATCTCCTTGAACTGACCGCCGACGGCAGGAGTAGGGGTCACAACCTGGGAAGTGGAAAGCTGAGTGGACTGCTGAGAAGCGGGCTGCTCGGGAGTCTTTAAAGAAATTGTAGTCGACACGTGGGTTGGCTTAGAGGAAGCTGGAGGGGCAGCCGGAGGGGCAGCCGGAGGAGCAGCCTGGGAGGAAGTCGGAGGAGCAGCCTGAGAGGAAGTCGGAGGAGCAGCCTGGGAGGTAGATGGAGTAGCCTGAGGAGCTGACGGAGCAGGAACGGAAGTGTTTTGAGGGGGCTTGGAGCCACCGGCTCCGAGGGCAACAATGGTGCAGTCGCTGCCAGAGCAGACGCACTTTGTGCCCTCGGACACGTCCATGAAGATGGCCTTGCTGCCAAAGTTGCAAATACCAAACTTGCCCTCGCCCTGGCAGACCAAGTGACCGGCCTGGCAGTTGGGAACAGAGACGCTCTGGAGGGGATAGGCCGCAATGCCGTTGATGAGGCTGAAGAGAGCCACCGAGGTAAACGTCTTCATCTTGACAGGTTGGGGAGGGTGTATAGCAAGTTTGCAGTTGGAAAAAAAAAGGAAGGTGAAGGCCGCGCTGCGGTAAAAAAGAGAGAAATTGACAGTTTTCGTCTGGTGCCTTGGGGTCACGCAAAAGGATGGTATGTGTCGAACTGATCACGTAGAGTGTGTGAAACTCGAAAAGCAAGCTCAAGATCGAAGAGAGAGGCGACCTGCGCAAGCAAGGAACGAAGTTGTTGTGAATTCAAGGAGTGAATGAAGGATGTCGAGACCGGGCACCAGTACCGTCTTTGCAAGAAAAGGAGAGAATGATTTTGTTCCGAAGCGGATGAAGAAGAAGGAGAGACAAGAAGTTGTACATGTAGTTCGGGGAGCCGCAGCAAGATAAATGGCCTTCAGAGATGGGTCACTTTCAGGCTGACTCTGCGGGACGACCCCCCCTCTCTCCCCTCCAGGGCCCTCCCTCCTATCAGCTATACGGACCTATCAGCTATACGGCTCTTTGAGCCATGCAAGCCATGGCATGCATGCATTGGTCCTCCACACTGGGCCGACTGCCCAAAATACTGGTAGTGGCAAAATACCCCTGACGGTGAAACTTTGGCTGTTGAACCCCATCTGCAAGGGCATCCCCCCTTGTGAGTTGGTTACTTTAGGGCCACATTCCTACCGGACAATCCACCGCGGCCCTTGGCCAATGGCGAGTCGCCATGGCAAATCGGGCAGTCCGCCGGCACTGCCCATCCCGATTCAAGGTTAGCGGCCGCACTGCCATGACCGCCCTCTTGGCTGCTGAATGGCCAGTCCTTTGTCAGTCTTGTCGCTCAAAGTCGAGCGGGGGGTAATGGTTGGCGCCTGCTTGACCGGCCAATGGCGGCGCGCCGTCCGACCGTCTCGTGTTTCAGTTATACGCGAGAGACCAAAAAGAGAGAGAGAGAAAGAGAGAGCATGAGAATGAGCATGAACTGGGGCGGTCGGCGCGCCACCGAGACAGGGCAGAAAGCTGCAAGGGACCTTGGCAGAACCGTGGAGACCTCTTTGCTGCTTGTCCCTTTGGCTTGCTCATTCGTCTTCCTTCCCTCGACGTGCGCTTAGGAAGTTGCGGAGTAGGCAAGTATTTGACATCCTATTCGAGTCATTTGGAACGGCGTCCTGAGCCTCGTGCTGGCAAACATTGATTGCATGCATGGTGACCACCGTCACCAAGTATAGCTTCTCATTGTTTGTGCATCGCTGTTCCACTCTCACGAGACCTTGTTGCTCCTCGTTGTCGTCGTACAACACTTACCCGAGCAAGCGTCGAACTGTAGTGGAGTAATCCGTACTTTGTGCTGCTTCTCATGAAAAACTATACGTTTTCTTTTTTTTCCCCTTTCCGCCAAGGGGGGGAGGAGGTTGGGCGTTTACCCAGGAAAGGCGCCCCAGCAGTGGGTGCAGATCGGCTGAAAAAACACCATGCCTTTGGACCGTGCCGCCCAGTGTTACCGCGGGCAGGAACATGCAGCCGTGACCGACTCGGTGACGCACATGTGAATTTTTTTTCTTCTTTCACAACATGTCGCCATCTCTGTAGGTCGACCGTCGCAATCGAGAAAAAGGGCAGAAAAGCTTGAATCGCACGACAGCGACCGTGTAGTTGCAGAACCGAGCTGCGCCACCAGCTGGCATCGCCGCCGCGGTCCTGACCAGTCTCGAGCTGCGGCGGGCCATGATTTGATTTGTTTGGCATTTCCCCCCCCCCTTTAGTTTCGATTTCGACAGACCAGACCCGTTTGCTGAAAATACGCGAGGCTCATTAGCTTCCGCGGCTGCGGCTATAGCTGGCTGACGATGCGTCTGCTGGAATGCCGTCAAATGCTAAAAAGGGTGTGGCTGCTGATACTGATGCTGCGCGAACGCCCGTTGGCCACTTTGCGTAAATGGTGATGCCGACCATGACTGCGTGCATTCCTTTTGCACTGCCCTGCATGATTGAATCAGTTACGATGATGCGATGCAGGGTTGGCGTGCTTGGGTATCAATGTGCTCCGTAGATGGTTCGAGCCTACGAAACGCATAGAGAGGTGATTCCCCCACTGCGACACTTGACCCGCTGCATCCAAACCGTCATTCTACAAGAACCATATCAGGGCCGAGACCAAGCATATCAGTAGTTCATAATGCCTTCTCTTTGACTGCAGAATGCGTCAGTAGACATGAGCCGCCAATTAATGGTCACTTGCGAAATACAACAAGACTTTTTATTATACAGCGTGCGCACGCTGTGTAGAGTAAAAGATAGCTGCAAGGTAAAGCCCTTGGCTCGAAACATGTGCCGAGTACAAATGAGAAACAAGCCTGCCAAACATGGCAGTGGGTATAATGTAAGAACAGTCAAGGTAGTTCCGCTGCAGTGAGGTGCACTGCGTCAAGTTTCTCGCCGTTTCTCGATGTGCTGTGGTCCATCGTTTTGTCCATCGCCTTATCCGTTGTTGAGAGCTCTACACTGTCCCCGGCATGCTTCGAGTCGGCCGTTACGTTGGCTGACCATCTTACACGGTCAAGTCTGGGGGCAGCATAGTCAGTAGTTGCTTGCGAGCTGTTTGATTCGTCTCGCGTGTGGCATGCGTTGAGCGTATCTTGCGACGTCCCGGACGTGTTGTGAACAGGGACGCCTAGTTGACTCCGTCGACGGTAGGCTGGCTGTGCTGACCGGCGCAGCTCGTTTTGCGCGTCTTCGCTCCCGGCCGACGCGTAGGCGGATAGTCCGATATTGAGGCCCAGAGACCGTGCCAGTGGTCGAAGAGTCGAAAAGCTGGCAGCAGTAAGCGCCAGTCCCATCTCAATGGTCGACCAGATGGCAATGTCCATCGTCGCCCCTGCGTTTTGTTAGTTGCTGAAATACCAAGGACGTCATGACGACATACACAGAAAATCCTCATCATAAAACGTATGAAGATAGGCTACGCGTACTAAAACAGCAGTGCTCGCCCTAGTGTCGACAATGTCAGTATTTGGACCCTTGAAGCAGTCACCACGCAACTCACACGCAGCCCAAGCCCATCAAGAATATCAACACCCATCGGATATCGGTTCTCAACTGTAGGTGCCAGATGATAAAGGCTGGCAAGAGCGCAAAAACAAAGTCTGTGAGGACGCTAAATGCGCTGTACAGGTATCCCAACGCGACGTATATGTGTATCGGGAGGCAGTGGCCGGGTATCGCGTCGTTCCAGTAGTGCGCGACGGGCTGGCACTGGAACATTGTAACAAAGAAGTAGGTTATCCCGGCGACAACCACACAGAATGAGGTGAAGTAGATTATCCATTTGTGGTATTGGATGCAGACTATGCGCAGCAAAAGGCAGCCAAAAGACAGCTTCGCCGACATCATAGTCAAGCCGAAGAAGATGTAGCAGAGGAACCAGTACTATTCACCCGTCAGCGCTTTTGGTTCGGTGTGCAATTGCGAATTTCGCTACTTACTCTTTTCGCAATCGCATAGTTCTCGGGTGTTAAATCGTCGCGGTGCTGCCCTGTTCCGTGATTGATTCCCAAGTTGGAGCAAATCACATAGCCAAAGAAGAATACCTGCCCAACATGTCAACAAACACAAACGTGTAAAACCGGATTCGACAGCCGAGCACGTACATTGGCGAGGACCATGAGCCAGTCATCAGTGCCAAAACACTTTGAGATGAAGACGCGGGTATAGCATCTCAACAAGACGGTGCAAGACGCCACGACAAAGAATGCAATATTGACCCCCAGCAGCTCGTCGCCGCGGTTAGCGGCCATGGTTTTCAAGGGTTCACGGCGGCCCCAGGCGGGCGAAAGTCGAGAGAGTATGAGGCAATGGAAGGCAGGCGGTTACATGTTGCGGTGAGTTTGGAGGGAAGACGTCGGCGAAGCAGGGAAAGCAGTTCAGATGGGCAAAGGCGATCTAGATATGCAAGAGAGTGGTGACAAGCTGGAAAATATATCCGCAAGGTCCGGGTCTAAAGAGAAGCAGAATCAACCTAAACACACGTGACTGGCGACAAGAGACTGTTTATCCAGCAGCCCAATTCCCCTTGCAAAAACCGCAAAGCTTTGATGCGAGGGAAAATCAGTGCGCGCCCGCGTCAACAAGTGCCGACAATCGACAGGATCAGCATTACGGGGCCATTGGGACGGCCCTATGCCAGGGGTAGACCTAGTTCGTAGTTGGTAGCGGCAGCTCCGACAAGGGCCTTTCCGGCTACTTGAGCATTGCGATTTGTCAGGACGAGGGAACTGATGAGGGAACATGTGGATGCAAGTCTGGGGGATCCCAGCCTGCTGCCCACCTGCGGAAGCGTTGCTGTCAGAATCTCTAGTACAAAAGTCGCAGCGAGTTGACCATCATGACTCGAACTTGACGTTAGCCTATGCGCCAGCGGCCGTCCGAGGCCCGGCCCAGTGACACTGGCGTAGCTGGCAAGCTGGCGAGCTGGCGAGCTGGCGAGCTTGCTGGGAAACTCACTTGCTCACCCAACTAATTCTGCTAGTTTTGCTAGTCAAGCTCCGCCTGGCTGCAAATCTTTCGACCAAGGAAGCTCCAGCTCCAACGGCGTGGGTCGGCATAAACGGTCAATGCACAGAACTGCTCCTCGCCACCAAGTCTATTTGTTGGCGGATGGAGCAAGGCGGTTTTGGCCAACGCAGGGTCCGAGTTCTCGCATGCGTCTGAAAGACTCTATCAGTATGTGTTCGTACTGATAAAACAAATTAAAATTCAACTTCCGCCCGCCCGTTCGTTGCGGCAGACACCGTTGGGGCCGTCCCTCCTGCTGGCCGGGCTTGGACCTCGTGCTAACTAGCCGTCGATGACATGTCACTAATAGTCAGTGCACTAACTAAATGATAAACGCCTCCATGGTGCCAGCGAATCATGGTACTGACACGTCGGTGAGGCTCCGTTCATCATCCCAGCGCTTGTCTCACATGTACTCGGTGAAACATTTTGCGCACCGCAGGGAGCCCAAACATGGGACGCATTTTCGGAGCCGAGCAAGGTTAGGCATTCTTCATCGCTTCAATCAAGTCACACGCAAGACATTCATCACTTTTTGACTCACAGCTCTGGCAGGGTGACGACTCGGATGCACCATCTCTCTCGATGTTGCATTTCAACAACTCTTCAGTCCAAAGTGGTGTCTGCCACGCATTTCCGCGGACCGTGTATCGTAGTGCGAGGCTGTCACTGCAAACGCCAATGCAAACGCCGCCGCCTCGCTGGAGCGCCAACCTAAATTTAGCTGGCAGGTATCCATCCCAGGTCCCTCGACTAGGGATTAAAATCTGTCTTCAAGCCATCTGCCTATTGATATGCTCTCTCGCTCGACTGACGGCGAGCAATTGGAACCTTTACCCTTTTCGATCGCCCGGATATCCCGGGGCGGCCGGAGTTCTCGATCATCTCGACGCAGCCAAGCCTTCAACCCCCCCCACCCAGTGACCCTTCGACGCCGTGGCGTCGACCGCATACAGGAACGCGCAAAACGTATCTATACGGACATTTTCGAAAAAATAGAGGCAACATACGATGCTGGAATTTAGGTTTGCGCCACGTGGCACCCGTCAAGCTCTGGAATCAATAGCAATAACCGTTTCTCTCCCGAGACGGCTATTCCGCCGTCTCGCCGTCTCGTACCGACTTGACTAGATAGGACGAAATGGCCTGACTTTGCCCGTGTGCTGAGTTTTGAAAGTTGAGCACGGGTGAGGAAGCTATTCAAGTCTGGAGGGTCGTGCGCCATTGGCGCGGCTTGTCGCTGCGCTGCGGCGGCTGGTGCCGGCAGGCACGTGGCCGGTTTTCGACGTCGAGGAGATGAAATTGTACGTTTTTTAAACCTCGTTTCTAGCCCAGCTGCTTGATCCTCGAGAAATTACGCCGAGGCAGATGGATTTTTCAGTCGCCAGGCTTGTATTTGCGCAGTCGCGCTGCGCCAAAGGACCCCGATTTCCGTTGTAGCCATGCTCAGAGTCTTGATAAGATGATGAAGATGCACAGAAACTAGCGACATCATGTCACAATATTGTGAAAATTTAGGGGTCTTGGCCGAATCAAGCCACATTCTGTTTCATGCACATGTCCACCTGCGACTTGCATACTGCATACATACATTACATCATGGTGCAGCACCGCAATGCGTCCCATGAGCTTAAAAGAAAATATACTGGTGTGATGTACTACGCTGCTGCTCTTGAGAGTGTATTGCATGATATCCGCCGCGATATGAAGCGGAAAAGAATTAGAGGTCTAGTCTGTTACCACAAGGAGATACCTGCAGCAACGTGCTGTTGATACTCTACGAAAACAACTCGCAGTGTCTGGAAACCAAAGGGCTTTTGACACATCGCGTCGAGTCAGAATCGACTTGTACAACGTAAAGCTTGGTAGTATTCCTCGGGTGGTACGCAGAAAAACACGCTGATTTGGTTCTACGCAGGCTGACATGAAGCCTCTTCCAGGTTACCGAGGGTAGCTCCTTCCTCGTGAATACTCGCGCAAAGCTCATAACTTTCGTCTAGAGGCTTGACGGTGCGCGAAAACAACAACATTGCAT
Source organism: Beauveria sp. NWAFU-1 (assembly GCA_024472245.1). Classification (NCBI taxonomy): domain Eukaryota; kingdom Fungi; phylum Ascomycota; class Sordariomycetes; order Hypocreales; family Cordycipitaceae; genus Beauveria; species Beauveria sp. NWAFU-1. The sequence continues at coordinate 4,285,055 of JANBXD010000003.1, forward strand.
CTAGATTTCTTCGTCTCAGACATGCGTCCATTCTTTTAAAACCAACATACTTGGTTCATTCTCGATACAGTACAATACCAGCGACGGACGAATGTGATAATCGCTCTTCACTTTTGACATGGCCACACTCTCGACGCTCCCGTCCGAACTCCTGCTGCTCATTACCTCCTTCGCTAGCCTCGATGGCGCGTACCCCTTGCTCAGCACCTGCAAAGAGATCAACAGAATTCTAGGCGGAGAGCTATGGAAACTCGATGCCGCCCGTGAACAATCCCGCGCGTTGCGTTGGGCCATTGACAATGCATGTCTCAGTACTTTGCAAAGGGCCTGGGAATTCGGCTCCTCATTCGACTTGGACCCGGAGGGTGAAGGCATTTTGTCCTATGCGGCTCGGCTCGGCTCAGAAGAAATCATTGACGCGATTTGTCACTTTCCAGGAGACGACCCTCGTAAGCCGCACGTGGACTTTTAGGAGGCTCTCGAACTGGCGGTAAAGTGGCGGTCTTCTTCATGTGTCAGCGTTATGATAGACATCAACCCGTCGGACCATCTTCCGATTCAATATTTATATGGAAAGGCTGTGGGTTGTGGCAACTCAAACACTGCTGGGTTTCTTCTGGGCCTAGGCGCTGATCCGAACGGCGGGTTTTTGTTTGATGTCTCAATCCTGAATGGTAATGCGGAAGCCGTGAGAATGGTTTTGCAGCATGGTGCCGTCCTCCACGATGTTGACAATTGTCTCGAGCTGGCAGCGGCGATGGACCACCCTGCCGTGTTTCGAGCATTGGTTGAGCAAAGTCAAGAACTGAGAGGAGACTATGCTGGTTTATCGCACTGGTTGGACCGCTGCATCGAATTAGATGCTTGCGAAGTAGCCGAGGTGCTGCTTACAAATGGAGCATGCCTGGAGATATTTCTCGATTTTCAATGTTTCCGAAACACAGTGCTCCGCGGTAGTGTGAAAATGTTGAAGCTTTTGATCATGATCGGCGCGGGACCCAAGGAAGACTACACCTTTGATAAAGCATTGCTTGACGCGTCGTTTCTCGGAAAGAACAGCCTAGTTCGCTTCTTTCTTGAATGTGGTGCTAACATCAACACAAGCTGCGAACCAGATAGCACGCCGCTTCACTGCGCAGCTCAATTTGGCCAAGTTAGCACAATTCAGCTCTTGCTACGAAGAGGCGCCAATGCAAACATAGTGAACCGCAGCGGCGTGACCCCCATGCATGCCGCAGCAATTTCTTGGGACGGACGTGCCATAGAGACCCTGAAAGAAGGCGGCACTTCTATCAACGCAAGCAATGGAGTAGGCATGACTGCTCTTCATCTGGCCGCTGCTGAATCTGACGCCAAAGTGGTCAATGAGCTGATGCGCCATGGAGCAAATCCCTTCAAACGTGATTGCTATGGCTTAAATCCTTTGCATTACGCCGCATGCTACGGTAATTTTGGATCGGCCAGTGCTTTACTGCAGGCGACGAATAACAGCGGAATAGATTTGAGGGACAATCAAGCTATGACTGCGCTCTTTCACGCCTCTTGGAGGGGCCAAGTAGCTCTTTGCAGGCTACTTGTCAGCCGCGGCGCTTGCCCGCTCATTACAGACTCCAAGCAAGCGACCATTTTCCATGCCGCGCTCAGGAACGGAAAACGGCGATGTTTGACCGAAGTTTTGGCGGCGCTCAACCCAGAGCAAAGCCAGACCCTATATACTGCGATAGATGGTTCCGGGCTTGATTTGGAAATTCTATCACAAAAGTTGTATGGTACCAGCTTATCTGCTTGGATGCGAGGCAGGAGCACCAATCAGGGTGCGGGAAGGAAGTAGAGTGCATTGCATTGCACAACATGTACCAAAGCACCAGTCCTGATGAACTATTTAGCTGCAAAGATTGCAAAATGAGAGGGATACCGATGATGTGCAGGGAGTGCTTGGGCGAGGGCGCGCGGAACTGCCGGCAAGCTGGCCATGTGATAAGAAGTGTTGTCGAGCGAGTTTAGAAACAGTTGATTCGTGTGATGTTTTGCATAGAAAAGCGCCAATATCAAAATGAATATTGATGAGAGATGTTTTTCGATAGAGCGCGTTGCCCAAGATAGGTGTCGATTCAGGGCGTGAGAAGATATCGCCCATCACTTTGCTCGACAACGTCACAGTAGCCCTTGAGCCATTCTCCATATGGCCTGACTTCCCTTGGCAGGTCGCAGACTGCATTTCTGACCCAGGAAATGATGACCTCTTTTCGTGCCGTAAACTTGAACTGCTCCGAGTCCTTGACACAGAATTGCCCGAGGAAATAGTCGACCAGCAGCATGTGGGCAATGAGTAGCCTGGCTGGATGGTTGTCCGGGGCAATGAATGCTTGGAAGTCGTCGTTGGAAAAGTAGCAGTGTGCCCTCCACAAGGCGGCGTGCGACAGCCAGGCCTGGAGCGACGAGACGCGCAGGCCCTGGACGGCATCCATGATGCGCTGGCAGTAGTACAGCTCTCGGGCGCCGGTGCAGAGCTCCTTGACCTTGGTGACGGAGGCGAGGAATTCGTCGACGAGGTCAAAATCTTTGGGTTCTTCGCTCACAATCTTGGACAGATTCTCAGAGTGGCTCTCGTTGGTAAATGTCTTGAAGACGGACGCCCCGTGGGCAGGAATGACAAAGGCCCAGACCAAGGCGCCGGCTCTCGTAATGGTCATGTACTCTGCGATGCCGTCGGGTAAGAGAGTGGTCTGGGCGGCGAGGCAGATGAGGGCGGCAAAGAGAGAATCGGCATTGTCCTGGTCTCTGGGCGGTTTGGCAAACTGCTCATTGACAATCCTGAGGGCCGACACGCGGTGGGCGAGAGCCTGCGACGAGTAATCGACGTTACCGTGCTTGCTCAGATGCAGCGCCCCCAGCCCGAGAGCGGCGTGGGCGAGACATTCCGACTGTCAAAACGGTCAGCGCGGGTTGATGTTGTTGTCGGCCAACTCGCCGATTCGGGACCGCTTCTTGCACATACTTGGTGCGACATGGCGGCGCATTGTTTCCAGACCTGGTCCGCGCGCAGCGGCAGGGACGGAAAGGCAATGTTGAGAAACTGGTAGTAGAAGCGGAGGTCCTCGAGGCAGAGGGGCGAGGGGCCGGAGCGAACGGAGCCCGGCGCGGCGGCGGCGGCGGCGTAGTCGCACAGCAGGCCGAGGCGGCGGCAGGGCGAGCACGTCGGACGCATTTCGTTGCATTTGACGCGGCGACGCTTGCAATTGAGGCATCCGAGGCGCGACTTGGAGTGGCCGCGGCGGCTGCTGGTGGGCTTCGCGACGGCGGTGCCGGAGTCGTCATCGTTTTTGTTTCTGTTTGCGGCCGAGGAAGACGACGTGCTTTCGGGGCTGCCGCTACTGCTGCCGCTGCCGCTGCTGCTGCTCGAGCTGAGCCTGTCAAGGGCCTTGCGCTTCATGACGGGCGGCGGAAGAGGACCGAGACGTGTGACCTCGCGCAGCACGAGGCGCGGACGCGGGAGCAGCACAAAGGTGGGGGACAAGGCAAGGCCGCAGCGAGTAGCTGGAGCAGTGCAACGATGAGCGCATGGGATTGTCTGCGCCGGCAATGGTGCGAGGAGTGGAATTGGATGTTGTCGGATACCACATGTACAAGAAAAGTTGAAGCTGCAACGACAAACGACGACAAACGACGACAAACGACGACAAACGACGACGGCGATGACGACGAACGCCTATCCACACCGGGGGACGCTGGCAAGGCTGGGCGGGGCAGTCTGGACGGCTTTGAGGAAGGTGAGACAGTGACGAGACGGAGAGATTGGATGTCTTTGAAGACGTGGCGCTGCAGAGTGGCTTCTAGTGGCTTGATGCAGTGATAGGATGATCATGCCACATCACATGTGCAGCTGTCTGTGCCTTTTACCGCCATGTCGAGGCGAGAGCCGCACCCTATCCACGTACAACATTCAAGAAACAAGGGGAAATACTTTGTACGTTTTGCAGGGGGTGCGGCAGGTACATTCACGCCGTCCCGGCTCTGACACTATGTATTTAAGCGCCAAACTTTGAATGCCCGCCTACTCCACGTGATGTCAGACTTTATTCTGCCAACATCCGAGGCACCATGTCAGGATGTGGAGGAGATCTGAATTTTAAAGTTCAGCTGAAAAGCCACTCAATCGAACTTTGGCTATCAACTATGAAGTAGGCGAAGAACCTTCTCTTGACAAGTGAGCATGAGGGTCTCATTTCTCCGCACGCACGACACTCGTCGTACATTGGCACATTCACGAGGCCAAACTGGAAGCACAGGCTGCTTCATTAGACTCTACTAATCAATCGCATCTATCGCTACTTGCGCCATTTACAAGAAATCCTGCGCATACTCTTCGTACTCGGCTAAAAAAGCGTCGACATCAAAGACCTGGTCCAGGTGTCGTTGCTTCAGAACATTTCCTCCCGCCCTGACGTATCCCTCTCTGAAGGATCTGTATAATTCTGGACGTTGAACAAGATTTGGGATGAACAGCTGATTGTCACCCGTAATCATGGCACCCTTGAATGCTTGATACACTATCGCAGGCTCGTCCGCCAAGTCTACGGCATCGCATTGGCCAAAATCGAGCAGAAAGAGCCCGACCTCCCGCTCCTGAACAAAGTCGGACGTCTGCGATTGAAGCCTCGTTCCCAACAAAAACTCGACGTCGTCACCGTTGACGCCCGCGCCCCAGTGCATAATGGCAAAAGCGGCGCCCATGGAGTCAGCAATGTAATGAACATCTAGGTCTAGCGACTCCATCATTGCGAGATCCAAGGGATAATTTCGAAGCAATGTCTTGTCCTTCTTTGGTGGCATTCGGCCCAAGTAGGTTCTTAGCAGACAGTGCTTATTCGGTACAGCATCCAACATGTCGTGCGACCCTTGAACGTAGCCCACGAGCGCCCTTCGCACCACCTTTGGCATGGGCAAAATCCTTTCCATTTCCGCAGTATTCTCCAGAGCACAGTATTTACCGGGAAATCTAGCAAGTTCTCTGTCTGCCAGCTCTGCAGCTTTTAGAAAACGACTCAGCCGCGGTACTTGGGCTATGCAATTAGCACCGAGGCCAAATTTGTCAAAAGCTGTCACAACAAGCCCATGAATGGTGTACTCATGCTGGATGTTGGTTGGCAGGGCGGCATTGCCAGCATGTTCCTTTTTGAGAACATGCAGTCTTCCTGGCTGTTCAAAGACTGCGCCTTGGAATCCTCGCCCAATCTGCCTCATGATATGGATGCTACCCGACCGAGGAATCCCATGTTGTGCCGCATATGATGACGCAGTTGAGATGATGCGGCCGATATGCAGAGATTGGCTCAGAATTTCTTCATTCGACCACGAAGCAAGAGTATCCGCTCCAAAATAGTCATCTCGCGTAATGCTTAGCCACACAGACGGACGTTTAATCACAATGAGAAGAAAAAGAGCAACAAGTAAGATGAAGTACTAAGAAAAACTAAGAAAAATCAGAAATATGAAACAAATAAGAACGATCAAGAGAAATAACAAAGATTAAAAAAAAGCTAATAGAAGTTAGGCAGCAAGATTAACCAAGTACGCCACAATAGCCACTGACGCTTACTACATTTTCGTCATTTTTTAGCACTGAAAAAGGATTACTTTGCGTGTTTTTGCATGCAATAAATAGCTGGTTACATATGGTACGTCGGGAAATGATGAAATCGCATTTCACTCAGATGCCCAGCGTGTGTCAGACAAGTTGTAGTTTCTCAGCACCCTGCTCAGTGCTCAGCATCATGCTCAGAATCTTTGCCTCAACTAGAACATTACAGCCAACACAATCACCAAAAAAAAAAAAAAAAAAGGAATGCGAGTTCGAATGATTACCCCATTGTGAATTGTAGTCTCCGAAATCACAACATGGCGAGTTATTCGACTGATACAGTGCCAAAGGGCGTCGTGACATTATATGAGTCATATGGGCTCACAAAACGTTGAACATAAAAAGGCATGCAAATGCTTGATTAAACCAAAAACAATATTTCCCATATTTCAATTTATACCCATAATGGCTTCTGTGCGTTCCTCTTTGCAAAGTCGCCAATGGCGACGCGACGACTACTTCATCACGACGGATTCGTCACTCATTCCACTCGCACGGCTCATTGACATTTACAACTCCAAGGATTTTTACTGGGCCAATGCCATGCCCCTGGACTACATGAAGGCCACCCTCGAAAACTCACTATGCTTTGGCCTGTTCCGCCACGACGACGCCGGAGACGCATTTCTCGGCCTCGCGCGCTGCATCACCGACTACACCACGTTTCTCTACGTGACCGACGTCTGGGTCGACCCCGCCGTGCAGGGTAGGGGCCTGGGCAGCTGGGTGGTGCGGTGCGTGCAGGAGGTGGCCGAGGAGATGCCGCATCTGCGCAGGAGCGTGCTCTTTACGAGCAGCTGGGAAAAGTCGGTGCCGTTTTACCGGAAGATCATGGGCATGGAGGTGGTGGAGTCTAGGTTTGGGGATGGCCTGGCCGTCATGGAGCGCAAAGGCCGGGGGCATCCGCTACATGGGAAATGAGGCAAGCAATGGCCGACAGATTTGTGCTGTTTGAAAGACGCACCCTTGACATGCTTGAAAGAGCTGATTTGGTGCAGCGAAATGAGAAGGGCGTATTGAAAGCCAGCTAGATGCATCCGCATGTTTCGTGGCTTGAGTTTCCTAGTCAAGGTTTACAACATTCTTCACAATCCAAAGATGAAGCCATTTCATCTTCTTGTACATTTCTTTCATGTCAGCGTGGGTAGGTCGGAGTCGGCGTTTCTTCCCCAATCCAGAGCCTCTTGCCAAGCAAATGCTCGTACAGTAAAAAAGTGTATCTAAGCGCCCACCAGAGAAAATGCGAAGAGGCTGTGTGTATGTGAGTATTGTGATGGGCATATCTGGAATTCGCATCTACAAAAGATGCAACAGACCACTTACGGCTCTCGCACCACAGACTGGCAACCTCGGAGCGACATCCGGGTCGTCGCCGTACAGTCATTGCCGGACTCCGTATTCCTACACTTTCTTACTGGCAGGCAACATCCCTGTCCGAGGAAACTTGAGCGGCAGTTATTTCATGTACAACTTTCTTCTTATATAGGTAAACGTGGATCGCTTAAGCATGTCAGCATTGCTACATCATAGACAACTGCGACATGGCACCCTCTTTTCCCCGGAACGTCGCTCAATGTCAGCGCACCGACAGGGGAGCCGAATCGGCAGCGCGAGCTGCAAGCCTCATCATCAGCTGCACATAGAAGTCTCCCCAAGATGCATCGAATCGGGTTGAGCATCACGCAGAGGGCGAGGGTGCGGGGGTTAGCCAATCGGTGATACTGAGCTTGCGGGAAAAGGCCAGTTTTCAAAGGCCAGTTTCTGCAACTTCTTGCGTACTCTTTCGATCAAAAAAGAATCAAGGTCTAGTTTGAGAAAGCTTCCCTCGTCACTGATTTTCCCAAGGTCAAGTCTGCCGTGGCATCATGTTGGGGGGCTTGCGCTTACTTTAGCACGGTTCGCTATCGGGGGCGGATCGGCTTACAGAAAGAGCGGTTCCAACAGGTTCAGCTGCAGGGGCCGAGGAGCGATGATTCTGCTTTAGGAAGTGCGCTAGAAACCAGTCTCTGCTATATTCCATGGATCTGGTTTCATATTTTGTTTTTCGGTCTGTATGCCGTTTCTGGTGTCGGCCACCACAAGCAACATTTGCCGGGTACGCTTACTATCTCTCATGTCGAACCTCACCATCACTTCGTCCATGGCGAACCGCCGCCCTAAGATAGCACAAGCAAAATAATACTAGAAGTATAGAACTCTTAATAACTTGGACCATTGTCCTTTTCTTGCAGCTTTATCAATCAATGCTGAGCGATTGTGACATCTATACCGTGGTCTGTCTCCTATAACAGCCCCATCGGAACGCCGTTTATTACTCAGCTTACGGGCATAACTGACACCCAGCACCTTAATCCGTACATCGGCGCGCTGGATGATCAAGGAGCAGAGGAACCAGGGCCAGTTCTATTCCCTTGATAGCCCCATATAGTGCCTTTCTGCGTCGTTGACACCACTTGAGCTCAAAGGAGCGGTTGTCCGTGGTGATGATTCGTTGAATTGGCTCACAAATGTCAACGGCACATGGCCATCTCAATCGGAAAATTATCCCAGCACGTGCATGAGCGTAAATGATTTTCCTCCAAGACGGAAAAGATACAAAGCAAAAAAAATAGACTCAACCTTTTTTGGCTAAGCAGCTGTTGGGTTTAGTACATGACCGGCAGTCCCCCGGAATTGTATAACAACCCGCCCTCGGCAGCCGCACTCAATGCTTCTACACAAACCACCCAGCATGCGTGATATCAGGGCGCTAGTCGCTGCCGGGACATCATTGCGCCGCTCGAGATGACGATGGCGTCTTGCTTTCACGCTGGTGGTCCTCGCTGCTGACGTCTTGTGGCTTGTGGGGTTATGCGTGGGGAAAAAGATAGGTTGGGGTTCGTCAACCATGTGCCAGGGCCATCGGGGGGTTCGAGCGACCACGCGACGTGCCAGCGACAGTCCTTGATCAGAGAGGACCGGGGGTGTGGAGGCTGACTTCATGGTGGAAAACGGGCGACATGTCAAAGGGTTAGCGTAGAGAGACGTAAGCAGGCCGGTGAGAACGGAATCCTAAAAGGGCAATTCGGGGACTGTTGCAGCGAGCGGATCAGATCAGAGCACCTGAGCTGCAGGACTGAAGAGTTGGAGGGTAGGATATAAATATATGCTTCGGCTCTCGTTCCACTGTCGGTTGTTATTACGTTGTATTCAGCAAGACAGCACCGCAGGCCTGGTCTGCTTGCATCGCTCGTTTTGTACACATCTTCCTCTACGACTTATACATAACATCGACACAGCGCTCAAGGCCAATCTGTTTCCCACATCTCTTCCACTCCTCGCCTCATTCTGATCCTCTTCTTTCCCTTTCCCAATGGAAAAGACTACCGGCCCGCCCAAAACCTTTGCCTCGGGCCACGGCATCCTCTGCGCCGGGCTCCCCCGGAGCGGCACGGCCTCGCTGAGCAAGGCGCTCGAGATGCTGGGCATCACGCCCGTGCACCACGTCATGAAGCTCACCGACTGGCCACAGCTGTACGCCTGGGGCCGGGCGGCGTGGTGCCACTTCCCCTACCTGCGCGAGCACCGCCTCTTCCGGGCCTTTTACCTGTCGCCGTACGACCCGTTGCTGCCGTGGTCGCGCGGCGACTGGGACCGCCTCATCGGCCCGTACCGCGCCGTCACCGACGTCGCCGCCTACTTTGGCCCCGACATCTACCGCGCCTACCCCGAGGCCAAGGTCGTCCTCGTCGAGCGCCCCGTTGACGCCTGGGCGCGGAGCTACGCTGCCGTCTTTACCGACTCGTGGCTCTACGGCGTCTGGGACCTCGTCTGCTTCCGGCTCGCCGCCTGGGTCGGCCTGCCGTTCGTCGTCGGCATCAGCGACGTCTACACCGGCTGGATCGGCGCCCGCACCGCCGCCCAGGCCAGGAAGCGCCTCCGCGGCCTGCACGCGGCGCACTATGCCAAGATGCGCGCCACTGTCCCGGCCGAGAACCTGCTCGACTTTCGTCTTGAGCAGGGCTGGGAGCCGCTCTGCAAGTTCCTCGATGTGCCCGTGCCCGATGCCCCCTTTCCTCACATCAATGAGCGCAGCGAGGTTCTCGAGTTCCGCAACGGCACCATTGAGGCTGTTCTGACCTGCTTGGCCATCCGTCTCGGCCTCATTGCACTGGGAACAGCTGCACTGCTCGGGGCTGTCAAGAGCGCTTCCGTTTTCGGTGTCTTTACCGTGCTTGGAGGGTATAAGGATGCTCTCTTGCGCCATCTTCTCATATAAGGCCCGAAATTTTTATCTTTGCTCGTCTGCTCGTATTGCTGTTTTGTTTCTCCTTCCTGAGAGCTATTAAAAGAAAAATAACTAAAGATAGTTGCCTAATAGATTATCAGGCTAACTTGACCCTTTTTCATATAAGGAATATGATATTCTCTTCTCGGTAATTAAGCCCTTCTACCCCCAGATGAGCCTCCTAGAAGATAATCCGTTGATCTACGCTGCTCTTCATCATCTTCTGAGTCTCTGACACTGGCCCCCTCGACAGCAAGAGCCCCATCATCCTCTCCATCTAGCAAGAGTTCGTCTCTGGCACTTTCAGACACCTCCCTCGGGCTAAGACCGAACCAGGCAACAAACAAGAGACCTGTAACCCCTACTATACAGCTAATCACAAATGCTATAATGCCCTTTGCGGTGAATCTAGACAGGTATTAGCTCAAGTTGTTCCAAGACGGGGCGCATTCGCGAGAATCGGGAAAGAAGACTTACCCGTCGGGAAGAGGGCGTGGAGGCGCGTTTTGCCCAGTGAGATCCAGGAAATCGTCTCTGTTGCCTGCCGCATTACCCTCGAATGGCAACCCCCCAGCCTTGCAATTATCCGAGTGACTCGCAGGCAGCTCGAGGGTCTTTTGAAGCTCTAGCGGAGCCTCCACAAATGTAGCCAGCAAGCCTGAAACAATGTGCCATTCAATGTGGCAATGGAAAAGCCAGACGCCTGGGTTATCTGCCTTGAAGCGGAGTACGGCATTGCCATTGCCCTCGACAACAACAGTATCGCGGCGCATGGGTGCTGATGGGAATGCGGGTTGCATCTGGGCTGACTCGATAAATTCGCCCCCATCCTCGCCGCTGCGGTGAATGACCTGGAACTGGTGGCCATGAAGATGAAAGGGATGCCGACCATCGTCGAGATTGTTAATGACGATTTGTACAATTTCATCCTTGTCTAGGACAAACGAGTTGGTGTAGTCCCCGTAGATCTTGGGATTCGTCGCAAGTTCGCCAGCTGTCAGGGCAGTGTAAAGACTGGGGACCTTGGGCTCGCGATACGTGTTGTTGTTGAAGAAGGCGTAGTTGGAGCCGTCTCCGAGGTTGTCCATCTTCACCTCCAACTTGACGGTTCGCTGAGGGTCTGGGAGAAGCTGCATACCGTCATGAGGGAACAACTTCATGTCATCGACTGGCTCAAATTCTGATATTGGGACTGGCTCAGGAAGATCTTTTGATCCATCATAGACGAGCCAACTCGTTACGTTCCAGTCCAAGTCAGCAGGGAGAACGTCGAAGAGAGACTACTCGTGTTAGCCGTGCCCCTCTAAACATTGCGAGTTGCAACCCACAGTATCCATGCTTCCGTGAATGGCAAAATTGCTGCCAACGTCATCCTTGGTAGTTACCAAGACACTGTATCGTTGAGCGGCAGAGAGGTATATCATCTGTGTTTCGTAGGGCTTGGTATATATGCCGTCCACCTCGACAACCGTCATGGCGTGACCTTCAATCCAGAAATACTGGCCGGCAAAAGCACCAATGTTGATAAGACGGAGTAGATAGGTCGTCTTTGGCTTGACAAAGACCTGTAGATTTTGCGTGTCATTCATGAGGGCAGCCTGAGGGACAGGCTCGGCACCAGTGGGGTTGCCTTTGCTCATGAACTGAGGAATGAGATGGGCCATTTGATCATGGTACCAGTCTGAAAGGGTCAAGACAATCTCCTCGTCGTACTCGCCGCCGTAAGGCGACTCGGGATCATGGATGATGAGTGGGCCACGAAGACCATCGGGGTACTGACTATGAGTATGGGAGTGGTACCAGTAGGTGCCCGGCTGATCAATCTATATGACCCCGTCATTAATTTCGATGGCCGAATAAATAGGAGCAATAGAGCGGCAAGTTGACTTACGGTGAAGTTGTAGGTAAATGACCCCCCCGGTGGAATAGGACATTGAGTGACCTGAGAGGGGCCATCCATGTGAGCGGTGCCATTCATTAAGAGACCATGGAAATGCAACGAGGTTGACTGATTCCCAAGCTGGTTGTGGACCTTGATAATGACCGTGTCGCCGACAGTTGCATCGATGCGAGGGATGGGCCACTGGCCGTTGATGCCAATGGCAGTACGGTCCAAGGCGCCGTCCGGATTGACCGTGACCCAGCCGATATTGAAATCATGCAAGACGACGGCAGCCTGGGCCAGCAGACACCAAAGCTGGCTGTGCACCAGCAGCCCGAAAGACAGCCGTTGAAGCAAAGTCATGGCGGTCGCAGCTTCGGGAACCATTAGAAACAGAATCAACAAGGGAGCCGCGCTGATCGAGAGGCAAGGGGAAGGGGGGGAGGGGGGGGGGAGAGAGAGAGAGAGAAAACGTTGAAGTAAAATAAGACAAAGTGAAGCCAGCAGCAGACTCGGCTCGGCTCCGCGCCATTTTCAACGCCACGAATTGACCGTCTCCATGGAGATTCATCAGAATCGATGGTTCAAATTGGGCCCTGCTATCGCGGTTCCTGATTGCCTGTTTAACTGGTCAAGGACTGCTTATGGGGGTCTTTTTAGTGGAAAATCACGCGTGGGAACTTTCGGTAAGCGAGGCGGACCTCCGATTACAATGTCAAGGAAGACACATTCTTCTTCTCCGTAGTCGCCGGCCGAGTATCACAAATATAGTCCTCAACTCAACTTTTATCCGCTCCGGTCTTGTTCTCATCTCGCTGGTTTCGTGTCTGGTGAGCGAGCGAGGTTATTCAATCGTTTCTCTCTCTTCCTGTCCCCTTCCCCCCGGCCGCTAAATAAGTTATGGCGTGGAATTTCATCTCGGCCCCGGTGTTTCTAGTCATCTTTCGCGAGACACTAGAGACGGCCATTATTGTCTCGGTGTTGCTGGCATTCTTGAAGCAAACCCTGGGTAGGCCGGATCAAGATGCCAAGATTTACAAATCTCTCTGCAGACAGGTACGAATCAACATATCCATCTCATCTCTTCGTCATTCATAGATAAATCATTGCTCACCTATTCCAGGTCTGGCTAGGCACCGCCGTCGGCTTCCTGATATGCATGTTCATCGCCGGCACCATTGTCAGCATCTTCTACCTCTACGGCCGCGACGCATGGGCCGCCCACGAGTACTACTACGAGGGCGCCTTTTCGCTCTTTGCCGCCGTCGTCATCTCCGTCATGGGCGTCGCCTTGCTCCGCGTGGGCCAAATGCAGGACAAGTGGCGCAACAAGCTCGCCAAGGCGCTGCAGGCGCCGGTCAAGGCCGACACTCGTCAGGGCTGGCTCAAGCGCCTGGCTGAGAAGTACGCGCTGTTCTTCCTACCTTTCATCACGATCCTGCGCGAGGGCATCGAGGCCATTGTCTTTGTGGCGGGTGTCTCATTCTCGGCACCGCCCACGGCCATTCCCTTTTCAGCGCTCGCTGGCCTGGCGTTTGGTGTCGCCGTTGGTTACGCCATTTTCACGTGCGGTGCCTTTATGCAGATGAGACTATTCCTGGTCATATCGACATGCTTTCTTTACCTAGTCGCGGCTGGACTGTTCTCTCGTGCCGTTTGGTACTTTGAAACTCAGGACTGGAACATCATTGTCGGTGGCGACGCTGCTGAGTTGGGTGATGGGCCCGGATCTTATGATATTGACCGCAGCGTGTGGCATGTCAACGTGAGTATTATCTCTACCTTCTATGCTTCTATCGAATCTTGAGCTGACGTTGTTTCGTAGTGCTGCAGTCCCGAGGTGGATGGCGGTGGTATCTGGGCGGTCCTCAACGCCGTCGTGGGATGGACCAACTCGGCCACCTACGGCTCAGTCATTGCATACAATGCGTACTGGGTTTGTGTCATGGTTGGTCTCGCGACAGTGCGATATCATGAGAGGAACGGCCGGCTCCCCTTTATGAGGGCAAAAAAGGCTGCGCCTCGGTCGGAAGGCAATGCACAGAGCGAGGCTTCACCGTTGCTGGATGGAGGTGCCCATTAGAGGGAAACGCGGTTCAACTACATCCAAATTGCAACAAGGTGCTGCACCTTTATATCCCCAGACCTTGACACGCAAATATAGTACCAAAATGTCGAGACTTGATTAGATCAAGATTTCGTCAATGGCAATACAGCCTACCGACGCTGATCCTGGAGTTTACAATGCCTCGACACGAGATGGTGTGGAATTTAATACCCTGTCTTACGATCTTCATTTCGCTCTTGGCGGTACATGATGCTCAATCATTCTCGGTGCACTTGCGCTGCCGACTGTTGCATTGTCGCGAACTTGATAGGGCAGCTGTACAGCTAGGTAGGCCTGGTCATCCGTCACTGATCTTGCCACGATGTAAACCTCAATTCGGTGTCATTATTTATCCTCTCTCATAACCAGTGAGAGTGTCTGGTTGTATTTTTTCTAATTAACTGTTTTCTTTCAGACTCATAGCTGCTCCTCGTGACATCTTCTTTGTGGTCAGCTTTAGCCGCCCTTGATAGCGCACCCTGTCTTAGGCGTGAATCAGCCGTATATCCCTAGCTTTAGCCCGTTACCTAGACATTGTGTGGTCGCACCCGGGGCGAAAGCCGTTACGATCTGCAGTTTAACGCCAGCTTTTAGGTTTTACTGACAACGACTGCCACTGTAGTGTAACGGTAGTTTTGCTTCTTTGCAGCATATTCAGCCAGCCACACTTTCGGCTTGTCCATGAATATAAAGTGCGACGACATGGGCATTGATCTATCCCAGCGTTATTTCCGCGACCATGTCAGCCGGTCAAGGGTTAAGATCCCTGGATCAGTGCCGCGAAAGTCGGTCCCTGTATCCGCACAAGGTAGCCGGTCAAGTCTATAAGCTCTCTCAAGGCCACCGTCTCAGCGGCGAACGACCGCCGCCACCGGCCTCGGCACCATCTTCCATTATGCAAGACAATAGCTGGAGCTACCTGACTGAAGCTGTTCGAGTCGTCGGCAGTGGCTGGCTGATTGTGACACCCTGTGCATAAAAAGCGCTGATACTCTGCATATTATTGAATCATAGCACCCTTACAAGATCCGGGTGCCGATGTTGACTCAGCTACCTAACGTCGCCAAGCCCTAGTTCTTCAGCAGCATAGCGGCAAAGAGCGTAGGAGCCCAATACTCGCATAATGACATAGCCACGACATGCGTGCTGGTGGAGCGGCAGGGACGCAAAATAGACGTATGTCTTAGACAGGTCTATTCAGCCATTGAAGCTATGTCCATATCTGCATTCGTGTCGTAGTTATTACCGTGCCTCAAGTGCGGTCATGTAGTATATATAGGTGTTCCATCGCCGGAACGAAAAGGTTGCGACACCATCATTGAACATAAAGCTTTGTCATATTCATCAACTACAACTTCTGTCAGATATAGAAGACTGGCTGCTACTATCTCTTGGCATGCGATCAATTATAGGAACAGTTCTGCTGGTAGCGGGATTCCTGCTACAGACCGCCTTCGGCTGGTCTCAATTTGTTTTGTTTTCCAGGCGACCTTCGGCATTTTTGTCCTATGAAGCATCCTCATCACCTCCCGAATTCTATTACACGACCTCGGTTGTCAAAAACGACAATTGGATTGGTTTCTTCCCCCAAGGCACTGGCCCTGGCAAAGAAGGAGACAGAACCTACACAGGTTGGGCAGTTGCTCCTGATGCCAACGGGTCGGTGACTGCAGACAACGACTTTGATCTATGCACACCGGCGGGAGAGTACGACGCATACTTGTTCAAGAAGGGTGATCGGGGTAATCCGCTCGGTGGCCCATCCCGTTTTACCTATCCAGGCAACCCAAACTATAAAAGATGCAGTGACGGAAGATGCCTCCGCAGTGATGCTAGCTGTGCTTGCCGCAACGGTCAGAAGTTATGCAAGCATCAGTGCATCAACGATGATGAACCTTGTGATGGGCGGTGCGAAGAAGGCCAGGGCAAGTGCAACGGCAAGTGCCTTGGCATTGATTTCCCTTGCAACGGCCAGTGTGTCTGGGGCAAGAGACGGTGCAACGATAGATGCATCAACGCAGACTTGCCGTGCGACGGCCAATGTGCGGATGGTCTGAAGGCATGCAACGGGAAGTGCATCAGCAACGATGCTCCTTGTGAGGGAAAGTGTGGGCAGGGCAAGAGGGCGTGCAACAACAACTGCATCAACGACGACCTTCCATGCAACGGACAGTGCGAGAGCGGCAACAAGGTGTGCAACGGCAAGTGCATAAAGTCTGGTGCACTCTGCTGCCCAGAGGGCCAGAAGGATTGCCATGGCAGCTGTATCCCGCATTCCAACGATTGTAAAGCCAGCACCTGCGGCTTGCTCAGGGGTAACACCAATTGCGTCGGTACACATTTGATTCGGTTGCAAGGCGGTTACTTTACGCCCGAGAAGTGTGCGAATCTCTGCAGATCCGAACCGGATTGCAAGTCATCCGTCGCGGCGACGCAATACGACGGTGGATGTTATCTTATGCGAGGGGACGTCGCAACTTGTGCTGGAGTGCCTGGCTATACCGTTTGGACATATTCTGACCGCGATTGCTATCCGCCGGGATCACACTCGACTACCTGTGACTTGAAGCGCGGTGCGAGCCCGTGCACGGCTCAGGCGGAACAGATTCGCTATGTTGCAGGCGCCAGCACTCCTGCGCAGTGTGCGGCGGAATGCAAGTCGGCATCGGAATGCAAGTCGTATGTCGTTGCCCTGAATGACAATGCCGGATGCTATCTTTACAGGGAGAATCTTGCCATTTGTCGCGGTAGGCCCGACTCTGCTGGCTGGAAGTACTTTGACCGCGAATGCTGAGCTTCATTTCCTGCGAATACCTCGAGAAGTTCAGGGGCCATTCGGAATTGTCGGCTGGGTTGACCGGCCGGAATCTGGGTCGGCTTCATTTTCTGTCTGAGAGAGGGTTAAGAGAGGATCATGACTGTCCTGACAAGACGGAAAGGAGCCGTTCAGGGACAGGAAAGGTGGTTGAGAAGGGAGCGACGAACTGGATATATCTTTGTGATTGAGTACTCGTCAGTTTCTTTGGGGATTGTGTTTTTCTAATTGCACTCATGGTTCTACGCTTCTCGATGTAATTAGTCATGACAGTATACATCCAAGCTCAAGATGCTACTTACAACTGCAGAGCATTTACTGTTTTGTCCAATAATGAGATGCGAAAAATTCGGGAATTAATGATCACGGTATATATTGCTACTAGAGTTAAAATAAATATGTCAAATAATTATACGTATTATTCGATACAATTGTTTATTTTACCCACTATATATACCAAGTACCTCTGTGTCAGACATAACCTCTCGCGCATGGAGGCACATGTCTCGACACCCTTCCAACATTGACTGAGACCGCCAAGGCAGGTCGGTGAAGACGTGCGTCTAGATGCAGCCATTACACGACTCAAGCACCGCGGAGATATAGCTGAGAGGGATCCAGTCATTGTCCGCGGCGACCGAGTCTAGTTTCTTCTAATTCGGTTGGCGATGGTGTTTTCATCTAATCGCAACTTTCATATACTGGAGTATATAGGCTTCAGACTTGTAAGAGATTGTACTAGTGATTGCGTGCTTGAAAGGGTAGTTGCGAAACTTAAAACCACGAAGCAAGTCATTTCTCGTTAACCCTATCTGCCGGCGAGCTGCGGCTGCAAGCTTTTTATTATTTATTCTATACTCCCCTCGGCCTCACCCACCCCCTTATACTTTTCCCTCTGCGACAAAGTCTTACGACCAGTTCTTGTACTCGTACATCATGTCCTCCGTGATGTGCCTCGGTGTCGCGCGCAGCGCCGCCCTCAGGTCCTCCATTGCAATCTCCATTCGGACTCCCTCTTCCCCCGCCTCGACGGCGGCCTCGTAGCGCTCCAGCACCGCCTTGCCCGCCGTCGTGTAAATGGCCTCGATCTCGCCACCCGAGAAGCCCTCGGCGAGGTGCGCCAGCAAAATGGAGACCAAGGCAAGAAGCAGAGTAACTTGATGGATGGGGTTGCGGTCAGTGTCAGGTGAATTCTGCAAACAACCCAATACGCAAGGGATACCATTGCCGTACGCCGCCACAGTAGCACTTTGACACTGTACTCGTGGCCTAGCACACCTACTTCGGAAGCCAGGCTCGTCTGCCGGTCTCCGCGCCCTTTACCTCGTCAGCGGCTGGTGTAACAGACTCCGCGTTGATGCCTGACAGCGCCGATCATGGCCGCCAGCATCACACAAATATCGTGCAACCATCTGCCAATACGCTTTTTCCCTCCCTCCACGTGCCACACACCAACACATCGAGAGCCGGGCAAGGCTGTCTATAAAGTCGGAGACTGTCTTCACACGGATGCAATACGCGAAACGAGAGAATTATAAGGTTTCTACCGTTCCGAAAGTACCACAGCCAGATTCTTGAACACACTTGAAGTATTAAAGGAGTTCTCTGAGCAGTTATATCAAGCGTAACTAATCAAGCTACTCCGAGACCTGCGAGCCTAATCATGAAGATCACGGCACTGCTCTTGATCCCGATTTTTCTCGCTCCTAGCGCCGATGCATGGGTTTTTTCTTTGCCAGCGTGCCTAGCTGCTTGCCAAAGCACGACTGCGGCGTTTGAATCATTTGTGCGCTTTATTCCGGACCCTACTACTCGAGCAATCCTATGGCCGGTGGCATTGGGACTCAGAACCCCGGTGGGCCAGACTCTGTGTGTGAACACATGCAATGGCTTGGTACCGGCGTGAAAGTCACATTTTGGAAACGGGCGCACGCACACATGGTACGAATAATGAACTAAAGAACGCGTATTGATTTCTATCTAATAATTATAGGCCCTTCTCTTATGAGAATATGGGGTTTTCCTCTATATCTCAACTGGCGGGGTTGGTGGGCTGTTCTGGCGTTGTTATAGGTAGTTAGTGGCCCAGTAGAGCGAGCAACTTGCATATGTACAATCTACTCCGTACAATAAGCTTTATATCCCCCACGCTAGTAGTAAAGTCAACTAATGAGGAAACCCGCGTATCCCATTTCGATTGTTACGGTAAAGATACGATCCACATCCAACACTTCTTACACCAATCATATATTTTACGCAACGCTCAGAGGCAATAAGATCAATTATAGCTAGCAGCAGCCTCGGATTCGTCACTCCTGGCCTGATACCGTGGGGTTTTGTTGCAACTCACCGTCTTCAAAAGAGAGAGCATTATGGGTATAAAACAGGCAAGGTCTGCTCTCGTTCTCCTGCGATGCTCCTACAGTCAACACTTTCGATATCTTTGAATATCTTGAACATGCTCGCAAACCCGTTATTTTTGACGCTGTCTCTTGCCTTGTCCGTGCAGGCAACGGTCTGGCATCGTTGCAAATCGACACCATCAGACGCAGCATGGCCCTCGCTAGATGAGTGGTCTAGCCTCAACAAGACTATTAACGGAAGGCTCATACGAACTGTGCCGGTGGCGTCATCATGCTGGCCCGGGAACCCGTTTCATTCTTCGCTAAGCTGCGAGGTCGTCAAGGCGAACTGGACCTCGGGTCAGTTCCATGCTGGACTTCCCGAATCGATTGACTATCCACTCTACTCCAACAACTCATGTCTGCCACCAGGAGCGGGCGGTTACAACGAGACGGCCGGTTGCCATCTGGGTGGCTTGCCAGAGTTCATCGTCAATGCGACTGGTGCACTGGAGGTAGCAACAGCAATGAAATGGGCAGCCATGCACAATATTCGAATTGTTGTCAAGGGCACAGGCCATGACCTAAATGGCCGGTAAGTTGTATTGGGCAAACTCTACGTGATGACCCCCCTTCTAACGGTCTAAAAGTTCTAGTGGCGCGTTCTCCATGTCAATTTGGACTCGTGGGTTTCGAGGCATCCAACGGAACGCATCTTGGCCGATTCCTGGCAGTCGGGAACCTCAAGACGTATTCATTGTTGGCAGTGGCGAGCCTTGGGGTGATGTGCTCACTGAAGCATTGTCAGTTGGGCGCGTTGTCACCACCGGCCAAGACCCGAGCGTTGGCCTTGGTGGCTACATTCAAGGCGGGGGTCACGGTCCTCTTTCCAGTACGTATGGACTGGCCTCAAACCAAGTCCTACAGGTTACGATTGTTACCACGGAAGGCCAGGTCCTTGTGGCCAATGACGCTGAGAACGAGGACATCTTTTGGGCTGTGCGAGGAGGCGGTGGTGGCCAGTTTGGAGTCGTCACAGAGTATGTGATCAAAAGCCATCCGGCGCCAGCTCAGGTGGCCAGTGGGGTTCTCAGGATTACACCCACAGGCGAAGACGAAACGCAGTCTTCCTGGAAAGCCGGTGCTATCTTGATGAGGTATTGGCCGGACCTTATCGATGCAGGGTTGACCGGATCAGCAACGATGGCGACGGGTGAAACCGCTCTGGGATTTGGGTCCCTGGTGACGACAGGTGTTGCCATCACTCAAGTGTTCTTTGGGTATAACATGACATCTGCGACACTGAATACTCTTGTGGAGCCATTGATTGCAGGCATTCGCTTGGGTACTTCCAACAGGTCTCTGGAGGTGGCTTGGAGTACGTCGACATTCAGCGACTATGGGTCGTTCTATAAGACCATTTCTGGGAGCGACGTGGCAGGTGGTCTGAGTCTCGAAACGAGCCGCCTTTTGGGTCGCGCTGAGCTTGTAGACACTCCACTTTCCACAGTCACATCCTACTTACAATTGGCACTGAAAGCAGAGAATTTGACTGCGGGCATGTTCGCCACCATTGGCTTGCAAGGAGGACCAGGCATCACCAACGCGCCAGAGAACCGATGGGGGGCAGTCAACCCGGTCTGGCGATCCGCCTACGTCCATTTTATATCTGGAGGTGTCAAGATTGAGCCAAGCAAACAGGGCGGAGCAAAAGCCGCTCTGACCCATGCAGCAGCTTGGCTTGAAGAAGTCAGAGAAGGCCTATGGAGGCGGTGGGCGCCTACTACGGGAGCATACATGAATGAGGCGAACCCGTACAACACACACTGGAAAAAGGACTACTACGGAAGCAATTACGACAAATTGCTCGAGATTAAGAACAAGTATGATCCTACAGAAAGTCTGTACGTCTTGAGCGGTGTTGGCAGCGACAAGTGGGACTACGATCTAGATACTGGCCGTCTGTGCAAAATTGGCTGATGCTAAAATTTAGACCAATTTTGCTATAGGATGCTGAGATGATACCAGTACTTTACAAATACCAGTAGATAATTATGTATCTGGGATATCTGGCGATCAATCTACAATGGCAGCAGCCTACTTCTAGGTCACAGATAGATCTGCTTCCACAGAAACGCACTGAACTTGTTTTTGTTTGTGCATCCAATTTCCTGTCCAATTCTAGTGAGATGAACCGCGTCTCATAGAGTAGATACTGCTGCCTAAATCATTTTACATCTCTTCTCCTCTCCTCCCCTCAAGAATGGGCAGCTCCCCGCGCTTCGGCCCTTGCGACAACGGCAAGCGTGTCTGCATGTGCTGATGAATGCAGTGCAGATTATCTGTCCATTCCGAGGGACGGCATGTCTCCCAGGTGATGGGCTTGCTAATATATATCTGATCTTGACAGTTACGACAGTCGCACGTCGAATTTGTCAGAGAATGCGGCTAGCACGAAGAAGGTGAAAGGATAGATCGCAAGAAGGTAGCTGGATTGTAGCTAGGTTATAGCAAATGGTTCCAAATAATGACTTTATTGATCACTGGAGGAGAGAAGTCCCCCTCCAGTGGCTCTTCGCCACGTTCTCGCCCTTTTATAGCTACGTATTCGCACGTGACCCTTGTGGGCCGTGACAGAATTCCTTCCCGCATATGTGGTATGCACCTCACGATTGAAACCCCAAGTATTGCCGTTGCAGTCGGCCGGCTCCTGGCCATAGCAGCGGTACGTGGACTCGGCATTGTCTATGGAAGCTGTTGATTCCCAGTATTCTGTTCGGGAATGCTTGTACCTCAACGATAACCTCGCAGCGGCAGCTTAGGGATGAGGTCTTTTTTTTTGTTTATCAAAATGTGTTAGCTCCAAGTGTAATGTAGTATAATCTCGGCGAAATGCAAGTTTTGAGATGGAATCTTACCATTCGCATGGGTAACTCGGTAGTATATGCCAGCCTCTGTATCGGATGCACCACTAATGCTATCCACATAGTCGGCAAATGCTCCGTTACCGGTTCGCGGCTGGCCGTATGTATACGCCTGCGTGACGTTGTACGGCCCGTTTCGTAGACTGGGAAAGGCTATAGCGACGAGGGCGCCTCCGAGCAAATGGCCTGTTAAAGTAACTGTATAATCCGGATGCATGTCAAGCGAGCTTGAGAGAATTTCTTGCACTTGATTCGTGACAGAATTCCACGCATCTTGGAAGCCTTCGTGCACGCGGCATGATGGGCAATCCACATTGTCCACCCGGTATTTGACGAGAAGAAAATCGAGATCTGTCAGTTCGTCAGGAAAGCTCATTGTTCCTGGGATGGATACAACGAATTCCCTGTTTGCGTCCACTTTCCAGATTGCGACTTGCGTGTCCGTCTCTTTGCTCTCTACAAACTTGTACAGAACGCCAGGGACGGATGGATACTCGCATGTTCCGTTCCAAGGCAGATGCGTATAGCCGGCGTATAGCGCCAATCTATCGTAGAGAGATCTATTTACTATTTTCCTTTAGAGTCAACATTCCGTAGGCAACTTTGACGCAGTTGGGCTCGCCTAACCTAGGGTGCGTGGGATGAACGCTTGGTGTTGGGCCGGTGCTGCTGCTGCCAGTGCCGCCAGACCAAGACACACAAAGGAGGAGAGCATGTTGGAGTATGCTTGGTCCAAGGTTGATCACTCAGAACTGACCAGCGAGTGATTAGTCGTGAGCGAAAGGAGGTAAAGTGAGAGGTAGTTTGGAAGGGCAGATGGTTCTGCTGAGGCTAAACTGTACGGGAGAGCGCATTTATATCCATTCCAGCCGACAAACGGAGATCGGCATCACTACAAGTAACGCTACAGTTAGTGCTAGCATTTCCTGCACAGGGAACGCAGTATGCTCCGTGTCTGAGAACGAAAGCTGCCGCTCCGCGATAGGGGTGTACTTCCCAGAAAAAGAAACCATGTCTCCGGCCTAGATGCACTACCTCATGCGCAATTGCATCCACGACTAATGAGGATTAAACACGTAGAATGGCCTAGCTGACCTACATCAAAATGTCTAGTCTAGGATATGATACATATCCTTGCTGCATACGGGTGCAGTAGGAAAATTTGCTATGCTCCGTGTCTGAGATCGAAAGCTGCCGCTCCGCGATAGGAGTGTACTTCTCAGAAAAAGAAACCATGTTTCCTGTCTAGATAGACTGTATCATACATATTTACATCTACGACTAATAAAGATAGGTTAGCCTGACTGATCTACGTGAAGATGTCTAGGATTGATGGCTTATGTGTGCGGATATAACAGGAGAATTTGCTTTTTCGTTGCATTGTATGAGTTGATTTCCCCGCTTCCTACATGTTAGATTCCCGCATCTCATCACTACTGGAACGAGCGGTATGATGACTGAAACTTCACACTGAAACTTCACGACCGCCATATATGATGTTTAGCCCACTCAACATAGTAGTAAAAAATGATTTACTGTCGTCAATCTGGCCGCGACCGGCAACCCCGCATCGTGCTATACACCCACCCACTCTTTAAGGTAAGTATATCTTTCTTAAATATTAAAATATAATCTTGATAAAATACTAAATTTCTTAATAATATTAACATAATATAATGTAATTATGTAAATATATATATTATAAATTCAGACTTTTACAAATAAAACTTTTACAAAGGTGGCCTCCTTGCCACCGGTATATATTACTACTTCCACATCAGCCAAGTAGATTATATCGTACGTATTAGTATAATAATGACTTTAAGCCAAGTCTGCTTTTAAAGCTCAACTAATATTACTGGCAGTATAATAAAAGCTCCTTAGCACACGCTGCAGCTGTTGCTGCGGCATAGTGCTGCCAAGCGTCGTTCTTCTGGGAGTCGGCGTAGTCAGAAATGCCCCGAATTACAATACATGGATACTGAGTCATGATGCCGGCAGCTTCCATTTCAAAACACAGAATATCGTTGCCGCCCACCCTCTTGCTGATCTCGGTCGCATTCGCAGCGCTTCGTATGACTTGATCCCCCGAGGCAACCAGCCCATAATGGATCTCGGGGCCAGGTTCACGTGCCGGTCGATCAGCGACTTTCGTCTTGCCGTCCAGCTTGAACAGTTCATCGAGCTCTGGCGCAGGAGACTGGTAAAATTTCTGAAGACGGCTGCTCTTCTCAAACATGGCTGACAGGAACTCGGGGATCTTTTTTTGTGCGAACCGGTGGTCGCTCCTCATCAAACCCACGGCACTTCTCAAAATATCCGGCGGTGGCGAGAGGAATCCCTTGAGAAAGAAGCCGTCCTCGGTATTCTTGACCAGATCGTACTGGATCACACCGCCGTGATAGCCGTCGGGCATGCTCACCACCACGTCGCCCAGGCGAATATCATTCTTTGAACTCGGCACGCCTCGTCCGATGCCCACCATCAGTCGCAATTCAATTGATGGGAAGGTGCGAGCCATGTCCTTTACGACGAGCGCTGCCGCAACTTTCCCCTGTGTGTCTGGAAGGCAGGCCAACACAACATTGTGCCCACTGAGCTCCCCAAGAACATACATTGTCGAGTCGCCCTTCTGTCTTTTCAAACGCCTGTGTTGTTTGTCCAGCATGTAACGGACAGCGCTCATCTCAAATTCAATGCCGCATATTACACCTACAGTGTAGTCTTCATATCCTGGCGATTTTTCGGGTTCTTCAACTCTCACCACTTTCTTAGCGGGCGGGGGTATCTTGGACATCCTCTTCATTGCCATTGTCTTATGAGAGAGAGTGCCATCAATATTCTTCCCATCCTCAACGGGAATGATGTGTAGAAGATCTTTTGCGTATAAAGCTGCAGCCAATGCCGCATAGTCCCTCCACCGCTCGGGGTAATGCATGTCTGGGCAATCGCTTATACCGCAAATCACCAGAAAGGGGAAGTCGTACACAACACCGGCAGCTCCCTTTTCAAAACACAAAACATTCTTTTTTCGTGAAAGTTCATCCCGGAAAGCTGCGTCTTCGATATCTTGACTTCCTGAAGCAACTTTTCCATAGTGAATCACTGGACTGTTCTTGTGATCGGTCCGCTCAGGTCGCATTATGATTTCGGATGAATGGCCGTTGGCGTATAGTATATCGCTGCCAGCATCCGGTCGCCGGTACCTTCGTAATTCTGGGTTCTTATCGATAACGCTGTTAATAGAGTCCGCAAGACGATTGCCGTTACTTCTGTAACGTTCTTTGAGCCGCTTCACCGCCAATTCAAGAAATACTGGTATGATCTTTTGCGGTCTGCATGATATATCATCGAGGTCTTCGAGGTCTTCCATTTTCGTTTCATAGTGCAACTGGAACACAGCATTCCCATGATGAGATTCGCCGACCACAATGTCGCCGAGACGTATGTCATGGTGTACACTCGGTGCGCCTCCCGCCGTAGTTACCAACAGAAAAGCTTTAATGTTAGGAAAGCTGCGTATCATATGGGTAGCAGTGATTGCTATAGCCGATGGACGCCAGCTATCACAGAGTGAACACGCAATAACGACGTTGTGTTTCCCAATTTTGCCCAGAGTGTATTGGTTGGTATCATTAGTAGGTACACGTGTCGGCACCCAGTCTCCCAGTGAGTGTAAGTCCGGCTCGCTGTGGTTTTCGTCCAGAGATACCACGGCTGCGGGGTACACAAAGCCGTCCGGGCAAATCATGCCAATATAGTAGTCATCGACGGGGGCCATAATAGCATATGGGTCAGGAATGACAGAAAAATCAGCCTATATGGAGCCCAGGAGATAGACTCGGTCGTATCGGTTGTAATTTTACGTTTGTGTCTTCGATTCGAGGTGAGGCTTTGAGAAGAAGCCTCTTAGAAATGATAGTGAAGGGCTCGGCTGATATAGAACTGCGAAACTCGTCGTTTTTGAAAGAAGTCGAGTAATGAGCGACAAAGGTCCGGCACGGCTCTGATCTTCCAACGCTGTCAGAGGGGCTGCCATGCAAGCTGTCACGAGGCAAGAGTGGCTGCATTTCAGGTCGCAGTAGCTGCATTTTAAGTCTCATAGAAGATACACATTGCTCCATTACCGCCAATAAGATTAGGTATGCAGCCGCTGAAGCAATACATGTAAGAATCCACAACGCTCGCCTGATGACTATTAGCCACTTATATCAGCCCTGAGTCCAATGGCAGGCAGCAAAAGGGCCACCATATATCACCACGTAGACGTGTATGTAGGTGCAGTGGAGCATAGCCTTCGGCTGCCTTGCAAACCACATAGTCACTACGAGGTCAATAGAGGAGAGTGCCAGTGTAGGTGCTTTTTCAAAAAGCTCGAGCGGCGAATCCATTTGTGTACGAAGCGACCACACCTGGCTCACTATCTACGCACACCGGAAGATGCAGATTTCTAGTTGCATCTGACTTCAGTAGACCCGCAGTCAACCTAGATCAGGATTTTTTCTCTATTCTATTGTAACTAGTAGGTTTGTCTCGCTTATCGTGCAAACAGGGGTGATCTAAATCCATTTAGCCCAGGACCCCATGTCCATCACAGCATCACGGAATGGCCAAGTACGTGCGCTGTTGTCCAACAGCGCCGCTGTAGGAGTGCCTACGGCCCATGAGAGTACTAGAAGAGCGCTCTATAATCCTAGTAGATTATCTATTCTGATCGCTTCGTTCGCTCTGTAAGATACACAAATGCAGTAAAGCTAGGGATTCTCAACCTCGGACTTGTCCACCACCGCGAGAGATCCCCTCTATCAATCTATAAATGCAGCCCGCGCATCACTAAACCCCTGCCAACCCACTCATCCCCCAGTTTGCCTACAACTAGGCGGACCCCCAAGTGGGCCTCCGCACTGCCTTACTTAGGCAGCCGCGGCAGCTTGGCCCTCCTCAGGAGGGGTTACATTATCCAGCTGACAGGTTCGTATGGAATGTTATTCTTTAGCCTCTAAACGTCAGAAAATTAGCAATGGTGCTTCTCTTGTCACTTCTCAACCTTTTCACCGCACCTTCCTGCTCCGGTTTTGAAGACCTCTCTCAGTTGATGCCCGATCCCGTCCTTGTACGGTTTCATGCTAATTGTTACATAGAGTGTAGATGGTTAATCGTATATGATAATGCAGAATCTGCTGATGCATTGATGCCATGTTGGCCCGCGGCTAGTCACGGGAGGGCAATCGTCACGACTCGAAATCATGCTCTGGCTTACGAACCTGCATCCTCTGGCATCCAGATATATCTTGGGACGAGCGAGACGGGTCCAAGTCTCTTCTATTCCTATTAAAAGGTAACATTGGCAGGGACATTGGAGTTGAGGGTCTGTCGGCATGCGAGATGTCAAAGCGACTCAGTGGTCATGCCTTGGCAATCTCCAACCCCGCCGGCCTCATTTAGAGACGATCGGGCAGCTAGAATAGTATCCCACTTACGTAGTATACTAAATTAATAAGAACTATCACGACATTAACTTATCTGTAGATTTCCCCCGCTTGTGGCTGCGTCTTAACCTCCAACTACATGCCTGGCGACGAGATGTGCAGCCTTGTCGAGTACATGGAGTGTCATTCTCCTCATTCGCCGAGTGCCGATGCAAATGACCTGTAAGAATACACTTTCGCTGCGGCAGTACCAGCCTGCTCATGTCGCTCTCCCAATGCTTCTCAATTTCCATTCGACCCTCACAGGCTATTGTAGCCTGTTTCGATGTACTTGATCGCGAACATCGGTCGAAACTCTACTATAGAGGAATGTGGATTATAACCAAGTCCTCTTCTTATGATTACGCCCTATGCTGATTTAGCTAGAATTCTACCACCGAAAACTACATCAAGTAGATATAGTAGCCTAGAAGCCGCGCATGTTTACTCATTCTTAATTCTCTAATCAAGTCATATTATCATTCCTAGATACAAGCTAGGCTATCATATCTCGCAAGTCGAGGTTGTGG
This sequence comes from Beauveria sp. NWAFU-1, assembly GCA_024472245.1. Taxonomy (NCBI): domain Eukaryota; kingdom Fungi; phylum Ascomycota; class Sordariomycetes; order Hypocreales; family Cordycipitaceae; genus Beauveria; species Beauveria sp. NWAFU-1. The sequence goes on from JANBXD010000003.1 coordinate 4,313,031, forward strand.
AGCTCGTCCCATGTTCAAAAGAAGACAAGACCATGTTCAGCTCTAAAACGACATAATCTTATAGTCGTCGTTGTAACTTCCATCAAATTTGATCACAAGATCAAGGTAAACCCAGAGCTCATTACCGTTCTTAAGGTAGAGCTTGATTTCGCCCTTTGCTAGGAAAAGGTTAACTTCAATAACGACGCCGTCTTTGAGATTGCCATAGACTTTGCCGAGGCTGATTCCAAGAACAGAAGCTTCAACACCAATTTCCCAATTGTCAGTATCAACGTAGCCGGTGAGCTGACAGTTCATGTCAGTTACATGCAGGTAAGCAGCTAATATAATTACACACCGTCACAGGACCAAACGACCAGTCGATTGCGGGACGAGACTTGGGTGATTTGCCCGGAGGAAGAAGGTTTTTAGCAAGATGAACCTGGTTTGCATGCCAAACATTGCTGCCTTCCGACGGCGGAATGAGGTTGACGACGGCGCCTATTTACAAACAGAATCAGCTAACTATCAAGTAATATTAGAACGGGAGATGAGACTGACCGATATTTTGCTCAGCGGTGTTTACGTCCTGCTCCGTGGAAGACATTTTGCTAAAGAAGATAGGAATCGAGTTTATTGGATGTCCTTTACAGGCGAGAAGATGAATGTTTTGTAGTGATTTGAGTTAGTTTTCAACATCCCTTGAGAGGCGAACAGCTCTTTTATACTTACTTCGATCTTTATCTAGTTGAGGATAGCAATGGCTGTGCATTATTAATTTGAACCCAGTGTTGTGTGCGCTGTCGCTGTCAAAGTGACGTATCTGCTTGCTCTGGAGGTGACTTTCGCAGGTTTCACTTCTGTAAGTATGACAACAGATTTCATCATAAAGAGATTTTCGTAATCTCTTGCAATGCCTTCATTTATAGTACACAATCTAGCGATCACTATTGCATTTCGTTTATTGCAACAGCAAAACAAACGGCCGTCAGGCAACGCTGTCTTATTAATGTATAGTTATGCAGGTATAGCTGCGTCTTTCAGCCACCTACTTGACGCCGCTTAGTCTCTCGTTTCGTATGAACATGTCGGTGAGTCCTTTAGCCCGCCGTAAAGTCTGAGCCCCCTGCTTTAGAAGAGAAATACAAGGCAACGTCTCGATAGAGCTAATTCGCTGTGTAGTTGTAGAAAAGTGTTCATACCGTAAAACAAGCGCGCTCCTCACATCCAACATATAGTACTCCCATTAATATTAAATGAAAGTGTGCCACCACAACGCATAGATCTGAAGGATGTGTTATTATAGAGTTCGCAGATCTTCAGCGCCCGATTTGTTACTATATTCCCCTCCTTAGGCCCTGCAATGCATGGATGGCGACGGCTCCCGTTGCGCGTCTGGGGGCTCCAGTGGCATGCATCTACGGGGGGCACATGGCGAGAGCACGTCATCTTGACCGTTACTGGGAAAATTCTTCAAAGATTCAATGTAACATATAGGGACCTCTAATAGCGAAAAGGAAAAAGTGCATTTTCCTTCTATAGTTGATGGTGCTGCGTATAGGCGACGACGCCAGCAGGTTCGTGTTGTGATATAAGGGGGTATAGGCGCTTAAAAAAGTGTGGCACGCGCATTTTTTGAGCATATAACTCATCATTTCGGCTATACGTCACGAAACACGACCCGTTGCAATCCAACAGCTCGCAACTTAGTCGACATGGTCCAAGCATTAGCGGCTCCCCGGGCATCTCTGCCGCCGTCTCGGTTCTCTCGCGTAGCCTTTAATTTCGCTCTAGTAAATAACCGTGTGATATCCAAAGACAATGTTATAGCGGGATTACACAATGGCCTAAACTAATAGTAGTGTTTTAGTAGATGGCTTGTAAGACGCGCCCTCCAAATCTAAGGCTATGTCGTCGAAAATATAGATGAACTTGTCTCTTCCTGACGCCGACCTTGGCGACGGGACAAGCGATTATTTCGGCACGCCATCTTGACGAAGAGCAGACATTCGTCCGTCTTCCATGTGGGCTTTCCACCAGAAAAGAGAGGTACCTATGCGACGGGAGACAAGAACGAGCCCTGGCAGCCCGGCTTTTAGGGTAGAGCTTTCACGTCAAACTCTTGTTCATTGACCTGAAGTGATGCTATTCTGCCAGAGCAGAAGGCTGCGATCCAGCGCACAATATTTTTCAGCATCCTCTTTCCAGCACGCTATGCTGGTCTCGACCAGTAAGCAGTGCTGTAAATGCGCCGGTGCCAGCCAATCGACAGGCGCAAGACAATTGGCGCTACCAAGCTTCAAGTCGGAAATTCGGAGCAGCTCGGCAGAGGCGACGGCATAAGCGAGATGGATGGCATTTCAACTGAGCTACCTACCATTCAGCTCCGTGAGAAGGTGGGAACGTATGAGAGAAGTCGCACGAATAGTGGTTTGGGCAAATGTGACGGCATCAGCCCTGATCAACCAGTGTAGCTTCAGCTAGAAAGACAGTCAAGGCTGGCATTGTTGAATCGTGTACGTAGCGCCGAGTGGGATGATGACAAAAGGGGAAGGGCAGCGACGTGGCAGGCGACTTGGCATTTGTCCGATACTTCAAACTTGGAACAGAACCAGGGAGGTAAGTAATATTGATATCCAATTACCCACTGATCTAAAATTCCCGTATCTATTTTACCGAGTCTCTGAGTGGGGGTTTATGAATGTTGCAAATTGCCGACGAACCTATCGAAATCACCGACACGATTCATCTCCTGTCTGTGGATTTCTTCCCCCAGTAGTGCTGATCTTTCTCGGGACATAAGTTGCTAAGAAGTAATCCGTACGTGAAGCCCCGCTGGCCGAGCGGAGAGTTCCACTTTAATCCAGATGAAACAGCAATATGCCAATAAAAACATGATGTTGTGCAGATATGAAGGGTGTGATTGATCTCTATAACCGGGTGCCGGGGTCAAGCGTCGCACTGCAAGCCGGTCGTCTCAGGGATATTTCCCGACTTGCCAGGGCTTGGTAAAATCCTTTCCAGTAATTTTAGGGACAGCATTATTAACAATTACCCGTAGAGATAAACGGCAAGTGAGCCCTCGCATGTTGCCAGCCTAAAACTCTGTGCGCCTTTAGATTGTGCCAGTTAGCGCCGCACCAATGCAGGCAGGGTTCGGCCCCGAAAAGAGGCTGAGAGGCACGTAGCTGTCGCGGATGATGGTCCCGGCAAATATTGGGCAAAAGGCTGCGTGGCGAATCTCAGTGTCTGCCTGGAAATGCGCTGCAAGCCCATCCAGAGGCGCTAACGACAAGGCTTACGGCGAAAGATGTCTTTAAACACTAAATACTTACCCCGACAAGGAATACTGCTTTTGAAAAGACCGAGGGCAGGCAAAGGCAGGGTATCCGTAATTAGTCTGTACTTGCAAAAGACCGCCGCCAACGGTCCGCCTCAAACCCCCACCAACCGGCGCCGAGTGGGATGCATGCAGCCCAGCCCGGCACAATAGAGCGGGGTGATTGCACAGCAAGTCTACAAATTAGCGAGTATAAAGCTTTACTTATCCTCGTATTGATGGTGTAACAGTGGTTGTTCATCATTTCAATATCCCGCCTTAGAAAACGACATATAAACCTCATCCGTCCACAGTCGTCACGTCCTATCAACACCCATCACACGTCATCTCTCCGCCCCCGGGGCCAATCTCAACGTCTTGTACAACTTCCCCTCCACAACCCTTCAAGTCAGAGAACGTATTCTCAGTCATGGTCATGGCGTCCAGCACCGTGCCTCTTGTCATTGGCGGCCAAGATGTCCTGACCAGCGACACCTTTGACGTCGTCAGCCCGGCCACCGGCAAGCTCCTGCACAAGTCGTCGAGCGCCAACGTCGCCGAGGCCGTCGCCGCCGTCGACGCCGCTGCTGGGGCCTTTTCGGCGTGGAGTCGCACGCAGGTGCACGAGCGCCGTGCCATACTGCTCCGTGCCGCCGACATCATCCAGGCGCGCGGCGACGAGCTCAAGACGGCCATGCGGGAGGAGACGGGCAGCGACGACGCATGGGGGGACCTGAACCTCAGGATTGCGACTGAGACGATTATCCACGCCGCGTCGTGCCTCGTCAACCTCGAAGGTAGGATGCCCGCGATAGCGGATCCCGGTCGCGAGGCGCTCGTCATTAGAGAGCCATACGGTGTCGTATTTTCCATTGCCCCTTGGTAAGACCATTTCCTTCTGTAGTCTCCTCTCATTATTCATCTTGGACTTGTATTACGCACCCTCAATTCTCCTAGAATCTCAGTATTGATTCATCACAGGAACGCCCCAATTCCTCTCGGGATCCGCGCCATCGTCTGGGCCGTCGGGGCCGGCAACACCGTCGTCCTCAAGGGCTCCGAGATGAGCCCCAAGTCCCTGCACCTCGTCTGCTCCGTGCTCTGGGAGGCCGGCCTGCCGCCCGGCGTCCTCAACTTCATCACCAGCGCGCCCGCCGCCGCCGCCGCAGTGACGTCGGCCGTCATTGCGCACGCGCACGTCAAAAAGATCAACTTTACCGGCAGCACGACCGTCGGACGCATCATTGCCCAGACGGCCGGCGCGCACCTCAAGCCCGTGTTGCTGGAGCTCGGCGGCAAGGCGCCGTCGATTGTGCTCGAGGACGCGGACCTCGCCCTCGCGGCGCGCCACTGCGCGCTCGGCGCCTTTTTGCACGCCGGCCAGATCTGCATGAGCACCGAGCGCATCCTCGTGCACGCGCGCGTCCGCGACGAATTCGCGACGCAGCTGGTCGCCGCGGTTAAAGCGCTGTACGGTGGCGAAGCGGGCCAGGACGCGGGCGTGCTCGTCACCGCGGCGGCCGTGGTCAAGAACAAGGCGCTCGTGGCCGACGCGCTCCGCAAAGGCGCAACGCTGCTGTACGGCGACCCGGACGAGGAGCACGGCACGACGACGCGCATGCGGCCGGTCGTGGTGTCCGAGGTGACGCCCAGTATGGACGTGTACAGGACCGAGTCGTTTGGGCCGACTGTGTCGCTCATCAGCTTCAAGGACGAGGCCGACGCCGTGGCGATTGCAAACGACACCGAGTACGGCCTGGTGGCGGCCGTCTTTAGCAGGGATTTGCGGCGCGCGCTGGGCGTGGCGCGCAATATCGAGACGGGCGCCGTGCACATCAACTCGATGACGCCGCACGACGAGCCCTCGCTGCCGCACGGCGGCGCCAAGGACAGCGGCTACGGCCGGTTCGGCGCCGGCTTTGACGAGTGGACGCGGACAAAGTCGATTACGTTTGACTCGCACCTACAATAAACCAGAATGACATATATGCGTTGGGACGGAGAATACTCGTGATTGTTTGCTGGTTTTGAAGCTGCGAGCTGGACGCTGGTACGTGTGACTGATACCAGGGAGATGCTTTTGATGACTACCTATTTAGCGATACCTAAAACAGACTTGTACATCTCATCTGAAAGAATTTGTCGTCGTATATGAGTCTCCGACTTCAGCCGCTTGACTTTGAAAAATGAAAACTAAGTTTCGGAAATGTAGAAATATTAACAAAGCACACAAAGTAGTCCCGATACTATAGGGATCTGTTCGTCAAGAAACTTGACCAAAAGAGACAAGTAAATGTACTGCGCGCGTAGTTGTATATCCAACATAGGTCTGTTTGAGACCTTTGTAAATTGGAATGACCTGTGCGCCCCGGGCTTACTGCCAATGATTCCCTACCAACGCCCTGTAATCAAAAAGAATCCTCCTCATCTGGTTCAACAATGCGACCCAAAATAAGACTCTGAATGATCAATTCATCATGTAATATTCGTACACCTGTACCCGCCTGCGTCGCAGCGGGCGTCCTCTTCTTCTTCTTCGACCTGGCCGCAGCAGGCGGCGCCAACACCGCTTCCGCCGTGCCAGTCGACTTGTCAATGTAGAGCCACGTAAAGGGGTGGCTGCCCTTGGCTCTCTCCGCCAACGCGGCGCGGCCCTGCTCGACAGTGGCTACGCGGGTAATAGACGGACCAAGCGCCTGACACAGAAAAATGTAGGGCTGCTTTGCTTCGCTCCTGACCTTTTTGCCGTCCATGACAACGAGCACGCTCTGATCGTGCAAGAGACGAGGCCGCTGATCAATCGTGTCGGCCAGCAGGGCTGTGGCGGCTGGGTACGGCAGCAGGCAGCGGGAGCGAAATGCATTCCCCAACACTGCGGATGTACCAGCACAGAGCAGATAGGGCTGCCAGTCGATGAGCGCTCCCTTGCTCAGACATGCGGTGATCCATTGTTGAGCAAGACATGGCAGCCCGAGGGCCAATGCCTGCATGTACTTGGCTTTTCTAGAGTGGCCATCCGCGATGAGAGCGGTGAAGCCACTTTCCATGCCTCGTTGGGACAGAACAAGGTCCATGTTGTCATCGGATGCCCCGTCTGTTGAAGTCATGGATGGCAAGGACTGGAACAGCTCCTGGAAGCCGTCTTGCAAAGCAATACCACCAGCTTGAACTATGCGATTTTCTAGCTTGCCGCGATCTGATGCTACAGAAATGGCAAATACCATGCCTTCAAACAAATGGCGCTCCTCTCGGTACACATCATCGAGATTCTGACAGATTCTTTGTGTGAAAGTTGTAGTAGCGCCAGTGTCTGACGGCGTGCGTGGTTGGCCAGAAGACTGAAACTCGCCATGTAGTCGCTTCGAGGCGCGAAGGTTCCGTGACGATAGTGTAGGCTGCGGTATCGCAGACTCCTTCTCCATCACTCGTCGACGCAGGCTTCTGCTTGGTGTGAGCGCCTGTCCCGTCTCCACATCAAGACATTTTGACACGACCGATTCCTTAGTTGCAGGCGTAGTCTTTGACGACGGATTCGGCGTATGTGACATTACACTGAGGGATGATGCTGTAGTGGGAGGCTCTTCAGCACTTAGTTGTAGTGGCGTTCTGGGAACCTGCTTCTTCGATTTGGATCGCGTAGCAATTGGTGTCTGTCCCTCACTTGAAGGAATGGCGTCTTCGATGGGCACATCATCTTCCGCAGTAGTACGCTTTGAAGACTCTACCCGTGTCGATGTATGAGAGTTGGAGGAGTCCAGAACGAGATTCCTACGACACCTTCTTGCGTACCGTCCATAAGTCTTTCGTCGGCTGTTTAGCGGGGGTAATGACGACGGCTCACCGCTACTAAGCGCAAGCTGCTCATCACGAAGAATGGGCAGCTCAGGCTCGGAAGCAGGAGTTCCGGCTCGGCGAGTCTCATCTGCTGGTGTCAACTGCACCGGGCTTGTCGCCGGAATCATGTCGCAGTCGGCAATATCGGCGACTTTTTGATTATGAGCGCTGATACTTATCCTCTCGTCGGCAATTTCCTCGGCGACATCGTCATCATCCCGGGGCGTTGCCTTGGTTGACTCTAGCGACTGCGCGTCTGAACCTCGCAATGCCGCAGGGGCGGACAGATCCGTGGGAGCTCGCTCGTCCTGCTGGCCGACAGACTGGCTGTTCTGTTCCAGACGACGTCGCTTTCCATTTGTTTCTGCACGATCGTTTATCCGAGTTGGTCGGGAAAGAGCAATCTTCTCGAGCTCCTCTCCGGCTCTCGCGCGCTTTCTCTCGATTCGACGTTTTCGTTCCAATTGCTCGACGGTGTCATGTGGGTCGCCATCAAAGGACAGAGCAATGTCAACAGAATCACTGCTAGTCTTGCGTGCCTGGGACTGTTGCATTGGTTCGTAGTGCGCAAGCGGCTGTCGTTCTCTCGATCGAGGCCGTGTGGGAGACTCTGGAATTCTGTCCTCTTTGAGCCCTCTGCTCGATGTTGACGTCTCCTCGGTAATGATGCTCATACGTGGCCCTTTCAAGACAGTGGCTGGTATCTCCTGGAAATGTTGCGGACTCGAAGATCTATATTGTGTCGGCGAGGAGACATTGGCGCGATTCTTAAGAGGCGATGTCTCGGCAAACTCGAGAGGAATGGAGTCGTACACATTCGGCGACGGTCGGGAAGAGGTCGGGCTGTTCTTAACAGCAGACGTCAACAGCTGTGTCTGCCCAAACAGTTGTGTACCTCCAAGCGGCGCCGGGGGAGCCCCAAAAGCCCCAGGACCGTCTTTGGGCGCGAAAGGGTTCTTTGACAGAGCCGGTGTTTCGGGTGGAGGCAAGTTCTTAGTTTTGTATGGAGTCTGGGTGTTTATTGAGTTCTGTTGGGTGTCATCTGGTAATCTCCAGCCACCCCGAGCATTTTCAAAACCGCCGTCTTCGGAGACTTGTGAGGATTGGCGGGGAAAATCGATCAAATGACCAAAGTTGACAGCTCCGGTGTCGTCTTCTTCTAGCGTTTGGTCTTGAAAATTTGATGCTTGTGTGTCACCGATATTGACAATGGGTTCGCTTGATGGGACATCGTATCCCTTGTCATAGTCGCGGCCGTCATTGACTTGCGTTGGCGTCTGCTGGGATGTTTCTTTTCGCGTCCCGCCCGATGGTTGGGATGTGTGCGGCGACGGCAAATCAACCTCGCCATCGCCTACCGCCTGGGTAGCTGGTGGCAAAACGGCGTCGGGGAGTAAGGTATCTGGTAATTGAGTTTCCGAGCCATCGTCGCGATGGTCTGCGTCGTGCATTAGTTTGAGGTTTGGTCGGCTTTCTGTTGGTTCCTGTTTGACGGTCCGCGGGCGCGTGTATGGCGGCGGCGGTGGCGCGGGAACGGTAAAGGATCTCTTGGATTACCATTAGAATGCAGTCTGGCACGGAAAATCATGGTGTTACTCCATACATAAGTAACCTCGTCGCACTGCGCCAGAGATAAACATTCGGGAGCTTGGGCCTGATTTTCGTGGAGATGCGACGGCTTGGGGCGCTTGGAGTCGTGGCCACGGCAGCAGTCGGCGTCGTTATCGGGACAATCGGGACATGTCAGAAACAGACGCTGTACTGGAGAGCCTGCAGACTGTATAGATGAACAATACAGGCGGTCAGCTTGGTAACTGCTGCTACGCGAACGATGCTGCAGCTGAAGTTCTGCCTGGTGAGCCGTATGCAGGGGCGGAGGGGGACCCTGCAGGCAGCGGTGGCTCAGCGCTTCCACTCACCGAGCGCACGCCTAACTCGGCGCGTAAGGCCTCTAGGATGAGCTGGCTGTCTTGGGACTCTTGCCTACATTCCGGCGAGATTTTTGTCGTTGGCTGCGACACCATCATCGTTGTTTCATTGAAACCATGGTATCTTTCTAGGACTGTGCAACAAATTTCCCAAAATCTAAAGCACGGTGCGCCCGTGTTTGGAGCCTCTTGTTAGCGCCTATCATTGGGTGTCTGTAGGCTGTGGAACGCGCCACGCGACACCACTGTACGCGCTATCACGTGTATCCATAACCTGTTGGTATCGCCTCCACCCCTCATCGCTTTTATCTTTTTTAACTGCCAGAAAGGCACTCTCTCCATGGGCTAACTAACGACTATCTCAAAATGCTCCACCTCGGCAGTCGAAGCAGCAGGATGACAATGTAGAATAAATTCAAAGACAAGGATTGGTCGGACCTCGTGGACCTCTAGCACTGTCGCGTACAAAGCACTGGAATTGGCCCGATGGCTACCGGCGCAGGCAACAGTCTTCCGAGTCGGACAACCCCTCAAAAAATCCCGCCCACCATCTCAACCATCTCAAGCACCTCTCAACCTCTCAATCGAACCTTAATAATAATCTGAAGCCTTGAGTCAGGGGAACCATGGGGACATCAAACCATGTCGGGTCTCGCTTGGAGTGTGGGTTTAGCGTCAGCATCCACGAGTCAACTCTTACGCCACACGCGCCGAGCTAGGCAGGTCTGTTGGCTGATCAGCGCCAGTGAGGCGAGGACGAACTGGAACAAACTATAAATTGACTATCAATTTCCCAGTTGAGTAGGTGGCTTTGCGCGTGCGAGGTTCCGGCCGCTCGTAGATACAATACCGTTATCCGGCCACGCGGCGACAGAGATGGCAGGTGAACTAAGTCATGGCTGTTCTAGCCAACAAGCTTATGGCTTTGTTCATGACATTGCCTCGGTTGCGCCGGGTCCAGACCATTGTTGGAAGACGAGAAGAAACCTTGAACGGCGCTTTGGCCGGCATGATGGAGTTCTATCATCGGGTGTGTGTCCGTGTTCAAGTGTTGATACCCAGCTGAGAAGTTATATAAGTCTGGTATTGCCAGCCAAGAACTCATACAAGTCTGTCGAACGGATCTTTCAATTCGCAATTTCTCATTCTGCAAGCTACAGTGTTACTCCTACACATTTAACCTTTCAACTCCCATTTATCCACCAAGATGAAGTGCTCTGTTGCTCTCACCCTCACTGCGGCGGCTGCCGCCAGCGCCGACAGCCTGTCCCGCTACCAGTCCCGTCCGGTAGACATGGACATCTCCAGGCGCGCAGCCGGCGACTCCAACTGGGGTGGCGCCGTGCAGGAGGGCAGCGGCTGGACGCACGTCACTGGGACCGTGACAGTGCCCGACGTGAGCGGACAGGCCGCCGAGGCCGGAGCCGCGGGCTGGGTCGGCATCGACGGCAGCAAGTGTCGCACCGGCCTGCTGCAGACGGGCTTTGCTGTCTTTGGCGACGGCAAGATCGAGGCCTGGTACGAGTGGTTCCCCGAGCCCAGCTATACTTACGACGATCTGATCGTCAGCGCCGGCGACGAGCTCCGGCTCAGCGTCTACTCGCACGGCCTGCACGGCGGCAACTCGACAATTGAGAATCTGACAACGGGCAAGGCGGCCTCGCACACCTTTACCGACATCCCGGACACCCTGTGCCTGACGGACGCAGAGTGGATCGTCGAGGACTTTAGCAAAGGCGACCAGCCGGTCGCGTTTGCAAACTTTGGCAAGATGCAGTTTACGGATGCGTATGCCGAGGGAGATGGCGGCAAGGTGACGCCCAACGGCGCGCAGATTATGGAGGTCACGGTTGATGGTGCGCCTCGCACCGATTGCAGTGCCAATGCTGAAAGCGTCGACTGCAAGTACATTTAAATGCCACTCCTTGAGTGTGTTGTACATAGATACATGGCGCATGGGATAAGCAAGGCCTCGTTTGACTGCGATTTATGAAATTCAAACACTAAACACCAATCTAAGTTCTCATCGGTGAATCTCTTGATGTAAATTGCCTGACATTTTCCGGTGTATATGAAATGAATGATGATGGATGTTGTTCGATCTGGCCCACCTAAACGGCCCCCAGCGATCAACCCACACGTAGATCTAAACTTGACATGCGTCATTCATCGCCCCTGGTTCAAAACCTTTTCGATGCGCTTTTTTCCACCACGATGAATTCTACTTTCTTCGCATGTCGACGTTGATTTCGCAAGTTTTTAAAATAAGTCTTTTGTCTGCACAGACGTACGGTACCCGCACAATGGCCGCCGCGCAAGACAATTCACGGCGCAGCGCCAGAGCCGCCGCCACGCCCACAAGGCAGGGCCTGCGCTCGCAGATGCGCATCACCAAGTCTACGGTGGCTTCGAAAAAGGCCCCTGTCAAGCGAGAGGTCAAGCGAGAGGTCAAGCGAGAGGTCAAGCAAGAGGTCAAGCAAGAGGTCAAGCAAGAAGTCGATAAAGAAGTCAAGCAAGAAGTGAAGCGAGAAGTCAAGCCAGAAATCAAGGCCGAGGCCGCCGACACCACTCTCTCCTCCATACCGTTATCCTCTGTCGAAGACGCCAAGCCCTCACCCTCGCCCGCCAAACCACCCCGCAAGTCCAAGCAGACGCGGCACATCACCAGCACGCCGTTCCCCGACTTTGCGCGCCCGACACCCGCCGACTGCACCCTCGCGCACGACATCCTCGTCAGCCTGCACGGCGCACGCGCGCGCCCCGCGCAGGTCGTGGCCTCGCGCACCGCCGCCGGCTGCGGCGACTCGCCGTCGGTGCTGGACGCGCTCGTGCGCACCATTCTCTCGCAAAACACGAGCTCGGCCAACTCGACGCGCGCCAAGCAGAGCATGGATCGCGTGTATGGCGGGTCCGACCGGTGGGAGGCCATTGCCGCGGGGGGGCAGGCCAAGCTGCAGCGCGCGATCCAGAGCGGCGGCCTCGCCGCGACCAAGAGCCGGGTCATTATCGACATGCTCGCCGCCGTGCGCGCCAAGTACGGCGTCTACTCGCTAGACCACCTATTTGGCGCGGGCGACGCCGAGGCCATGGAGGAGCTGCTCGCGTTTCCGGGCGTCGGGCCCAAGACGGCCAGCTGCATCCTGCTCTTTTGCCTGCAGCGCCCGAGCTTCGCCGTCGACACACACGTGTACAGGCTAACGGGCGTGCTGGGCTGGCGGCCGCACGAGGCCACGCGCGAGCAGGCCCAGGCGCACCTTGACGCCAAAGTCCGCGACGAGCTCAAGTACCCGCTGCATGTGCTGCTGATTGCCCACGGCCGGACATGTAGTGCGTGCAATGCAAAGGCGGCGGCTGGGCAATCCTGCAAGTTGCGCGAGGCGTTTGAATAACAAACGAGATTCAGTGTATTTGTAAAGTAGATGAGCCTAAACATCATGTAATGTGGTATGCTAAAACTGTTTAAAGGCCGCGTGCTGTTTTCGCTAAACAGGTCCACGAAATGAAATGATGCGTAATGCCAAATATTAGCTTGATAGTGCGCTACCTGCTATTCCAGCTGGAACCTCGGATTTTGGTCTCAAAGAAAGAGGTGCCGGCATGAGATGGTTTGTCATGGGGGATGCCGTCGGCCCCACCGACTGTGGTGTCGGTTGCCCCGTCTGTTGTGAGGACAAGCTACTATTTTGTAATGGTTGCTGCAAGTGCTGTAATGGCGTTATTTGTGCGGGCGAGCCTGCTACACCTGGAGGTTGCATCTGCATCGTAGGTCCCCCAGGCCGCATCTGCTGTTTTGGAGCACCGAAAGGCTGCCTCATCTGTATGGATTGGCCTGGCTGAAGTGGCATGTACTGCTGAGGCGGGTGTGACCCGAGCGGGCCTTGCTGGGCCATCGCCCTAGGCGTTGGACCATTGCCCTGCCCTGGAGGTATTTGATGAGGCGGATGGGCGTTCATGGGCATAGGCTGCAGCGACATGGGACGAGCCATGAGAGTGCTCTGCATGGGTTGCCCCTGGGTAGGCTGTCCTTGAGCTTGCCCTTGTGTCGGCTGTTCCTGCATTGACTGCCCTTGCATTGGACGGTTTTGAAAGGCTTGACCCGGGATCGGGGCTCCTGGCTGCCACTGCTGCGGCTGCATCCAGCCTTGAGGGGAAGACTGCAGCTGCTGCGGCATCCCGATTTGCAGAGTGCTCAGTCTCTTCTCGGGCTTGGAGCTCTTGAACCACTTCGTCCACTTGTTTTCCTTGCTCTTGCTCGGCTGCATATGAGTCTGCGATGGCACAGACAGAGGCCGCTGCGTTGGCTGCTGCATGCTGTTTCGCCATTGCTGCTGCGGCGCAACGCCTTGCCCAAGTATCGAACCTTGGGGTCCGAGGCCGGGCGGCGCCATCTGCTCTGGCAGTGGCATGCCTGCTTGGGCGACCTGCGGATGACCTATAGGCTTTCTGCTGATCTCCGGCAGAAAGTCTTGAGGGGCATGTAACGTGTTGCTTGGAGAAGTCTGTTGCGATGGCGCTTGTGGCTGCGGCTGATACGTAGTAAATTGCAATGTACTCTGGGTCAAGTCCGTAGCCACTGTGCTGGGCTTCAAATCCTGCTTCAAATTTGCAGATCTGGGTGCATTGCCCGCTTGATGCTCTTCAATGCGGCCAAGCATCTTTCCAGCGCCCAAGAACGGTGTCCCGACCAAGGCCTTGGGCTCGGGCTTTGCCGCGGCATTGTTGGTAGCCGGGGTGGCATTGGAAGCCTCTGAGCCAGATCCCAAGATGGCCTGCATTTCTGCCGCGAACTGGCTTGCAATGTCACCAACAAGACCAGCGGAACGTTCCTTGCTAGGTGGAAAGTACGAATCAGTCGTCGGTCTTCTCCTGCCATTACCGGTGTCCGGACCCGTGCCGACTTTGGCGCTACCTGGCGTCGTTTGCTCGTGCGGGATGGGCGCCACGGCAGGCACTTGTGGCGTTTCCATGGGAGAGGGCGATGGCAGCACAAGGCCCAGCAACTGGCTATCAGCTCTTGGCCTGAGAGGAGACACAGTTAAGGAGTCTGCTGTGGATGATCGACGGCGGCTTTGGCTCGCAGGTGGCTCACTTGGAGTCGAGGTTGAAGATGGGGCCGGGTTATAGTGGCTGCCCAAAGAAACCAATCCTGGAACACCTTGGGCCATCAGGGAGTGCCTGCCATTGGGTAGCTGCTGCCCGGGAGGATATACTGGAGGCATTGATTGCCTCATCCAACCCGGCGGTGATTGCTGCTGCAGGGGTGGCGTCATGCCGCTTGGGCTCGGGATCGGCTGACCGGGAGCTAGCCACGGTGGTCCAGGATGCTGGCCGATTCGGGGCGGCTGGTTGTGATACTGGTTGTAGGGCTGTGGTATCGGCACAGGAGGATACTGACCAGGTTCCATGCTCATAGGTCGACGATGGTCTTGTAGTGGCATCTGGTCCGGCGGCATCTGAACTGGCTGGGATGTTTGGATCGGCTGTGACAATACTCTGTGTGGTAGCCCTTGTCCCTGCAGCTGCATATGTGGCCGTGCCATCATTTCTCCTCGCCGAGATATCGAAGCCGGAGGCTGATTCTGTCCCAGTGGCCGCACCTGCCCCTCCGACACACCGGGCGCCGACGAATTCTGCGGCGATGCTCCCCTCACTTTCTCATTCTGCTCGGGTTCTTCTGGCGGAGCTGTTGCTAACCTGCTTCCGCCATTTTTCGTCCCGCTTCTGTCCTCTTTGCGTTCCGGTGACACGCTTGTCGACTGGCGCCACTGCCGGCCCGCCGGCCGCAGCACCGTCGGCGCATAACTCAGTTGCGGATTCGCCACGGGCGATGGCGGTGCCGTCATTGCCCGCTGCTGCTGCTGCTGCGCCGTCGCTAACGCAGGGCGCACCGTAGCGGGCTCCGTGTCCGCGCGCAGCAGTGGCGACACTGGCGCCCACGGCTTGTACTGCGTCGCAACAGGCGCTGGGAGGGACGCGGGCGATGACGAGGCGACAGATGGGTGGGAGACGGTAGACGGGGACAGGAGAGTAGAAGATGACGCCGACATGGGCGAGGGGATCGAAGCGTTGGGGTCCGTCGGCTTCCTCTTAATCTTCATTTGCTTTGGTGGCAGGCCAGTCATACCACCGCCTCTAGGTGGCTGCTGCTGCTGCTGCTGCTGCTGCTGCTGCTGTGATTGTTGATGCTCCTGTATCTGCTGCGTCTGCTTCACTACCGCGGCCGCCGGGGCCCTGGTCTGCCCCGGCAGCTCAGCAACACCCAACGGCGGTGCCGTCTCGATGGGCGCCAGCACCGAGGCATCCATAATCTCGACTGGGATTGGATTCAGCTCAATGTGCGAGCGTGGTGTATCCCCGGTGGGCATCTCTGCAATGATGCCGACGGGGTCGAACGGCAGCGACTCGCGAACGGGCAGCTCGACAGCCGAGGCGTGCGTCGAGCCCGGCGGCAGCGGTGGTGTGGTAGGCAGTGCTGGTGACGGCGCGGTCGTTTCGCTGGCGAGAGCTGGACCTTTCTGCGCGATAAGTTCTGCTGCACATGCTGACTTCTGCGGTGCCAGTGACTTTGCAGGTTCCTCGGCTGATTTCGCTTCGTGCCTTACCACGAGTTCCTCTTTCTTTCCCAGCAGCTCCTCGTTCTTCGCTGCAGGCATTATCAGTGCCGTTGCAGCCCTTGTCGCAACCACATTCCCATTCTCCTTGGTTCCCTCCTCCGCGTCTACCGTCGCCGGCGTCTCCTTTCCCGTCGTCTTGGCCTGACTCACCACCGCCCCTTCGTCCCCCACCACCGTTCTCTTCGCCGCTTCCTCCTCCTCCTCAATCAGCGGACTCACCTCCGCATACGTCTGTGGCCCCAGAAACATGAGATTCTCCGGCTCAAACACTACTCGACTCCCAGCCCCCTCTCCCCCCTCCCCCTCCTCCTCCTCCTCATTGCTCCCTGCGCCTACATCCCCGTCCCATTCGATACCCACCGGACGCGGCGTCGTCGCCATCATCCCGCTCCCCCTGCCATCTTTGCTCTTCTTTTTCCTTTCCGGAGGGGCGCCGGTCGCACGCTTCACCTGCTGGTGCGACGCCAGCCGCTCCTCGGGCTCTAGCGCCGCCGGCACAACGCCCACAAAGTCGGGAAACTCGTCGCCGTCCGAGGGGAAATGGTACTGCACGTGGCCATTGGCTTTAAAGGTGTAGAACCAGCGCGTGCCGTCATAGTCCCACTCCCAGCCGTCCGGGAGGTCTGTAGCGAGGCCTGCCGCTGGCATCGTGCGCTTTGTGCAAGGCCTGAGCTCTTTTTTCTTGAAACAAACAAGGACCCGTGTATACAACTGTTCTCGAAGACGTTTTGCTCTTTGGGTGGGAGGCTTGTCGGTTTGTTTTGGAGAGTTCTTTGTGGATCGCGGCCTTGTCTGGGGTACATCAGGGTCCTTTTGTTGGGTGGTTGGCCGTTCGGGCGGCGCGAAGAGCGGCAGTTGGCTATCGTCGCATAGCTTCCGAATGATGCTCCTATATCGTTGCCGGAGAAATGCTGCGATTGAAGATCGCAGGGCTCAAAGCGATGGCAAAAAACCTCCAGCTACTCGAACCAGGAAAAGCAGGGCAACAAAGTCAAGAGATGATCAATTTCAAAGAGGGCTGGGGGGGCAGCTGAGCTCCTTTCAGCCGCGCGCCGCAAGCCATGATCCCCGCCAGGCTGCCATGGTTCGCTTACTTGCATCTTCATTATTACCTAGGTACCAAATGATCGAGCGGATCTCACGGGGCTTATTCACTTGTCACCTTCCATTGTAAAAACTGTCGAAAAAGGTGCTGCGAGTGACGTTCAATTTCCGCCCAAATTGAGCGCACCAACTAACCTTAAAATGCTAGATTCTTCTTTCCGCGCCCCGTGCCGCTCGACCTTGCCGGTTCAGGACGCACTTGTCTCAAGGTGGGATGAAAATTGCGAGCAATAGTGTTTAGCATCATGTATCGCGCACATGCTGTATAGGATGTGATACTTAATAGTTGGCTTTTATTTGATCAAAATCGCTGCCTTTACGCAGCACCCCGCAGGTATTCACCGCGATCCCCCACATAAATCAATAACCCATGTCAAGTCTATAATGCTATAATATTTCCCGATTTATAATTTTGGGCCTTCTATATTCTGTTCGTCATAATATTCATCCCTGCTACACCATTTCATTTTCATGGCGAGTGGTTGTTGTGTCGCGTCGCGGACGCGAAAACAGACGTGCTCGGTGCGATTCTGTTGAGGATCTGTGAACCGCCGCCGACGTCGTCGACCCACGCGGTTCCGCCTCGGCGGACTCTGATGCCTTTTCAGCCTTTTCCTTTTCGCGAATGGACGCCATTCTGCGTGCGAGGGTCTGGTCACGGCGGCTTTCAAAGACATCGCCGAAACTGGTCAGAGCAGCCTCTTCCTCCATAATGGTCATTTCACGCTGAGTACTGTGCGATCTCTGGATGGACATCTTGCGATGCGGCCCCAAAGACGGCTTAAGACGGTCGTCACCGCCAAGGTTCTCGCCCTCGTGCTCCTTGCCGTAGGCGGGAGGAGCCGGCATGTTGGACCAGTACATGGGGGTATCGCGGCTACCACCGGGTTCGATGCGCATGGGAGCCTGGATGCCGACCTCGAGCATCTGAGCCATAAGCTCCGTGACAAATCTGTTGTGGCGGTTGAGACGCAGCAGTTCGTTCTGAAAGTTGGTCTTGTGGAAGAAGATGATGTTCATCGTGCACGAGCGCAATTGATCAATAGACACCATTTCCGAAATGATAGTAGCCTGGTAGTCGCGCTTGTTCTCGAGGCAAAAGCTGCGCATGCGGTCCTTGAGCTCGTCGATTTTCTCAACTGGAGTACCGAAACGCATAACAAGAGGAACAGGGTCCGCGAGACCGTTGGATCGTCTCTGGTTGAGAATAAAGAGGTTGTTGAGCACAGAGTTGGGAGCCTGCACAATGTGGCCCTGCATCTTCTTGAATTCGGTATACAGGAGCGAAATCTCGGTGACGTAGTAGTCGTCGCCAGTCATCTTGTCACCCGTGGAGCCGTAAATCGTCACACGGTCGCCAACATCGAACGGATGCTTGACAAAGACGAAAATGATGGACTGGAGAAACTCTTGCGCCGTGGCCTGAAGCACCCAAGCAAGACCAAGAACAGAAGTACTGGCCGAGGCAAGGCCTGCGGCGGCGGAACCTGAAAGGATGGAAATGAAGACGATGATGGAGATGATGACAATGATGAAAAGAAAGACCTTGTCAAGCTTTTGAATAACAGAGTCAAGATCCTTGAGCGAGGCAGCAATGGCCTTCTTCTCGAGGTGAATTTCATTGCAAACCTGCTCAAACTCTTGGCAAGAAATGTCGCCATTGAGATCCTTGTCAAACACCATGAAGGCGGCATCGGCCTCCTCGTCGGTGGCAAAGACTTCTCGAATGTCCTCCATATGAACAGTATCTCGGTCCGGGCGGACCAAACTACGATAGATGAGGCGCGCCAGCGTATAGGCAGAGGTCGTGTTGCGCAGCAACTCGGTGACGACCTTGCGTGGCTGGTTGCCATTGACCTTGCGGCCGATCAAGTCGTTACCAACCTTGCCGGCGACGTAGCCGACCTTGCCCAGGACGTTGCGGGCGTTTTCATGAAAGATGCGCATCGGCGTCTGTGTGCCGCTAACGCGCGGGTTCTCGCCCTTGAGAAACGTGTCGGTGTCTTCGAGCTTGGACTTGGCATGCTCAAACAGCTGGACAATCTGCCGAATGTCGCCCTTGTTGTTCTCAATGCGGGTAGCGTAGGTGCGCTGGTGAAACGAGGTGGCGATCCACTGGAGGATAATCTTTTCAATGAAGTTGAGGGTGAAGAGGACAAAGAGGGCAATAATGACCTTGTTGACAATGTCGATCCATTTTTGCGAGTCAGCCTGGTCATCGCCGCCGATGGGTTCGACTCTTTTCTGCGCCGTGGTGGGTTTGAAGGAAATGAGAATGGCCAGGAACCAGAGAAACATGGCAGCATGCAGCTCGAGTTGAGAGCCGACATCCTTCCACTTTTTCGGGGTGGTCGAGCCACCCATCTTGCAGACGGCCTGCATGATGGGAGGCAGCAGATTGGTGGCCATTCGAGACACCCAAAGGGAGCACCAGACAATCTCGAGCCAGATGCCGAACCACATCAAATCGACACCACCATTTCCGCCCACGGCGTGGCGCCTCTTGTCGACGGCAAAGGCGCCCAGTAGCACGGGCAGTAGAAGGAGAAGCGCAACGGGCAGCATGTAGACAAAGTAGCGGATGAAGCGGGGAAACTTCTTCAAAAAGGCCCAGAGCTTGTAGAGGGAGGCGTCCTCGTTGCGTTTCTTTTCTGGGCCATGGGGCGTGTCGAGCTGGTTGAAAGCGTCCTCGGGTACGGGGTGGTGCGTGCGGTTGCGGGAGCGCGACTGTTGCAATTCGAGGTCGTGTTCCTGGTTGGAGATGAGCTGCTCGGCGCGAAGGAGCTCGAGGTCGTCGTTGAGCTGGGTCATGTCGGCATGGCGATTGGGCGACATTGCTTGCTTCTCGTTGTGCTGGTCGCCTTGGTCAAGTGTGTCATTGGAGGTTTGCACCGAGACATGATTGTGGTAGTCCTCAACCGAGTTGTATCGGTCCGTAGGTGGACGCGGAGGAGCAGAACCAGCCATCTTATGCGCCGGAGTCCTCGGTCGCTAGCAGTAAAAATTGTAGCGTAGAAAAAAGACTCCTTTGCAGAACCGGCTACTTGGGAGGGCTTCTCAGATGATGTCGATGTAAAGGCGTGAGCTGGCGCAGCTTGTAATTAGACGAGGCTGAAATAATGATTGGAAATGTTGGATTATTAGGATGTGAACAGAGAAGGATGCAGATTTTGTTTTCTCTGGCATCAACCGGCCGATCGATAGTCCCAACGTTGTCGTTTGAACGGCTTGGCTGCGGTGGAGCTTGGTGACGAAATGCAAGAACAGTAAGTGGCTTGAGGTTGAAAAACGGTTCGACAGCAGGACAAGGTTCGAGCTAACAGAGCAATGTTCGTATGTGGACTAAGGAACTAGGAGAAACTGCAGATGAACAAAGGTTACAAGGAAAAGACATTCATAACTTGTAGGAGGATGGAGCAGAAAAAATCGCAAGAAAAAAGACAAGACTACACAACATTGTCGAGGTCGGGGATGTACGGAAACTTAAGCTACAAACAAAGGAAAAGAAGAGGGCAGCTAGCAGAGGCCGGAACAACCAGTTTGGGGATACCGAGCACAACGGACTTGGTTTGTGCTATTTCTGTCACACAGCACGGTCCACAAGACAGGAGTAAAAACCTGCTAAAGGGTCTGACGGTATTGTCTGGGTGTTGTTGGCGGCGAACCGGAGGCGTCGCACGGAGATATTTGTGGTTCAGGGAGCGCAGGGTTGCAATGCATTCAGGGTGAGTGGTTGTAATACTCAAGTATGGTGACGTGGACGCGTTTATCGTTCCTTTGTTCTGAAGAGAGTCGTCACTAGTGGGCTTCAGGTCTTCAGTGGTCTTCAGTGGGCTTCAGTGGGCTTCAGTGGGCTGTCGGTGGAGTAACTCGATTAGGCGATCCAATTTTCAGAAGCTTGGTGTGCCTGGCAGGCCCCTGCGAGTCCTCGACTGGTACTTTCACCGCCTTGATCTTTCTGCCGTCTTTGTTGAATTGCTGCCTTGAACCAACCCAACCTGTATCACAAAAAAAACTCTTTGTTCACCGAACATGCAACTTTCTTTGTCACGCCCGTTGTTCAAATTTTTGTATCAATAGCCAGTGCCGAGTTCGAATTTGACGCCCCGGTTCACCCACTGCCACTGTACCAGGTCGTGCTCGACATCGTTATCGCCCCACCAGGTCCCTTGTTGCCAAACGCGCAAGCAAGTCATGGCGCCAAGGAGAAATGGTGTGTGTAGATGCGCCCTGCAAAATCGCCGCCCGGACAGTCAAACACAGGGCAGAAGATGGCGTTCCTCGTGAATGACATTCGATCGTCTGACGTGTCGACCATTTATACTTGGGCCAGGCATCGTCGACTCGGCGACTGAGTTCTTTCTGCCATTGCAAAAAAGATTGCGTCTTTCTGGAAGCGGAAGGGGTGGTGATACTTGAGAAATATGCTCAAGTCCACACCGTTACCAAATTCGTGTGAAGCTGCGCGAATGACTTTGTGTGGCCTGAAATATTTGAGGCGTCGTTCCGGTTACGCAAAGGTCTTCTGATGACGCACAAGTCAGCATCTGAGTTTAACCCTCTGTTTGAACTCTTCGTCAGGTCGGAACTGCTTGAGAGCTTCGAGCAGCTATTCAGGGCTAGCAGAAATGTGGCCAGAAATGTGGCTTTCCGACTATTAAACGCAAAGCTGATCCATATACACCTTACGAAAGTTTTCGATCCCAGGTCATTGATGTCGACGATCAGTGATCAGTGTCACATTTGGCAATGGCAAGAAAAGGCTTTCGAGAACAGCGAATAGTACTTGATTTCTGGATCCAAGGATAATCTAGATGACTTCTAATAAAGTACATTCAGGGCAGTCTTGTGGCAAGTACATGCAGCTGTACTGGGACACTCGGATTGCGACAGAGGTTCCCTCGCATTGTAGCAGGCAGAATCGATACTCGCTACTGCCAACGCAAAGGCTGGCACTCACAAGTTGACCTTCAATTTTTGCCCGCGCGATCCTACTCAGACTTTGTAAACTCCGCCGTCTCTTGCACCTGCCAGTGGGCTGCATTCTCTGGGTCCCCAAGGACACCCAAGGCTCGAGCAACAAACTTGTATCTCCCCGGAGGAGCCCACTGACAAGACTCAAGAAGACCCTTAAACTCAACACCGTTGTCGAGGTCACCTCTGCCTCTGTACTGGTGGTGGTAGTCGGGTATCAGTCCCAAGGATTTGATGCCTCCAACCTCGCCAAGGCTGGCCTCTGGAACGCAAGCCCTACTAAGATTGAGAAAAGCTGAGTCTTTAGATTGCTCCTGGCAAATATCCAGAGGGACGACATAGAATTCTATCTGCGGCGTTCCAATGGCGAGTTTGAAGAAAGCAAAGGGGTTGCCGTGGAATATTTCGTCAGGCCACTCATAATTCTCGATGCGGCCTGACACTGTTCGTTGACGGAGGGTCTGATACAACTGCCGAAACCCGATTCAATGTTGGTATATGCTGTTCTAGATGGCCTGTTCCAGTTCCGAACCGCAACGTAGCCAGGCTCCGGCATGATGGTCATTGAGCGAAGCGAGCCGGCTACACCCAGGTAGGGGACAGTCAACGATTTGTTCGCAGAACCGATCTCCTGGATCTTGATGTAACCAGACCATATTTACAAGAGACTAGCGTAGACCTCCTCCGGGTCTGAAGCCGAAGTATCAACAGAAATCTTCTGGCCTGGGCTAATTACTTCCCTGCTTGGCTGGAGGCCCGGCAGTGAGCAAGCAGGGACACTCTCGTAGTTCCCGCAGTATCTACGCATAACTTTTGCAAGTTTTTGCTGTTGGATATAAAGCGACATTTGAATCCAATAGTAAACATGACTACATCCATGTGTGTAGCAGGGAAGCCGTATCTGACATTGTCGTAGATTCTCGACTCACCTAGGCTAGAAGCGATTCATGCGCTCAGAATCGTGGCTAGGGCCTACCAAATAATGATATGGAAAACAGATTATCCTATCCTAGTCAATAATTAAAATCGTTACAATGGCTTCTAATTATCAGCCACGGAAAGCCTCCGACAGGGCTGCGGCAGCCTGGCAGGGGGCCCCAGTTGGCGGATACGATGTATGTTAGTTAATATGCCACGAGAAGCGAGTCAACGAGTGTTCGGTGAGTATTTACTTGTAAATCTCAGGATCAGGGCATAAGAGGTATAAATCATGTGTTAGAACTTGGGCGAGGCATCTTTATCATTCTAGGTGGGCCTTGCTTTTCGGTTCTTGGCCGGCCTTTAGCATCTTATTCTTGTTCCCTTTCTTGTCAAAGTATCTCGGATTCGTAAAGAGACCCGCGGCAAACCTCTGAGGCGACACGTCCGTCATCCTCGAAGGGCGCAGGAAGCACTTGCGCCGGAAGAAAAAGCCAGTCAGTGTTCAGAGCATCTCGACGCTCCGGTGCTCCAGTCGACTTCTGCTCAACATTGTCCTCCCTTTTTTTTAGAGCTCCTGCCTAGTGAATGATTCGATGACGGCAAGGTGTGCTGCAGTAGCAGCAACGAAACTCCTTAGACTTAATAAACCACTCAAGTTGCAATTTGCTGTATATTACAGCGCACACTTTGCGGATATGCTCTTGTGCTCTAAATTGGGTCTATTTTTACACCCGTCTCTAGCTCCTCTCCAGTCACAACTGTTCTTTCATCCCCATCTAAGCCAGCTTGATGCTCCAGTCGCTGCCAATCTTGGCCCCAACGCGGCCCACGACCGCATACGCAGCCCGGCCCTTGACGGCCTCGTGGTAGTCTACCGGCACCGTCCAGGTCTTGCCGTCCGATTCAATCTCAACCTCCTTTCTGTTCCACGCGTCCGTCGCACCCACAATAATAATCTTGTCGATGTGCACCCGGCTCTGCGCCTTGAGCCAAGCACCTGCCTTGACAGACTTGGCGCTTCGGCCCTCTGCATCGACCGACCTTATACCATCCTTGCCGAGGCTGAATTTGCGGTAAATGTACTGGCCCTTTTCGTGTTCAAACGTGTCGCCATCGTCGGCATACAGCTCGCCCGTGGCCGCGCCGTTCCTGGATACAGACATGACGAGCGTGTAGTCGTCATACTTCATGGCCAGAGCAGACCGTCGAGGAATATCGCGGCGAGCAAACACGTGGCCACCACGCATCAGCATCGGGATCTGATCAATAGCAGCGGTGATCGTGACACGCTTGGCCTTTTGCGTGTTGACCACATCGTAGGTGGTGTAGTCATAGTATACTTCTTCATCCGGAATCCAAATATCAGTCGAAAACTTGTTTTCCTCGACAATGGGCTTCACGAGGATACCCGTCGAGCCAACAAACAGCTGGTCGTCAATAGCAAAGCCCGCCTCCTCTGAGGGGTGAGTCCAGTACATAGGGCGGACAATGGGGCTGCCATCGCGGTTGGCCTGGAAAAAGGCAGTGTACCAAGAGGGAAGAAGGGCATATCGCAGTCTCAAAGCTTGCGTCAGAATACCGGTGTAAGGCTCTCCGAGCAGGTACGGCTCGCGACGGCGAGAGTCAATATGGGCGTGACCACGGTAAAAAGGGTAAAAAGCACCAGCCTGGTACCAACGTGCCATCAGATCCTTGGAAGGGTTGCCAAAGAAGCCGCCGACATCAGCGCCAGCAAAGGGGAATCCAGAGATACCCTGATTCAAGACCATGGGGATCGAGGCAGCAAGATGCTCCCATGTAGCTTGGTTATCACCAGTCCACATAGCTCCAAGACGCTGCGAACCGGAGTAAAATGAACGAGTCAAGACAAACGGACGGCGCAACTCGCCTTTCTTTCTCGTCTTCAGAGCCTCAAATGTCGCGTTGTGGAAGGTGAGCCCGTTGATATTATGAATATCACGGTGCTCCCACTGACCAAAGTGAATGTTGTCCTTGGGCATGGTTGTTTCAGGGCCGTTGAAAACCGACGGCTCGTTCATATCGTTCCAGATGAAAGTGTTCTCTGCGGTTCCCGGAAAGTTATCATACTTGTACAGCATCTTCCACCACTCGATAGCCTTGGGGTTAAAGCAGTCGATCCAGTTGGATGAGCCAGGCCAGCACCATCCCTCATAGACCTTGCCCTCCTTGTCGTAGACAGCCAGATCCTGTGAGCTGAGTTCATCGTAGATGGGGTAGCCCCCCAGCTTCTTGATATGCGGATCAATAATGATTACAAGCTGTCTAGAGTGATCGTCCAGCTGCTTTCCCATAGCCGTGGGGTCAGCGAACGAATGGGGGTCCCAGGTGAAGTATTTTCTATCATCGAGATACTCAATGTCCAGCCAGATGACGTCGTAGGGGATTTTGTACTTGTCCATCTTGCGGTCAACGTCCTTTACGTCATCGTCAGATATGTAGTTCCATCGACACTGGTGGTAGCCAATAGCGAATTCTTGAGGCATAGCAGAATAGCCGGTCAGTTCGCCGTAGGTTCGGGTCACATCCTGGGGAGTCGGGCCAAGGAACACAAAGACATCGATTAGCCCACTTTCGGAGATCCAATGCGTCTCGGTGTTGGTTTTGCCAGTCTTTCCAAGCGTCAAAGGATTCGTGGCGGCCTTGGACTTGACAATGTCAACCCAGGTCTCAGCAGCATTAAGCCAAAAGACACCGACAGTAGAGTCCTTCTTGTGGGCTTGCATGAACGGAATGGATCCGTACAAGGTCATTGGGCTGTCCAGGATATACTCGAACACGTCAGAGTTGTACATTCGGTAGGGTTCGTTGTGGTTGCCGCTCCCGCCACGTGTCTGCTTCAGTGACAGAGAGCCAGTGTGCTCGGGAATACCAAAGACGTGCTCGTATCCGAGAAACGAAATGTCGAGGGCAATACTTTCGGGACCCCGGGGTTTGGAGTCGGTGTTGCCTCCAAAGGTTTCGTCCCACCAAGTCGATTCGTCCTCGCTATCCGTTTCTTCTTGGCCCTCTTCCTTTTCGATCTTGGGACGCCAGTGCTCCACATTGAGTAGTCCACGGTCATTGAATCGAACGTGGGATACGCCATCACGTCGGAAGTCGATCTCGAGAGGCGAGTACTTGATGGCGGCTTCCAATTTGCCCTCTTTGCCGTACTGGACGTTCGTTTGGGTATCGTCTTGGTGAGACACTTTGGCATCCTTGTCGAGAGCTAGGCCACCGACAAGAACCCACTTTTCAGCTTCATTGTATCTCTCCTTTCTGACTTTGCTATCGTGGCGCAGCTCAATCTCCTGCTTCTGTCGTCGTTCTTCGTCGACCGTTACGCGGGCATTGCCAGACTTTAGAAATGAGACTGTGATCGGGAGATTGACGGTGTCACCATTGGCATTGATGGTCTTTTGAATGACAGCATGGAGCTGGCCATCCTTGAATGATACGGAAGAAGGCTGGACTGTGTACGGCGACTGCCATCGTGAACTTTCGGCGGTGGCTTTGTCGGCATATGCTCGGTTACGCTTGCAGAAGCCCGATTGGTCGCATTTCTTGAAGTCGTGTTCCTTGACAGATGCTAAAAATTTATCGAATCAGAATGCAGTGTATAGATACAAGCCAAACAACTTACCTCCAGGCATCACAAGGCACATCAGAATGCCCAAGGCAATGAGCAATGCAGTCCATTGCGAGCGCAGCGCCATTGTGACGAGCTCGCGTCAGCGTGCGGCAGGCTCCAAGACGTCAGTAGAATAAAATGAAATTAAGAATGAAGCATCTGCAGAAATTTCACAGCTCTGCAGTCTTGCCAGCCTGAATTGAATCGATGGCGACAACGAGGATGATAGATCTAGACTTCAGCAATGGACCCCTCGAACTGTGACAAGCTGTCCCCTGGAGAGTGCTTCCCCAATCAGGACTAGCGCACTTCGGAGACAAAGTGAAGAGGCAGATGTTGAAGAAAGTTGAAATACTAATTGAGAATGAATAAAAAGGTGATAGGAAATTATCAAATCCAAGGAAAAGAATTAAAGTAGACCAGCGAAAAATATGTCGGATCTTGGAATCTTTTCAAGGCCAGCCATGTCCATAATTGCTCGTAACCAGGGCCCTTTATTTCGGCCACCACTTGAATGCGGCTTGTCCAGGGGTCGCTGGAATGCCATATTCATAGGGGAAAATTAAATTCTTTCGTCATCTCTTCCTATATCTCTTTCTCTTTAAAGTGTTCCTTCGCTGCCATAACTTCTAGTTATTGCTGTTCATCTTCTTCAGCATGGCGCAAGATCCGCTCTACCCAGCATCAATGCTCGCTCTTTACTTTTTCTCAAGCGCCTTTGCGCCAGCCATGATTCTCTCTGTCATCAAAAGGAACAGAGGAGCAATTGGTTCGGTCAAAAGATTTGTTGCAACTATCATGGCCAAGGTCAGCCCCACCCAATTGTCATTATCCTGGAGCACATTCTTGTCAATTGTGACAGGCAAGGATACCAAGAAAATACCCCAAATGTTGAACGCAACCATGTTCGTAAACAACCTGCTAGCATTCGCTACAGTCTGGTAGCGCTTGCAGAGAACAATGCTTTGCTTGACGACCACAACGGTGCTGTATGCCGCAACCGTGTTGAAGGTAAAGGGCTGCGACCAGAATGAGAAGCAGACATAGGCAAAGATGACAATGTCGAAAATGACCAGCATGAGCTTAGGAAGTCGTGGCTCGATATGATCCCTGACACACTTTTTCGGCGCTTCCTCATCAGGGAGACCTTTTGCAGTCGAGTGGTAGTCCTCATAAATGTCCACAATGCTCTCCAAGTCATCTTTCAAAAGGCCAATCAGTTGATCAGCGCTACGGCCGACTTCGAAACAGCGTGTGAAACGAATGTATCTTTCCGCTCGCACTTTAACCGGAACATCTTGCCACGGCTGTGGAACAGCACCAGCCTTCGAATGCTGCTCGATGTGTGCTTCAAGCGAAACGAGCTCGCGCTCAATAGCTTTGTCAACAGAATGCCAGTACGTTTCTCCGTTTATGCCGCTTCGTCGCACGCTGCTCATCTGATGTTGCGCCAAGAGCCGCCCATAGTAGTTGCGGACCGTAGCGAAGAACTGCACGCCTATTTGCCAGACTATTGTCAGGACCAAGACCGTGGTACGAAACCATGACGCTTTGTTGGCCGTCCTTACAGCCGGAAAGATGGCAATGCATGCATACACGGTGCTTCCGACCAGACCTTCCAACAGTCTCTCGACGCTCCAGTTGTAGAGCAGCCACAGAGTGTGGTACGGAAATGTCCAGAGAAAGAAAAGCTGGAACAGCGTCATGATTCTGCTGCCTATCGAACGCTGATTGTAAGATCGTTCGTCGAGGAAGCCGGCCGCGACGTTTGGATACACGGAGCAAAAAATGAGAAAGAGAAGGAGAAAGTTGACACAGATTCGCTCTGTGCGGCTCACGCCGGCGGCGAATCCGCATCTCCAAATTGCAAAAGTCTTGTTGACCCCAGACTTGTGTCGCAGTATGGCGGCGAGACCTTGTGAGGGATGATACTCTTCTTCGCCGAGTAATTGTACCTTATTTTCCATATTTTTGGCATTGGCGGCTGCCAGCAGATGGCGTATTTTCGGGGACATTCGGCCATGCTTCCTCGGGCTCCCGGTTCCATAGCTTCTTCGGGTCTGATTGTTTCTCGCTTGACATCTCTTGCACGTCGCCCAGCGGAGTGAATCTCTGCCGTATGAACTGCCGTATATGCTCCTCCTCAGCGGGCAACTGATTGAGTGCATTGTCTGGGAATGCGCTGTGCAAGACCGCGCGTATGTACGCCTCTTCAAGCGTCGTTTTCCATATGGCTGCATAAGCATCATCTTGAGGCCTATTTCTGTTCTTGTAAGGCACCGACCATTTCCACATGAAAAACGCGGCTTTGCAAATGCCAGTTCCTGCACGTCCGATGAGACGACCTGCAGGTAACGACTTCACTATGCTAGTGGCTTTCATGGCAAAGTTTCCACTTGGAGTGCCCTAAGTAGTGATGATAAACAGTTAGAGTCTGAGTTTTATTTCCAATCAATCTGTTGTGGCGGGACTCCCATCCTGGCAATTCGTGACGGAAGCCAGAAGCCAGCCGGCTTCGGAGCCGAATGCTCCACGAAGTCACATCACAGCTTTTGATCACAACCAGAGTTGTTCAAGACAAACAGACTGCGTGGCGTGATTGGCCAAGACTTTGGCAGGTGTTGCAGCCTTAAAGGCAAGTCATAACTGAATTGCAAGCTTTCTGGCAACTCAGCCTAGCATCCTAGCTGGGATCAGCGCATCATTTCTGCGCCAAGTCTCACTTGCACCTCAAACAGAAGTCCGAGGTTCGATATCGGTGTCTTGGAATCCGTATCACATAACTATTTCATAAGTTTCAGATCAAGCCTCCTAACTACTACGCGTCGGTCAGTGGCGTTGGGTGTGACGGTGGATTCACCAGTGATGGTCCACGAACACAACTTACTTGTATCTATATGGCAAAGCTTGGCTACCATTTTCTTGTAAGCTTAATTTGAGGTGCTCTATCCAAGCCTCTTTCAAGCATCGCCAAGCGTGTGTGATGATATAGAAAACAAGGCTCATTCTGTTTGCCACGTCACCGCATGTTGTGCACGAGCGCACGACTTGAAGATGTCGGACTGACTATTGCGTGATGCTCATGATGAGTCCCACTGCGAGACTGCGACAGCAGATAATGGAGGCGATGCATCGCCTTGGCTCCCTGGCGCAGTCGTCCTTCACCACAGATATACGTTGACGTTGCGCATATGTGCGCATTGCTAAAGAATGCATGCTAGCAATTATTCAGCTCAACCTCAGCCGACGTGTGACTTGCACCAAAGCCAAGGGAAATACAAACCTTTGTGCACGCCCAGGCAGGTCAGCAAGTAAATAGCACAACAGAATGCCACTGCGGTCTGCTTCATATTCACGTTTCTTGCCTCCAAGAGCTTGAAGTTGCCGTTTTCTCTTTCTTTATTTTCTTTTTGCAAGAACAAAATGTGGCAGATCAAAGCGTTACCAGGCCAGCTATGTTTTCCTATCAAATCTTGGAGACGTTTCACGGCAATGAGGTATGTGATGCCTTGGTACAAGAGCTTTGTCAATTGAGTGGCGACTTTTTCGGCCAGCCACTGAGCAAGTCTCAAGTCTCACAGCGGCAACGATCTACATAGATCTGCCCTTGATGCAACATGAACCAAGCTTATCGAGACCATGTATTCGATTATAGGTTTTGGGGGTTTGTCCAACAGTAAGCGCGGTGTTCGCCATGTTGCGACTGTCCTGAACAGTGCCGCCATTTCTTTCTCACTATTCAACACACTCATGAAAATCTGCACCTATCGCAATGCGATCTTCAAGAACCTTCAGCATCATTGCGCCTTCCTCATCTTGATTCCTGGAAGTTTCCAAATTGCTGGAGGGATTCAATTGAGTTCACAGGCAGTGGCCTGAACTAAGCTTGTGGGGGTCACACTTATACTGCGGATTGATAGACAAGAATTTTCGCCTGTCACTGGATGAATTATCACAACACACAGTGGGGTGACGACAGGTTCGCGACGAAGACCGCCGCCATGAGCTTTACTGGCGTTGGCTTGTCTCCAGCCGGAGTGCATGGCACGTAAGCCGTGAAGTCGCACCTGCATAGCCAAGCCCAGACAGTTCTGGGCCTGAGCATTGTCGGCCAAGAGCGTGTCACCACCAGTCTCCCGTTTCTCGAGCATGCAAAAAAACAAGGCCTTGGGGGGCTGTGTCTCGTAGGTAACGCCATCGTGCTAATGAACAGGAGCTGTGTCCAAGAAGACACGGGCGCTCTAACTAGTCAGCGAGCCCGCACGGTGGAATAGATGCGCCTCTATGAGGTCTGCCGGTGATATAGACGTCGAACTCAAGTACAGAGGGCCAAGATAGCGAGCAAATTCGACTACGTCAGCAGTAGGCAGATAGGCAAAGTCATGTCACGCAAGACCGTAGCGCTGCGATTCGCCACACACCTTGGCAGTTGGTCCTTTCCCACAGGAAATATCTTGCTGAGCTTTTCGCCGTAAATTTCGGCATAAATCGTCAAGCTTTGATTTTCAACAGCCATTTTCTTCGGGATTAGCTGGGCATAGGAAGAGGCCATCGCCACAATTGTAGTGCTAAAAAGGCTCCGGGTACTTTCGCTTCGGATCCAGACTAGCCAGTCAAAAAACAAGCAGCAGTTCTTCGTGTAAATTGTGAATTCATTTATCCTTTGAGTTACTTGAAAGTGTTTGCTGGGTGCTTGGCAAGTTTAAAAATGATTCAGGGCTTACGAGTTTAAACCAGCTTTGGTGTCCGGGCAGCTGCCCAAAGATCGATATCAGTTCTGGATTGGGGCCCGACCCAAAGTACGGTATTAAAACTTTCATCTACGAGCATGTTGAAAAAATCATGGGTCTTTATGTTAAGGAGAGTGCTCGGTGATTGCAAGATGGCCTATGATAAAATTAGCAGGCCTGCGTCAAGTTTCACATGCGGCTACCGTATGATCATCATCAGTGGCTTTAGTTTGACACACAGTAGCCTGGCCGAATGTATTTTACAATCGGGTTGCATGAGCTCTGTGTAGATTGTCTAGCAAATTGAAGTTGTTGAACAGTGTGGAATGTCCCTCCTACAAAGCCTTGAATTGTACGCGGACTACAAGCAAGCTTACTAGGTGGCAATGGCATTGTGGACGTACAAAGTCTTGTCATGGTTACACATGATATCCTCACTGGGATTCTCGGGTTGCGCGACAATTTCCAGTCATGAGCTAATTTGCGCAATAGCATCACCTCTCAGCGAGCGTCACTGAGGGAAACAAGATCAGCACTTCATATCAGCACACTAGCACCTTGCACTGGCATTGGCTAACATCAGCAGGTTGACGTCGAAGATAGGAATAGAATTTGATTCATTTTTGCAACTCATGCGTCTACATTCTCGTGGTAGTTTGGCAAAGTCTCGGCATCACAAAACGGCGAGGCGCTGAAGCTTGGCCTCCTTGGCCTCCATGGCCTTCTTGGCCTACACGGGCGCTGCACACATGTCGCCACCTCGGAAAGCTCTGCTCACTTCCTCAACCGTCGCGTTCTCGAGACTCAGCGACTTCAGTGTGTTTCCCGTAGACCTGAAGTCTGTGCCTGTAAGGATCGACGCCAAGACGATCATGGTATCGATGGAGGTGGTAGGAACTCCGGCCCGCATGCCTAGTTCAGAGCAGAGCACCAGCCAGTGCGGGACATCCTGCGTGATGAACCGCTTCTGTGCTCCCTTGGTCGAATTATGTGCCACGGTCTTGGCGACAAAGTCTCGAAGCGTGGTCTCATTCGTCCCATAGTTGGCATTATATGTCTCCACCACTGACCGGAGATGCACATTATACGCTGCCGCGACAGCCAACCTCTCCTTATCCAGCGCTTCAATGACGCTGCATACACCAGCGCTCATCCCTTGGCGGTAAAAGTAAAAGTCACCATCGGTGGTCTCCATCCAGCCCATGTTCATCAGAGCCGTCGGCACGTGTACGATACCATTCAGAGCTGAAAAGAAGGTATCCAAGGTATTCGGGCACCATTCAACAGGCATTGGGAAAAGTGCAGCAACCTTTTCTCTGTCCTCTTGTTCAAATTTGGTAGCAAGGACGCCCAGCGCGAAGCGTTTCTTGATGCCCCTAAAACTGACGCTCCCGTCGGCACTGACGCGAGAACTGTACGGAGATGTGGCCGTTTCCATGACGGCTTTTGCGTTTGTGGCCATATGAGCTCTGAATGCGGCAGAGTTTCCAGTGATGAAGATGAGCAGCTTGTCGCTCAGGTCGTGTCCGGCGAGCTCACGAACGACCTGGTCGATGCCTGTTGATGGAATGGCAATCAAAAGAATCGACTCCCTGAGCTGCGAAAGTCCGTGCCCAACTTGAATAGGAACTCGCCCACTCAACAGCCCCGTGGCAGTTAGATAGCCATCAATTTCGACAATCTTCAAGCTATTCCCAGGATGGCCCGCCATAGTCCTAAGGGTGACCTCATTTCCTCGCGCAGAGAGGTTCCAATGATCCCAACATTCGGCATTCTGACAGATTTTCCTTAATTGGGTTGATTTCTGGAGGGTATTGGATCGAAGTGGTAAACGATGAAGTATAACTTGCCAGAAGCGTGTGGTTGTCCAAGGTTGTAGGCCCTCTCGCGCGGTACGCAACCTTATATATGTGCCACGGATGTTACTTCCGCTTGAACTTTTTGTTTAAATCAAGCTTCTCTTGTTTTACCTGTTTCCGCTTCTCGATTCGCATAACAATGTCATCACTGTGTCTCATTGGGCTTGTTCGATTCATATGTCTGGAATATAATGAGGCTTTTTATAGAAGCAGAGACTCCTAACGCGGTGGTATCAGATGAGCCATCCCGCTGCCTTGCCCTATTACTGGCCAGTAGCAGCGACGGATGGCCAGACAGGACACTTGTATTTCAATTTAATATAACCTAGAAAGTCGTGGAGGCAACATTGGACTGCTGCTCATAAAGCTTTCTACACTACAGTGCGCACCGAAGGCCGCCGTCTTCCGACGTCATGGGACCTTTGACAGAATCGTAAAGGACGGCGAACACTTCACAAGTAAATCACCGACATATGTGATCAGAGTCGAAACAAAAACTTCTATTATTGATTTAAATAGCCTCTACACAATGTAAATATTGTTACTGATATACATTCAGATGATAAAGTCTGCGCGGACGCAAAGACCATTTACAGAAGAAGGACCATGCCAATGAAGGCGGCAATGGAAAGCTCAACGCGACCAGCACCGGCAGTAACAGGGCTGCTGGGACCGGGCTTCGAGGGGCCGCTGGGAACAGCACCCGACGGGTTGGCACCGGGGTTACCGGGCTTGGAAGGACCACTGGGCTTGGAGGGACCAGTAGGGACAACGCCCGTGGGGTGAGCACCACCAGGGTTACCAGGCTTGGAGGGGCCGGTAGGAACAGCACCGGAGGGGTTGGCACCAGGGTTGCCGCCGGGAACAGAGCCGCTGGGGTTGGCACCGGGGTGACCAGGCTTGGAAGGACCGCTGGGCACGGGGCCGCTGGGGTTGGCACCAGGGCCGCTGGGCTGAGCAGGGCCGGTAGGGACAGCGCCCGAGGGATTGGAAGCAGGACCACTGGGCTTAGAGCCGCTGGGGACAGCACCCGAAGGGTTCGAAGCAGGACCGCTGGGGTTGGGGTTGCCACTGGGGACAGAGTCGCTGGGCTTGCCGGGAACGGTGATGAAGGTAGTAGCGCCACCGGGAGCAACAGGAGTGCCGGTGGCCGGGCCGGTAGGAACACCAGTGGAAGCGCTTTCGACGGGGCAGATGAAAGTGGTGACGGGGACAACGGTGTGGGTGGTAACGGTGGACGAGGCAGGGCAGTTGGTCACTGTAGGAGCGCAGTGAGTGACGGTGATAAGGGAGGTGGTGAAAACCGTCGACGTAGTCAAGGTAACAGAGTCGGAGCTGGTGGTCTCGGGGGCAGCGGTAGCGGAGCCAGTGGTAGCAGGGACAGTGGTAGAGCTTCCGGAACCAGCAGGCTCAGTAGATGAAGAGCTGGCGGTACCGGTGGTAGATGGGCCGGCAGAGCCAGTGGAGGTGGCAGACGAAGCGGTACCGGTAGAGCTGACGCCAGTGGAAGAGGCGGTGGTGACGACAGGAGCACCGTCGCACTTGGCCTTACCAAGGACGCCGATGCAGACATCGACAGGAACATTGACGAGGCCACCAGCACCGGGCGTCTTCTGGTTGCACTCAGCCTCGCCGAGAATTGCAACGCAAACGTTAACGGGGACAGAGACGAGACCACCGGGACCAGGCTTAGCGGTCTGCTGGCACTTCGCCTCACCAAGAGCGGCAACACAAGCATTGACGGGGACAGAGATCAAACCACCAGATTCGGTCTGTTGCTTGCACTCGGCCTCACCAAGAACAGCCGCGCACAGGTTGACGGGGATAGTGACGAGGCCGCCCTTATCGCCGCCAGTTGTCTCCTGCTCGCACTTGGCTTTGCCGAGAGCAGCGACACAGGCGTTGACAGGAACGGAGACAAGACCGCCAGAGCTAGACTTTTGCTTGCACTCGGCCTCGCCGAGGACGGCAGCGCACAGGTTGACGGGAATGCTGACGAGGCTTTCCTTATCGCCGCCAGTAGTCTCCTGCTTGCACTTGGCTTCGCCGAGAGCAGCGACACAGGAGTTGATGGGAACAGAGACGAGCCCGCCGGAGGTAGCCTTCTGCTTGCACTCGGCCTCACCGAGGACGGCAGCGCAAAGGTTGACAGGAATGTTGACAAGGCTGCCCTTGTCACCACCCTTGGAGACCTGGTTGCACTTGGCCTGACCGAGGGCAGCGACACAGGCGTTTACAGGAACAGAGACGAGGCCTCCAGAGCTAGACTTTTGCTTGCACTCGGCTTCACCAAGAACACCGGCACAAAGGTTGACAGGAATGCTGACGAGACTGTCACCCTTGTCACCACCCTTGGAGACCTGGTCGCACTTGGCCTGACCGAGGGCAGCGACACAAGCGTTGATAGGAACAGAGATGAGGCCTCCAGAGCTAGACTTTTGCTTGCACTCGGCCTCACCAAGGACGGCAGCGCAAAGGTTGACAGGAATGCTGATAAGGCTGCCCTCGTCACCAGACGATTCCTGCTTGCACTTAGCCTCACCGAGAGCAGCGATACAGGCGTTGACGGGAACAGAGATGAGGCCTCCAGAGCTAGACTTTTGCTTGCACTCGGCTTCACCAAGAACACCAGCGCATAGGTTAATAGGAATGCTGACAAGACTGCCACCCTTGTCACCACCAGTAGAGGCGGCCTGGTCGCACTTGGCCTTGCCGAGGGCGGCGACGCAGGCGTTGACAGGAACGGACACTAGGCCGCCGGGTGAAGCCTTTTGCTTGCACTCAGCATCGCCGAGCACGCCGGCACAGACGTTTATCGGAATATTGATGAGACTGCCAGAGTCGCCCTTGCCATCGGAGCCGGTATGCTGAGCGCACTTGGCGCTGCCCAGGACACCGAGGCAGAGATCAAGGGGGACACTGACGATGCCGTCGGAGCTAGCCTGTTGTTTGCATTGGACATCGCCGAGGATTCCGAGGCAGAGGTTGATCGGGAGGCTGACCAGCCCGGTGGCCTGGTCGTGTGTTAGTGCATGAAGGCAGGGGTGGTGCACATCAGATGGACGTTGTCAGACTTACAGCAGCGCGTCCAATGACGGCAGCGCCAAGGGTGGCGCGAGCCGCAGTGAGCTTCATAGTTTTAATGTGCGTGCGTCGTAAACGAGTGACTGAAGGAAGATCAAACCAAGGGAGTGAAGTATTAACGAGTGGTGGTGGCAACTAAAGTTGCAAAAGAAGGAAAAAATCAAAGACAACGAGATAGACGGCTGCACTGCTGATGAAACAATGGCTCTAGTGAAGTGAGAGGATTTCCGTTCCTTTTAAGATGCGGCCGGAACCTCGTTCCCTCGCAAGATTGCGAGAGCCTCCTCGACGAGAACATGCCCCTTTCCGGTGCCGAGGACGATTTTGGCCATCACATATCAAACGCCACAACTGATGTAAATTAACCGACTGCAGTTTACATATTACATTGAAACATGGCTCTGTTTGTTCATGGGCAATCAGTCCGTGCGCAACTAACAGCCTTGCCTTGGTTGCCTTGGTATTAGAATGCCAAACTATCACTTGTCACCTGCCAGGCTGCCAAGGTGTGGTTCCAGGCTCATCACACCGGTACCTGGACCGGTAAACCGGGCACCGTTAGTGCCGGGGGCTATTTTGAGTGACGCTTACCGTTATTCCAATGCTCAGGGTCCAATCGTTCTTGTTCATTTCTCCTTTTTGTTCCTTTTTCCGACGGAAGGTTTTTCTTTTGTCTCTCATTGTGTCTCAGTTTCTCCCTCTTGGGCTCCTATTCTGTGGGTAGTGTCGCCTCTTTTCTCCCCATTTTCGATACGGTGTGCATTTCTTTTCATTCCCTGTTTTTTTCTTCTCGTTTTGCCTCTTATATTCATACGCTCATATCATGTCCCTGTCAATAGTCTGGCAATAGTTCAGCTTGTGATCGGCGCGGACCTAGCGGGGACGGGAGTTGCAAATCACCCCTTTCGAAATACGGGTACCTGCCGGGGAAAGACTCCGCGTCTACTGTCACCCCGTTGGCTATAAGAGGGCCTAGACCCATCGACTTGTATCGCCTTCCCCGTCATGTTCGGACGGACAGGTTGACAGACAGGCAAACAAGGGAGGCTGGGCCAGAGCACTATCGCGGGGGGGCGCCATCGCGAGAAGCCATCGGAACTTCCTGGGTATGTGCTACGCGAAAGACTATCTCGAGTGATCATCGCAGTGGCGCAATGAATCTATCGAGTTGGCCTCATATCTGAGTTTGGCCGACAAGTCGAGTACATGGATTCATGCGTGCTCATTTTACGTGCAGATGCGCTGAACCCAGGCACTTGTGATGTTATTTCGTGGCGTAGCGTCCCGTTGAAAATGAGCCGTCGAGTCCATGCGCTGTGCTGGTGATGGACGCCTGAGATTGCAGGCAGAAACAGCAATTGCCGTGACATCCCCGTTAAACTCAACTAACCGATACAAGGGAGCCTCGTTGCAACGCTTACATCGGCTACAGCACTGGGGCCCAAGCTCCGCCGTAGCTTCTGGTCTGTGCACTGTGTGAGATCTGCCGCTTCAAGCTCGTGGCAGGAGACTGTACATTTGACAGAAGGCCATGATCAACATGCAACGACAGAATGATATAAGCGAGTGTACGTTTTCCATCATTAATTCGTATTCTGTCTGCTCACACTCTCAATTGACTAGTTCCATTGAGCACCTACAACCTAGTGTAGTCTCCAGTACTGTAACAACAAATCCAAAGCCCGTCGGCTGTCTACAAGAGCGTACCTACCCAGGTTTCTCTGCATCGTACAGTGTAAACTCACAATGGGAGACGACGAACACCCCGCTCCCAACACCAGCAGCACCAAACAGGTCGGCCTGAGCCGCCCACTATGGCAGCCTCTCACCGTAACCCTGCCCCCACCAATTTTTCTGCTACCTTTTCTACTACTTGGATTCGGTTTTCTCCTCTTTCCGATTCAAAACAAGGAGTCTGACTCTAGGATCTCTCCAATCATTTCGGAATCTCAACCACCCTCTATACAACCCTCTTTCTTCCAGGCATCACCCGATTCCTCAGCCAAAATGTCTACCGAGCAGACGTGAGCGCCGACCCCGCCATCACCCCTCCATCCCACCGCCACTCATTTTTAACACCGCAATAGCTTCATTGCTATCAAGCCCGATGGCGTCCAGGTATGTTCTGACTACTTCGTCTCATCTGCAATGCCTACTTGGAGCATATCTAACAAGAGAAATAGCGTGGCCTTGTCGGCCCCATCGTCTCCCGCTTCGAGAACCGCGGGTAGGTGCCTTACCCCGCGATGCAATACCACAAACACTAATCACCCGGATAGCTTCAAGCTTGTCGCCATCAAGCTGGTCTCCCCCTCCAAGGAGCACCTTGAGACTCACTGTGAGCGCCCAAGGGCAAGAGCACTAGGTTGCAATGCTAACAGGTCCATAGACGCCGACCTCAAGGAGAAGGCTTTCTTCCCCGGCCTGATCCAGTGTATGAACGACAGACACTGTTACACCAGCCGTCCACTAATGTAGTTTTAGATATGAGCTCTGGTCCTATCTGCGCCATGGTCTGGGAGGGCCGTGATGCCGTCAAGACGGGCCGTGGTAAGTACCTATGTATCGGCTGCCCTGGGCCACGACTAACGTTTACAAGCCATCCTCGGTGCCACCAACCCCCTTGCCTCCGCCCCTGGCACCATCCGTGGTGATTTCGCCATTGACGTCGGCCGCAACGTCTGCCACGGCTCCGACTCTGTCGAGAACGCTCAGAAGGAGATTGCGCTCTGGTTCAAGAAGGAGGACCTCATTAACTGGAAGTCCGCCCAGTTCGACTGGATCTACGAGAAGGCTTAAGCTCGTCCATCTGTCAAGCTTCGAGTAGTGTGCCGATACATCTCGAGTATGTCCAAATCATTGCCAAGTACAACATGATAGACAAAATAAAAAAGGAGCTGCCTTCAGACTAATGTCGTGATGTCACTATCTTCGTAATACAGCCTTGCGCAGACTGACGAGAACATTGGCGAACCAGGGGGTAGCCGATACACTACCAATGATTCTCAAAGGCAGGAGTATTTTTGTGACCGCGTAGGCCAGAGAAACCTCCACTAGAATCCGGTACTTGGGATCACCAGATTGCCACTTGCTCACAGCATCCTGCGTTTGCCCTGCATTCTCCTGCACCGACTTCCCATCCTCACCAATAGCACCTTTTTCGAACCCGAACCAGCCTTTGCGACGAAAATATTTCTCAAAACGCGACACACCGGCCTCGACGTAGCCCCCAAAGTGATCCGTCACGTATGTCAGCGGCACGTACGCCGTGTAATGGAACAAGGCAAATAGTGCGATCAGGGGTACAATGGCCGTCAACTCGTGCAGGATCAGGAACGAAACGACATGGGATAAGGGCGCATTGCGCAGACCCTGCGTGTATTTTTGCAGTCGGCGTGGCAGCTTCGAGGTGATGCGGTTAATCTTGGACGCGCCGGATGCCTCGGTAGATCGGCAGCGTCCTGGCGTCAGCTTCGCTTGTCTATTGAGCGCCGGCCGCCGCAGAATGTTTTGTCGATGCGAAAAAAATTGGCGGCGAAACATTTTGCTGGCAGGTCGAGGGCACTGCCCGGTTATGGTCGGGATGATGGAGGAGGATTTTTCGGCTGAAGCTAACGCGCGCGTGCGATGTACCCTGCAGGTACACCACTAGATTAATGGAAGCTAGCAATACAAGCGTTTTCAAGGGAATAGAGTCAAATGGAGCTCGTCTAGTCATCTGTAGACTTTAACCTGCGGTTCTGCTATTTTTTTGTACTTAAAAGTCAGCGAGTGGTAATCAATTGGGATCGGGACGCTTAACGGCTCTGATCATCACGACCCACGTCGACAATGCGTGTCCAGCTTCTATCAGCCGTTGACCAGTTACAGACAGCGCAAACTTACTTCAAATACTACCGCTCCTCCGGGCTGACGAGAACCCCCCACAAGTTGATCATATATACCGTTGAGACCGTTGAGAATTGTATTGAAGTGTTCTGCACCCTGACTGGCTGGCAATGTTTGACGGCCGGCAACCAAGCGAGCTTGGCGGACGTTGCCAGCTGGCAGCGTTGCCTACCAGCTGGCAGTCCTCAACATGATTTGGGAGCAGTTTAAAACATCAGTTTCCTCATCAGAGTCTCCTCCTTCATCTTCCCACCATCAAACTTTACCTTTTCTCAGCCTCAACCCGTTCATCTCCCACATACGCTGCTACCATCAAGTCAACATTCAGGGGCATCCGAGACGCTTGCACAACGGTAAATCAACCTCACGATTTCCAAAAGCGTATGACTGACGTGCCGTTTGCAGAAACATCATGCTCAAGCTTACCACCGCAATTGCCATTATCAATGGCCTCGCGTCCCTGAGCAACGCTCAAAAGACCGACAACGGGACCTTGGTCCTTTGCGATTGTGGCATTGGTGACAACAAAGATCAGCCATCATGGTCGACCTCTCGCCAGATAAATTGGTACAAGTCCATTCAGTGGCCAGATTCAGTCAACAAGTATCCAGAGGCACCCGACATGGCCGTCGAGGTTCCTTTTGGCAACGGCGTTTATCCGTGGAACCCATCTGGAGCTACCGAGACAATGCCCAATGGCGACACCTGGAGTGTCTATGTCGAGGAACAGACTCCCGAGGGATTCAAGGCCGGTAATGCTGTCCAAAAGGATGGAGAGACATTGAATTGCTGGTCTTACCACGGAAGACCCATCAGTGCAGCCATCAACAAAACTGCCAACCACGATGCCATCTGCTGGTCCGCCTTTGTTTGCAACAGCAACAACTCCCCACCCGATCGTCCCTCTGATATGACTCCTACTACAACCAGCCCTTCCACCACTGCCCCAAGCACATCCGACTTTACCCAACAGCCCACTCCCACCGAACCCTCCTCTACCAAGGTACTCAGCGTTGATGCTGCTCTGAGCCCACGATTCATCAACTGGCCCAACAACTGGGATGCTTTTATCAACAATTTTGTCTGGGATCAAATTACCGGAAACTGTGTTGGCGGTCCTTTCCGAGGCGATGGATGGACCATGACTTTTGAGTGCTCTGGCATCCAGATTGATTCAGACACACACATGACCCTTCAGCTGATCAAGGCACTGCGAGACGTTGGTATGAACAGTTTCTGGTTCAACCAGAACCCCACCATCCCCGGCACCAACGTTTCAACAAATGGAACTCTTCAGGTACCCAGCTGGGTTGTCATGCCTGAGTCGCTTAACCTCACTGCGACGGACGTTGCTGCTCAAAAGGTGCTTGGCCACTTGTCGTACACTACCAAGTACGATACATTCCTTGCCAACCCATGCTCATCTTGCGATACCAACCGATTCAACTCTGAGTTCTTTGACCCTATTCTTGAGGCCATGAAGGGTACCTTCCCGGAATACAACAACTATCATGTCCAGGCCGTTTGCGACCCATGGGTGGTTTGCTTCTAAACCGTGGGTACGCCTGGCCATCACCAGGGGTGCCAATTGATATAGCTTACAATTCATTTTGAGAATCTGCGACGGATAATGCAGCTAGCTTTCTAATGTATTCTACTAGAAGAGGAAATTACATTCTTGTTTCCATCAACACGACCGTGATTGCCACCCGCCGTTCGGAAGCTCAGATGCGAGGTACATGAAATCATTAGGCCATTGCGTGTAGATTTATGTACCTCTGCCATTGTGGATCACCAGAAGCTGTCTTATTGCGGCTTACCCCCCAGCCAGGCCAGGCAAGCGCCAACAAAGGAGACCGGGCGGGTATGATTTTAAGAAAAACACAATCATCTTTGCGTGATAGCATATTTTCTTGTCGCCCAGTCGCCCAGTCGCCCTGCCACATCTGTACGATAGGTCTGATAATGGTTTCAGCTTGTCAGGGCAACCCTTTCGAACCTCGTTGATGCCTCTTCGTCCCACCACTGGCTTAGGTGCACTGGCTAGATGCACGTCGGGTACCGCAGCGGTGGCAGCCGGTGTTTGACAATTCTGGGTCACATTCGAAGAGTATTGACACATTGGCCTCTGTTTTATTGGCCATCTTGTGATCGGAGGCCGGTACTGGGGCGACGGGGGCGGCTTGGACTTTCCATTGACTGGGGAGGCATCTATCACAAACATCACGATTGGCAGCTTTTGGGACTTGCGGATTGCCATTTTGCTCTCAAATTGCCGGCCTATAGGTAACTACTATTGCGCTTGCACGTAATATGTCCGTTTCGGAATTTTGCTCGAGATCGTTTGTAGTCCAGAGATTCAGCTTCTCAAAGGTGAATCGACGCCGCGGGGTGTGGGGGGGTTGCTTCTTCTTCAGCGGCTGATAGCGATGAGTTCACACCGTAGAGGACCAAGTTGAAGCGTCGGCGAGCACGCACATACCAGGGAGCAGGGATGTCTGATGTTCTAGATATTGTCTGTACTACTGGTAGTTGTCGTCAGTTGCTTAGGAGCCTTCGGCGTCCGTTTTGGTTGACTACCCACTTGCCAGGTCGTACGTGATGCCTCTGCCTGTCAGCCTCGTTACAAACTGATTGATTACTCTACATGACGCTGTTACCGTTCAGGCGTCAATATTATTCGTCATTATAGCCAGTGAGCCCGTTAGGTATGATCTCCAGTCTATTTAATCTTGCATCATGGCATATTTGAGGCCCCAAAGCTCACTTGACGCGATACAGGCATCAGCACGCGCCGCAAACACGCATCATGAGCTGCCTCAACGACGACAACTTAGGTCCAATCGTGGTCGGCTGCCGCGACGATTTCGACTTTACGAAAACGTTCGAACAACTGGCTCTCTCAATTACCCCAAATGTCTTCTTCATCGTCGTCGCCGCAACACGCATGGCAAGACTGACGAAGACGTCTGCCAGCAGCCACGCACTCCACCTATTGCTGGCCAAGACATTCGCTGCCTTTGTTCTTCTTGGGCTGCACTGCGCGTACCTCAACTTTCAACTCTTCGCTGGCAACTATGGGGGCCGGTACGATGTCCTCTCTGCTGTCCTGTCCATGACGTCTACCGCCATCTTGATTCTTCACTCGCGCCTGGCGCACACTCGAACGAAGCGACCTTCGGATACAATCACCATCTTCTTATTCGCATCACTCATCTGCTATGCGGTGCAACTCCGCACACACTGGCTGTCTCAGGCACCGGCCGCTCTCACAGGGATCTACACGGCCATCACTGTTTGCACGGCTGTCCTGTTGGGCCTTGAGATGACTAGCAAATCGGTACGGACCGCTTGGCCAGACTTCTCGACAGACAAGATATCCTCGAGCTCAGCATTGGGCAAGGTGTTTTTGTGGTGGCTCAACGACTTGATCCAGTATGCCTACGAACATGAGATTGGGCCTAACGACCTCTACCCCCTCGACAAGAATTTGGCAGCGGAAATACACCGAATTCGATTTATGACCCACTACCGAGCGATACAATCCAAAGAAGCCATCCGAATAAAGCGAATACGAGGGTGGAAAGCAGCTCGTGCCCTCGGTTCGACTCTTGGGGTCAGCTGCGTGGCACCTGTGCTGCCGCGTATTACGATGTCGGCATTTAGATTCGCTCATCCATTCTTTATCAACTCCATTCTAGAGGAACTGAGCCAAACCACGTCATATTTATCTGGGGGTACCACTGCTGCTTATATAGGCATCATGCTGTTCCTCAATGTCGGAAAT
Organism: Beauveria sp. NWAFU-1; assembly: GCA_024472245.1. Lineage (NCBI taxonomy): Eukaryota > Fungi > Ascomycota > Sordariomycetes > Hypocreales > Cordycipitaceae > Beauveria > Beauveria sp. NWAFU-1. Next base: position 4,356,683 of record JANBXD010000003.1, read on the forward strand.
GCCATGGCGACAAGTACATACGGGTACTACCAAGAGCGCGCAGTTGCTCAGGTGCGCTCGTGCCTTGTGCCTGCTCTCTACCAGAAAACTGTGCGACGCAAAGTGTTTTCGGAAAAGAGCTCTTCTGTACTCAGCATTATGAATTCAGAGATGGATTTGATCCAGTATGGTGTCAAAAACGCTCACGAGTTCTGGATCTGCGTGCTCGAGATCATCCTCGCCAGCTGGCTGTTGAAACAGCGCATTGGCTGGGCCTTCATGGCGCCGCTAGCTGTGGTTTTGATGTCGGCAAGTGCTTCCACTTTTTCCAGTAGATTCACTGCGAAGAGACAAGATGCCTGGATGGAGGCTCTGGGAAGCCGGGTGGGCTTGATATCGTCTGTTCTTCCAAATCTGCCCTCCATCAAGATGGCCGGCCTGGGTAATCAAATTGGCCGTGTTGTGCAAATATCTAGAGAGCGCGAGATTGGATTGGGCAACCGGTTCAGACTCCTCAGTACCGCTTCTGCAACCATCGCTTTCGTGCCCACGGTATTCTGCCCCATCGTAACATTCACCATCGCGCGCAAGTCCCTTACTATGAGCGAGGTTATGACATCGCTTGCATTCATCAGCCTCCTCTCAAACCCCATGATGCATATTTTGCAGTGTATCCCGCTTGTCATGGCCGCCATTACCTCTGTTGGACGTGTCGAAGAGTTCCTCGACTCCGAAAACGATGATGGGCAGATCCCCATGGCATACCGCGATGAGGTAGCCAGCGACATGGCCCCCGGCACCATCGAATTGATTGATGCTAGCTTCGGATGGGACGAGAATGACTGGTCAGTGCAGAATGTAAATCTCACAATGTCCCCTGGCGTCTTTCACTACGTCGTGGGGCCGGTTGCAGCTGGTAAGACAACACTTTGCCTGGGGCTTTTGGATGAGGTCAAGCATAGGCAAGGTCAAGTTGTAGTGCACCGTGGAAAGCAACTTTCTTACTGTAGCCAAGATGCTTTTATCGTTAACGGCACGATTCGGGAGAACATTGTTGGCTTTGCTCCCTTCAAAGCGGCCCTATACGAGAAAGTGGTCAAGAGCTGTAAGCTGCAAACGGACTTTGAATCTCTCGCCAATGCTGATGAAACGATTGTCGGAAGCCAGGGAGCTGCACTGAGTGGTGGCCAAAAGAAGAGAATATCGCTGGCTCGTTCCCTGTACGCGGAGCCAGATGTGGCCATATTCGACGATGTTCTCAGTGGCGTTGATTCCCACACGGCGCAGAGTGTTGCGCGCACTGTCTTTGGGCCAGAAGGTTTTTTAAGAAAACTCAACACTACGGTCATTTTCACTTGCCAGTCTACGGAATTTGTTGATCTATTTGACGAAGTTTTGGTGGTGAAGGATGGCCAGGCAACCTGGTCTGGCCCTCCAGCACAGCTGCCTGCTGAGGAGCGCAGCGAAGGCTCGCTGTCTACGACAAAGGCATCCTCACAAGTCAACACTGCGAAATGCATTCATAATGTCAGCATGGAACGAAAGCCTGCGGCAAAGGCTACGTCAGGCACCCTGCCCATGGTTCCACCAGGCCACAGCGACGACTATAGTTTCTACTTTGCTGCGGTCGGCTCGGGCACATTTTTCGTATTCTTTTTGCTTGCCATTGCAGCAGCATTCTTGTTTACGTTTTCAACACTTTGGCTGGAGATCTGGATTGCGGCAGAAGGGAATGCATCGAAAGAGAGGCTATACTTTCGAACCTTTTGGGCTCTACAAATCACTTGTATCCTAGTCATGCTGGTATATTTTACCTATACTAGTACTGTGATGGGACCCAAGGCAAGTTCGCAGCTGCACTTTGGGGCTTTGAAGACGCTTGTTCAGGCGCCGTTGGACTACTATACCACAGTTGACTCGTCGGTTCCTACTGGATACATGTCGCAAGACATGAACATCATCGACAGCCAATTTACTAACTCGGTCGGAAACACTGTTGCTTCCAGTTTCATCGCCTTGTTTCAATTTATCTTGATAGTTCTTGGCTCGCCTTCTGTGCTCATCGGCTACCCATTCTTCTCTATCATCCTCCTGCGGGTGCAGAGGACTTTTGTCAAGGTAGCGGTGCGGCTCAGGGCTATTGCTACGGAAGGACGCAATCCCCTCAAGTAAGTTCTTCTTCCCTCTCATCAGTCACATCTCTTCATCTTGCAGACTTTAATACTTCGTAGCAAACATTTCAGAGAGACCCTTGATGGCCTAGTCACGATTCGTGCCTTTGGATGGTCCGAAAGTAGCATTCGACTCAACGACAAGCTTCTCGACAAGTCGCAACAATCGTCATATCTCTCTGCAATGCTCCAAATATGGCTCAAAATGATGCTAAACTTATGCATTGCTATGGTTGCCTCGGTATTTGTTGGCATTGCAAGCCGGTTGCCCGCCAGCACTGGGCTCGTCGGTGTTGCCCTCGTCACGTTCATGTCGGCTGCTGAAATGCTCGGGGGTGTTATCCAGTCCTACACAGCGCTTCAAACTTCAGCCGTGGCTTTGAACAGACTCAAATTTCTGCAAGATGGTGTTCCTCCAGAGCATGAACCAAAGCAGAGTGTGTCCACTCCTGACAGCTGGCCTGCGGAGGGGGCAGTCCAGCTGGATTGCGTTTCTGCTGCGTACAAGTACGTCGCGCTTTTTTCCCAGTCAAACTTCGACTAATCTTTCAAAGGACTAGCAAACCATACCCAGGAAAAGAAATCGCCCTAGTGGAGGCCGAAGACCCCGATGATGCTCTTAGGGCCGTGTCGCTCCAGGTCAAAAAGGGCGAGACGACGCTAATTTGTGGTCGAACCGGAAGGTATGTCGTGTTCCATGTGAACTTTGTGAAAACTTGCTCATGATAAAATCAAGTGGCAAATCAACCCTCTTGCTTCTTTTACAGGGTTTCATCACTCCTCATTCTGGTACTGTTGAGATCGATGGAGTCGCACCAGGCATTGTCGATCGCAACAAGCTGCGCGATAGCATCATAGCCCTACCTCAGTTCCCCTTCTTCTTGACCAGCGAATACAATGTACGCAACAATCTCGAGCACCACTTTAGCTTGTCTGAACTGAATCTTGCGGATATTTCAGAGGTCAAGCCACACCCACAGCAAGACGAAGATTGCATTTATGCGCTAGAAATGGTGGGTTTATGGGATACGCTTTCCGCGCGCGGTGGGCTGGATGCGCCGCTCAAAGAAGGGTCGCTCAGTCGAGGCCAGAAGCAGCTCTTTAGCCTCGCGCGAGCCATTCTGCGCCGGCGATTAAAGAGGCGGGCAAATCACGAGACAGCGAACCAAGGCGGGGGACTGTTGCTTCTCGACGAGTTCAATACAGGACTGGACTCGTCGACGGAGTCACTCATGTGGCAGGTGATCAAGGCCGAGTTTCGTTGTTGTACGATTGTTTGCGTTGCGCATCGCCTGGGTGCTGCCTCGGACTTTGACCACGTCGCGGTGTTCAGCCATGGGCAAGTTGTGGAAGAGGGTGTGCCGTCGCTGCTGCTGCAGGATTCTGCTAGTAAGTTCCGAGCGATATGGAGCATGAAGGAGATTTAGGTTGATGTTATGTACATAGGTCTTCTATCTTCATTACACATGTCTGATACTCATGAGCCTCGTTGCTACCAATTCTCGCATTCTTATTTTTCCCCCATCATTCTTAATTTCCCCCCATCATTCTTATTTTTCCCCCATGTCATAATGGTAGTCATCGCTGTATATGCATCCTGCTAGTCCTCCGCCTCATCCGTAAAGTAATCAAACGGCGCCGGTACCTCTGGCTCCTTGCCGCCCAGTACATCTACATCCGCACCAGCCACGGCAGCATGTCCCTTCTCTGACCGCGGCGGCATGTCCACCGGCGGCACGGGCGTCGTGCAGTGCGCGCGAATCATGGCCGTCATGGTGCGGGCCCATTCCCAGGGCCGGTCGCGATCGCCGGGCAGGCTGTTGAAGTACTCCCATCCCATGATGCCGCCAAAGTCGTGGGGCCGGCGGCGCAGGATGGCGAGGGTCTGCTGGAGGCTGTCCCAGGCGACGAAGCCGGTGCCGTTGTCCGGGTTCGTGACGAGGCCGACAACGAGGCGGTCGGGGGGCCAATCCTTGCGCAGCATCATGTCGTACATGACGGTCGTGGAGAAGTCGCCCCAGCCCCAGTAAAACTGCGCATTGTACCAGGCAATGTCGCGGCCGCGCAGCACCTCGAGCGCCTCGTAGTCGAAGCCGCTGAGGTTGGCGGTCGGGTCGAGCAGGCTCGCGGCGACGGGCGCGAGCGTGATGAGGAACTCGGGGCCAAAGTCGGCGCGCAGGCGGTCAATAAGGCGCACAATGCCCGCGAGGCTCATGTCCTCCTCGACGTCGAGGTCCAGGCCGTCGAGGCCGCGCGCGCGGACGAGGTCGCGCAGCGGCGCGTAGTAGCGCTCGAAGCGGGCAAGGGCCAACGGGTCGTCGTCGGGGCTGCCATCGAGGCGCTCGTAGGTGCCCTTGGCGGCGCCGCCGAGGAGGGCGAGGACGCGGATGCCGGCGGCCTGCAGGACGCGCAGCTCGGCCCAGGCCGTCTGGTGGCGCGGGTCGTCGGGCGCATGGTCGTTGAGCGTGAGCGCGTCGGGGTCCTCGTTGATGTGCAGCGCCGCGAGGATGACGTGCGTCACGGCAATGTCGGGCTGCGTAATCAGCGGCAGGATGGAAATGGACTTGCCGTCGTTGTCGTGAAGCGTCTGGTAGTATGTGATAAGCCGCGGAAGCGGCGACGGCCGAGGAGGCAGCGGCGACATGGCGAGCGGAGGTTGACGGGGGCTGACCGTGTGAAGGCGTGAAGATTGCCTGACGCGGGGGCCACCAACCAAGGCCAAATTTCAGCCGCGCTTCCCCCCCCCACCTGCTTTTGGAGATGATGGGTGTGACTTGCACGGACACGAGTCGAGTTTTGAGCAAAGAAAAGTGTAATGGAATACTGGAGGAATAATTAAGAATGACTGAGCTTGGAAAGACTGCACGTCGCTCAAGGGAAGATGCTCGTCAGTACCAGCGCTAGACGGAAGCGCTAATAGCTGTGCGCTAAGTAATCGTTGTACCAATCACTATGATTTATCGCCCTACGTTGTACTAACCAATAGTGTGCACTACCCTCATAAATTTATGAATAGCCATCATACTAAAACTAGTAACTTGCAAGTATCTCAAGTATGATTGTAAATGGAAGTCCCTGTTCAGTATAAGAGAAACAGAGTAACTGGTGGGACAAGTTAATGCAAAGAAGAGAAAACAGAAGGAATTCTCGAACCAAGAACAAATTGTGGAATCAGTAGAACCATTGGATGTTGTCTTTACCCGGTCGGCTTTCTTTATTGCTTCATCCTACTTCGGCTTACACCCCCTTTATACGGAGTAAATTAGCAACAGCGCGACGAGACAGCGTCTCATCCTCCGCAGCGATACGACCCTGACAGCGACCGGGATGGAAGTAGGCAAGGAGCAAGAACGCCAAAGCAACAGGCGCAGATTCCAGGCAAGAAAAATAGATTTCGTGAGTTTGGCTCTCAACTGTCTACGCCAGACAAAAGGTGTTGGCAGACACGCCCGCCACTGGCTGACTCAGGCGAGAGTACCCCTCATCGTCAGCCACCTCCAGATAGCTTCCTCTTTTTCTCTTAGCATCATCACATTTATCCAGATTCTTCATTCGCTGACTGCTTGTGTCCTTGCCCGGCTCGTGATGCCCTTCTCTTGCTCTCTCTTTGATCCGCCAGAAAAGACGGTACGGTGATTGGATGCGGACAGTCGCCGTGGCAAAGGACCAAGCAAAGCCAGACAGGCCGCGCCGCAGATCGTGACGAGCGCGCCAAAGAAACGCTGCAGACATCAGGGCGATTATCATAGAGATCTGGTGTGAATTGCTACCGTACGCCCGCTCGGACTGTCTGGTGGACGGTTTGGCCTGCGCATGACCATTGCGGGGCTTTTCTACGACTTCAAACTTGAGACATTTCGCATTTTCATGGGAAAGGTGATGTGCAATGCATTCTCCAGAAGATAAGGCCAACTGGAGTGGAGGGATTTCACTCAAGAGTTGATAAGTGTGGATGCATCGGTTCAAGTCTGGGGTAATATCGAAGTTGTCGAGGATGACTTCCTGATATTGCAGCTATGGAATATGAGCTGTGCTAGAAATCAATATGCTTCCGCTTACTCATACGGAGCATTACCAGTTTTACATCTCATCGTTGTTGTGTTGGCATCGTTTCAAGATGTGGCGTTTTAGTGTCAAAACTGCCCGAGTTGTGGGTGCTGCCGACCAGCGGAATGTTGACGTTATCTGTTGACGCTATTAACCCTGCCAGAAAAATCGTCAAGCAAACGACAGTTGCAGCGGAGACGACATGATGGGCTGTATGGCAGGCATTATATCCCATCGTGTCGCATTGCTATATGCGTCAGGCCTCGGCTCTAGCCCAGGGGATAGGTTTGGCAGGGTCTTTATGCGACTTCGTTTCGAGCATCAAATTCCTAACTTGGACGGGGAAATGGGGTTTGGGGTGACAGCAAATCTGCAATAGACACGTTGATTTGCTGCATTGAAACACGATTCTACGCGACTCCCAAACACGGCCCCAGTGTTTCAGCTCAAAATATCACGGAAGCTGGAAACACCGCGCAGCTCGCCTATCTGTCGTGGTTCATTGCTCATACTATACAAATACAGACATGGTGGCGCTTCAATACGTTGTTGTGATTACCATGAGAAGGAAAGAATTGTGGTTTCGTGCACAGGATTGCACGCCTATAGTGCTTCGCTCGTTTATGAAGAGCATACAAGGATAAAATATCAGCGACACTCGAATTGCGCAATTGCTTCTCACTACCAGCCAGGAAACTGTTTGACGTTACGACACCACTTCGCCCGTCGCCGGTCGACGCATCATCATTTCGAAAAAGTCACTAACTCGGTCCTACGATGGTTTGCGTAAGCCTACTTCGAGCAGCTTACTTGCTTGTGTGTGGTCTTTGCTTGCTGCTGGGTGCAGTACGAGTTACATTAGCGCAGGAAACCTCGAATCATGATGGGGTTGACCACTCGAACAGCGTGGAATCGCTCACAGAATTTCCCAAAGTAGGCGATGTTCAACTACGAAGGACGTACATGGCGCTGGTTAGCATGTTTAGCGATGCTTCCCGAGAAGCGGCCAAGAGATATGGTGTTTCGGAGCTGAAAATGCTCTCGAATGATTTGGACAGCCATGTTCAAAACGTCAATGACAATACCAACAAGCCACACCGCCTCGAGTTGAAAAGGAGCACCGTTCGACGGAGCAGCAACCATGACAACGAGGAACAAGAGAGCATCCTTGCCAGATTCTTGTCGGGACTTGCTCTACCTGAGCGAGGTCCAGCCCAACCTGAGCCGCAAGCCTCAAAGACGACCAGCACAGATAATTCGACGGAGCAAACTATCAACGAGTCAGCAAATCTGAAAAGGGGTCTCTTTGGGGGTCTAGGAAAACTCTTTGGAGGTGACAAGGATGACAAAGGAGACGGGGGAGATCAAGGAGGCCCAATCGCCGATGCCATGTCAAAAGTTGCCGGCAAAGCCTTTGGCAAGCTTCTCAACGCCACCGGCAACGGCCTCGCCGGAGCCGGCTTCTTTGGCGGCGTCGGCGTCGGCGAGGGCGCCGCGCAGGCGCTGAACCTGACGACTGCGCAAAACTCCAAAGCTACTGGCGAGCAGGTCGCGCAGCAAAACGGCATGAAGAGCTCCGGCCTCAACCCCATTGTCCAGAGCGCCGCCATGGGGCTGACGGCCACGGCACTCAAAGCCGTCGTGGACAGCAACCTCCTGCAGCTCCCGCCGCTTGCTGCCATCGCGGCGTCGCTGGGCACCGGCGTCGGCAACGGAGGCGCCATGGGCCTCGGCCTGGCGAAGCGGGACGTGTCGCCGTCGCTCAATGGGTCAGGCTTGGTCGATAGCATCGGCGCGCTGGGCTTTGGCGCCACGCAGGCGCTGACGTCGAGCCTCAACATCACAGGCGCGGGCGGCTTGTCGTCGCTGCTGCCCGCCCAGGGGCTCGACGTTGGCGGCATAGCTCTCGGCGTCGGTGCGGGTGTCGGCCAGGGCGCGGCGCGCGGGCTGAAGCTTGCCAAGGCGGAGCAGCAGCCGCCGGCGCCAAAGTCCAATGGGGACATTGCCGGCATCGCAAATACGTTTGCGTTTGGCCTGAGCAACGCCCTGACCGACGGCCTCAACGTCAGCGCGCAGAGCCTGGGCGCCATGCTTCCGCCGATTGACTTCAACTCTGCCGCGCTGAGCGTGGGAGACGGCATCGGAAGCGGCGCGGCGCTGGGGCTCAAGCTGGCGCAAAACGATACGAGTGGCTTTGGGGCGCCGTCGGAGATGTCGGCGCCGTCAATGGCAGATCTTCCCAAGATTGCGGGCACGCTGGCGTTTGGCGTGAGCAAGAGCCTGACGCAGTCCCTCAACACGAGCGGTGTCAGCGTGTCGAACCTTTTGCCGGCGGACCTGGATATTGGAGGAATTGTGATGGGTGCTGGCCGTGGCCTCGGCGGTGGTGCGTCCGCAGGGTTAGGACTGGCCGGAGTGGCGAGCAGCAACCTCAGTGCTCGTGCTCTGCCAGACTCGTTGAAAGACGTTGCAGGTCTGGTGGAGAAGTTTACCTTTGGACTCGGCAACTCATTTACAGACAAGATCAACTTGACCTCTCAGGCCAACAACCTCGCCTCTGCCCTGCCATCCGTTGATCTCGGCGCGACTGTTTCGAGCGTCGGGTCGGGCCTCGGGTTGGGCCTAGCCAAAGGCCTGGACCTAGGCTCGAAAGCCATTGCGCCTCCTCCAAAGCCATCATCTCTGAAGGATCTACCGCAGCTGGCTGGCACATTTGCGTTTGGACTGAGCGACGCGCTTTCCAGCCAGCTCAACATCAGCGGGCTCACTAGCGACCTGACCAAGAATGCCGGAGGTCTCGTGGCAAAATTCGCCGCCCCTGTGGCGTCTGGCCTCGGAAAAGGCATAGGAACCGGCGCGGCGGTTGGCCTTGGCCTGCAGCCAGAGTCTGATACGGCGTCTGTGCAGGAAGCATCGCCGCAGAATGGTGACATTGATGCCGAGGGCCTCACGCAAAGCTTTGCAGAAGCGCTGGTGTCACGATTCCTCGCAAACGATACTGCAGGCGAGCTCATCAAGAGCGTGTCTGGGGGTAGTGGCACCGATGGCGCCGGGTCTCTCCTTAGCAACGTCGACGTCCCGCGCCTGGCCAACGGTCTGGCTAGAGGACTTCTCACCGGTGCCGGAGACGGTGTCCAGGCCCTTGGCGGGATCAACGCCATCGTCAGCGGCAAGACTGTGGCGCTCACGGGACCCGTCTCAGAAACAAAGATTGACTTTGACGACTCTGCCAGTGGCGCGGCTGTAGGGCTTGGCCAGGGCCTGGGAACGTCGGGCGTCTTGACGGTGCAAAAGCTGCTTGCGCGCGGCATGAATGCCAACGCCACAGACAATCCGAGCAACCCGCAAAGGCGGGATCTCGCCGTCTTTGGTCGTCGCCAAGAGAACAGCGACGGTGCTTCGCCGCCACTGAATCTGACCCTGTTTGCTGATGCGGCGGCCATTTCGTCACTTGGGCAAAAGGGCGTCGACGTTTTGACGTGCGACGGCATCGCGGGTTTGTTGCTCGTTGCTTCTGGGCTTCAAAAGAGCGGCACCGTGTCTGGTGGAACACCAAGCGGCAACACCCTCGAAACTCTAAAGTCGTTGATCCCGATGGGGACGATTCAAGTCAAGTCGCAGGGAAACACGTTTGCCATCGACGGCACTAAACTCGCAGAGAATCTGGGGAAGCCTGATTTCAGCGTAACGTCGACGCTGAGCATCAATGGCTCTTCCTTTTCCAAATATACAGCATTCTTGATACTGCACAGTAAGTCGGCTCTCTATCCCTTGGCAGGCAGCTTTCATGAAATTTTTAAGCTAACAGTCGCCCGAACAGTTGGAAGCGCCATCATTGGCTTATACGTGATTTGGCCTCTCATTCTGAGCGTTGCTAGCTTACAGAATATTGCTGCACACTTTCAGATCCCAAGTCCTCTCAGCAGCTGGACTACAAAGACGAGCAGGTTTCTTCGGCTATTTGTACTGCCACCGTCTTTGATTCTGATTCTCGTGTTTGGCGTTCTGGCTGGTGCGTCCAAAGGTCACTTCCGCACAACCCATGGGGTAAGTTTCATACCCTCCCCTCCTCTAACAAGCGTACCCCATTGTACTCATAACTGACCCGAATCGCAGATTCTGAGTCTCTTCACGCTTCTCTTCGCCATTGCCGCTCTTGCCCTCTTCTTCTTTGCGAAACCTGCAGACCTCACGCCCAGCGACCAGGTGACCTCGTCCGCCAAAAAGCAGCGAGACATTGTGACGTGGGCATCGCACGCCTGCAACCAGATCCTCCTAGCATTGCTACTTCCCACGGCCGTTACCGGATTTGCAGATTTGAGCAGCGTCACGCTCTGCCTGACCCGCTCCGCGGTGCCGTTTGAACTGGCCGTGTCTCTTGGCATGGGCCTCGTGTTTGTGTTTGCGCTCGGCCAGTTCATGAGCGGCATCGAGTTGTTCCTTGTCTTTATGGCAAAGAGGACTGAAAGGAGGCAAATGTCGACTGTGAAAGAGGAAGCTGCCGATGGATCAAGCCGTCCTCGGATAGAATCACCAGTCCCTCAACGCACTGGCACCGTCATTCTGGAAAAGGGCGTCGTCGTTTTGGAAAAGGAGGAAGACCGGGGACAGGTCGGCGGCCAAGCGCAGCTCCCCCTTTATATTTAGCGGAGGGAATATATCAAAGCCGTTGTAGTTTGGGGGTGTTTAGGGCGAATCATGTTTTCCAATGCTTATAAGAGAGGGCTCTTCAGCGGACCCGAAGTTCCTCTCTGGACTCTACGTGTCATCTTGATCGACTATAATCAGAAGTCTTTGGAACAAAGATGTAATCTCATGAATCAAGGCTATGACTGGGGGCGTTGGGCGTTGGTATATGAGCTACTATAAATACATATTTACCACCAGTGTCTGCCATTATGACCTGTCCAGTGCGGCACTCGAACTACTCCCAGCATCGTAAGCCGGCGCGGCGTCTCCCTCCACCACCGCATCGTAAGCCGGAGGCAAAGAGTCTATTCGTCGTGGCGCCTCGGCGACGCCCATGATTCCCAAATCGTCGCCTGTACCATGACCCCCACCGCTTGTTACATCACCACCACCACCACCACCACCCGCTTCTCTCCGCAGCACCGATCGAAACACCTCCTCCCTCGCTCGCTGCAAGTCCGCCCTCGCCGTTTTCAGCTCCAACACCTGCCTGCCCAGCTGCGCTTCAAGGTCCCTTCTGCGCGCGTCGACCGCGTCGCCCATGTCCTGGAGGCCATCGTAGCAGCGCCGCAGCTCCTGCTGTCCGCGGCGAATCTCCTGGTGAAACGCGTAATCGGTGACTATATTATCAAAAAACACGTCCGACATGATGCTGCCGTGGTTGATGCGCACGGCGGGCAGCTCGCCGACTGTCCCCGGCGACACGCGCCGGGCGCGCTCCGCATGGGCGCGCGCCATGCGCGCCAGCCCGTCGGCCCGCGACAGGTGGCTGCGCTCCATCATGTCCGTCATGGCGCCGCCGCCAAACATGTCCATGCGCGAGTAGCCCAGCGCCTGCGCCACCTCGTACAGGGCCTGCGTCATGGCGCGGTCCGCGAGGTTGAGCTGCGCGACGGCCTGCGTCTCGGCGTCGAAGCGGGCGCGCGTGCGCCGGTGCGCGTGCAGCGCCGCCGCGACCCGCTGCTCGCGCGCGTCTTCCTCGGGGAACTGCGGCGTCGGCCCGTCAAAGATGCGGGCGTACAGCGTGTCGAGCTCCTGCTGCGCGGCCGCGTGCTGGTCCGCGTGCGTCTGCAGCTCTGCCGCGGTGCGCTGCGCTTCGTGGACTTGTGTCGTGATGGCGGCGTGATGGCTCTGCTCCTGCTGCGCGTCTTGTAGTACCTTGAAGTACTCGCGCTCGCCCTCCTCGGCGCGCTGCGCAAATGTGTCTCGCTTGCCTGACGCTTTGAACATGAAGCGACGCACGTGGCTGTCGCGGTATTTTTCGTGCTCGCCGAGACGCTTTTGGCGCTGTGCCTCGAGCTTTTTGATGCGCTGATGGGACTGCGTGAGCTGGTCTTGCAGATCTTGCTGGAAGCGCTGGTGTTGGGCCAGCGCCGATGCCGCGCCGTCTGTATTGGCGAGTGTCTCGAGGAGTTGACTGTTGCGCTCTGCAGCGTCGCATATCTGCTGCTCTACCGAGCTTGCCATCTTTCCGGATGCGTGCGTAGGGAAAAAAAGTTGTTCAAGTTTAGAAGTAGCTGTAATCGATGATGTAGGCCAATGCTGGCGTTGATCTGCAGAGCTGTCTAGTGCAGTGGTTTAAGTCTGTCGCACAATAAAGTTTGTCGATGGATGTGCCGGAACAAGGCAAATAGAAAACTTCTTCAGAAAGCACACAGGCGATGCTCAAATAAAATGATTCTCGCAGCCTTGGAGGCCAACGTGGCAGACTCTGTTAGCCATCTTGACAGCCTTGTGGATTGTAAGGCTGACTATTGCATCATAGTGCGAGGCTGGACGCATCAGCTCGACAGCTGCAGTGGCGAAGCAATGTACATTTCTGTGAGCACATGAAATGCCACTGGATGAGCCGCAGTGTCTTGTTGCACGGTTGAGGGTATTAGGCGCGCAAATTCTGCGAATTGGCGTTGAAATAAACCTGAACAAAAGCCGTCCCAAATTCAAGGGCGACCTTGTAATAAATACACTAGCTGCACGAGTGTCTTGAACAATGTCTCACGGGGAAATGATCCGTCGCGGGTACGAAACCGTTAGCAAAAGTTCTTCGAGATGAACCCGTGAGAATGCTCACGCCTACCAGAGCCAAGAATGCCTTAAACCTCAACATTGCCAATGCTGTGCGACCTCAGGATGAGGAAATGCTGTCAAGCGGGTGATGAAGGATGCACAATACGGACTAGTTGAAATAAAAGACACTATGCCTTCTCATACATTGTTTCTTATATGTTTTAGATTCACTATTGATTTCGTTATTTCGGTACTCATTCTACCCTTGTATCAAGCAAAGCCTCCCAGCGAAATCGCAAACCAATTTCCCTTTGCCGCATCACTAGTCGTGCTGTAACTGGCCAATGATCATGAACAGCGACCGCAATCATCATCCAACTTGCCTCTCTCAATGGTCCCATCAAAAATGCAGTTTTGCAAGCCCTGCAACTGCCGCGCAATGCCTGACATGACCGATTTTGTAAACGACCACTCCACTCTCGAAGCTCGCCGCCACAAGGTTGTCGGCGCCCGCATCGCGACGCCACCACCAACACGTTTTCTTTCACATGAGCAATCGCCAAGTTGCCCACTCGATGCACCGACGCCGAGGATGAGGCCGTTTGCCATGTTCTTGCCAAGAGCTAGACGCCAAGTCGTGCGCCAAGGGCTTGATACCGCGCACCCCCGGCCGTCACCCACCTCAGGGGATCGGCATTAAGAGCCGTTTTATCGTTCGTCATGATCCACGCTGGGATCCCATGCTGCGAACCAGGGTGATGCAATCTCAAAGCTTGCCGTGGTGGCTTTAGTCTTGAGGACGGGCGCCGTTGCCGGCACAAGGGACAGGGCCTGAACTCGGCAAAGGCCTTTTATTTACCAACTTATTATACAGACTCATTCAAAGCAACGCCCAAAGCTCTGCTCGGACCAAGACGCACGCCAGATCCGCTCTCTGGGGACATGTCCGAGGCCGAAGATGCCCCTTGACATTGTAAAAAAGGACCGAGTACCCCAGATGCGGTCATGCGTGTTGGGTGGTCGACTATTTCCCCCTCCCATTCTCGGCCGAGCCCTTGGCGCGCGTCTCCATTGGCTAGTATACACCGACCTTGGACTCTTCATCATAAAGTCGGCGAGCTGCGGATGCTTCAATCGCAAAGAGCTGATAGGCTCGGCACCCAAATCTCAACGGCTTTTTTTTCGACGTTGAAGCGGTCAACCTTGTGCAGTACATGACCAATAACCACTTATTGAAGCGGCCGGAAGCGGCATGAATATTGCCGTTGGTCTCACGAAGACTTGTGTTGTATTGAATACCTGCGTAGCCAACGCCGAAAGGACCACTGAGATATTGACTGCCGGACCCGGGGTCGAAAACGGCCTTTAGAGATTCAGAAAGTGAACAAAGAACTTTCATGAACCAATGAATATCATGCCCGCCAGCTCGGTGGCGTTGAATCCAAGTTCACTGACAGCTTGACCGTCCTGTCTTCCTTGGGTACCTACACCCGCGTCACCATCTTGAGCGCGTGAGTTTTCTGTGCCAATGGCAATGACAATTTCCAGCCCGAGCCGTTGAACTTCTCTATGAGGCTTTTGGGTTTACGTTCCGAGTTGCCTCTTTGAGGAAGCAGACTTTGATTCTCTTTGCAAACCCCCGCGCCGTTTGCTTGTAAGCGGAACTCGAAGACATTGGTCACCGGTAGTTTGTAGATTGAATCATTCCAGTCCGAATAATATAAATTCACACGACTTTCTCGAGAGAATTGGTTCCATTCCCTCGACCATGCTCTCTTGGTAACCAACAAGTAGTGGCAGACTCTATTCAAAGCAGAGTGCAATTTACAAGATCATGGTTTCTCTACATTGGCTCTCTCGCCTTGTCATCGGGCTATACCTGGGCAGGAATACAGCCGCCCAGTTCGTCACCGCGCCAAAGAGCGGCACCTTTACCAACGTGACGGGATACGCCAATGTTCCCGTACGCTACAAGCAGGTGCCCGCGGGCATCTGCGAGCTGAACCCCAGCGTCAAGAGCTATTCCGGATACGCCGACGTCGCCGAGGACCAGCACGCCTTTTTCTGGTTCTTTGAAGCGCGCGAGGTCGACCCGCGCACGGCGCCGCTCACCGTCTGGCTCAGCGGCGGGCCGGGCTCCTCGTCCATGAACGGGCTCTTCAAGGAGCTCGGCCCCTGCCACATTGACTACTTTGGCCAGCCCGTCGACCGCCCGCACTCGTGGTCGCGCCGCAGCAACCTCTTGTTTATCGACCAGCCCACGCACGTCGGCTTCTCGTACTCGGTTCCCGTGCCCGGCACCCTCGACGACGAGACCGAGGCCGTCGTGCCGCTGCCCGACGGGACGTGCCCGCCAGACCCAAAAAAGTGCGGCACCTTTTCGCTGCCCTACGCCAACCTGACGGCCAACTCGACGGTCAATGCCGCGCCCAACATGTGGAAGACCTTGCAGGGCTTCATGGGTGCCTTTCCGCAGTACTCGCGCCACGGCGTCCACTTTGTCTCCCAGTCCTACGGCGGCCACTACGCGCCCATCTTTAGCGACTACTTTCTGAAGCAGAATGAGAAAAAGATCCCCGGCGCCGCGCACATTGACCTCCGGAGCGTCCTCATCGGCAACGGATGGTACGACCCCATTGTCCAGTACACCGCCTACTACAACTATACCGCCTTGCCGGGCAACACCTACGACTTTGCCATGTTCAACACGTCCATCCAGGAAATGATGCACGAGGACATGTTTGGTCCCAAGGGATGCCTCAACCGGCTCAGAGAGTGCCACAAGAACAACGACCAGAAGCATTGCGAGGCCGCGGACCGTTACTGCATCGGCCACCTTGACGGGTTCCCACCACGCTACGCGAACCGCAACTTTTACGACATCCGCCAGCTCAACCCCAGTCCCTTTCCCTACGGCTTCTACGAGGACTACCTCAACAGAGCCGAGGTCCAAGAGGCCATTGGCGCCTTTACCAACTTTACCTCGTCGAGCAAGGCCGTCGTGCAAGCCTTTCACACCACCGCCGACAACGGCCGCAGCGTCGGCTCCGTCGAGGCTCTCCAGAACCTCGTCAACCACGACATCGCCGTCGCCATGTGGGCCGGCGACGCCGACGCCATCTGCAACTGGATGGGCGGCCAGACCATCTCGGACATGGTCGACGTCGCCGGCTGGTCAGACACCGGCTTCGCCAACCTTACCGCGAGCGACGGCAAGGTCCACGGGCAGGTCAAGCAGCTCCGCAAGTACAGCTTCACGCGCTTCTACGAGGCCGGCCACGAGGTGCCCTTTTACCTGCCCCTCGCCTCGCTCGAGTACTTTGAGCGCGTCATTGGCGGCATGGACGTTGCCACGGGCAAGATTGACGTTGCGAGGCAGTGCGACTACCGCAGCGTGGGCACGCCCGAGAGCACGTACCGACAGGGCAACGCCACGGTGCAGTGGAAGGTGACGCCGGAAAATGTAACCTATAACGTCGATACTCACAGGCCGGGGGCCGTATGGACCAACAGCAAGGGTACATGCAGTGCGCCCAAGGCAGGAGCGTCAGCTCACTAGGAAATGTGGACGTTGCTTAATGTGCCAGTGAAAGGACTACCTACAACTCGATAGATAGCGTTTCAACTGAAAGATTCGAATTACTGTGCCGGAGAAGAAGCAGAAGCGAAGCAATGGAAAGCACGGGTTACTTGTAGTTGAAAGAGTAATGTTTTGTTATCATAACGTTTCTACCTCCCGAAGAAGCTACTGTAGCATCACTATTCGAGTTTTGTTTCGGACAAGGAGCTGGGTTAGCACGGCGCCATACGGCAGTAAGACAAGTCAGTCAATCAATCTCGGATTCTTCTAGTCACGAAAGTAGAGTAAAATGGTAGAAATAGTCTGTTAGCATTGAGCTAAATATTCACTTGACTCATTAATTCATGTGCAAGACATGTCGCCCATCACCCGTGGGCAAGGGCCATCTCATTCATCCTCTGACATCTTTTCTTTCCACCAATCCATAAACAAGAAAAGGCTTCATTATCCTTTTTCAATCATAAAAACAAATTTGGGCTTGGGAGATTCCCGCCCTGCGCTTCATGTAAAAATCATCCAAGATCCAAAAATATAAAACATAAATACTTAAAATCATATGTGCAAGTCACCTAATGCGAGGCTTCCATAATCAGTCGGCTCAGGACGAGCCCCCAGAGCTTGAAGAGGGGCCCGAGAGAGCTGAGAAAATGGCCTGCAAAAGGTCAGATATTGTTGCAACCAACGGCGTAGCATCGCCAATCAGTTCCTGCGTGTTGCTGACAAAGTCAGACGTCAGGAGAGACTCGGCGTTGAGCAACAGCGTGGCAATGCCAGCAACAGTCTCCTTGGTGAGCAGAGGAGCGACAGCCTCAATCAAACCCTTGAGATCGATCTCGCCAAGAGCACCCAGAAGAGGCTTGACCATGTCGAGCAGAGGCTTCAGACTTTCGAGAAGCTCGGGAATGTTGACATCATCGAGGGCCTCAACCAGCGGCAGAGCACCGCTGATCAGAGAAGACGTCTCATTGACAAACTTGGGTGTGAGGAGATCCTCGGCGTTATAAACGAGACCAAGGACCTTCTTGATAGAGTCGGGGGTGAGGAAAGGCTTGAGGACGTCAAGGAGAGCCTTGAGGTCAATCTCGCCCAGAGCACCCAGCAGAGGGCTGAGCTGCTTAAGTAGAGGGCCGAGCTGCTTGAGGAGCTCAGGAAGATCAATCTCACCAAGAGCAGCAAGTAGAGGCTTGACGGCTTGCAGAAGAGGGCCGGCATCACCGATGAGCGCCTTGGTCTGCTGAACAAAGTCGGGAGACAGGAGGTCTTCGGCGTTGGTGAGAAGGCCGACGATCTTGTTGATGCTGTCTTTAGACAGGATGGGAGCGAGGGAATCAATGATACCTGCAAGATCAAGCTTGCTGATGCTGGCAAGAAGAGGTCCAAGCTGCTTGAAGAGACCTTGGAGATCAACACTGCCAAGGGCAGCGATGAGGGGACCGGCGCCAGCAATAAGACCTCTCGTGTCCTTGACGAAGTCGCCAGTGAGCAAGTCTTCGGCATTGCCAAGAAGGCCAAGAAGACCGCGGATGGCCTCGGGGGTGAGTAGAGGGCTGACGGCGTCGAGTATTCCCTTGAGGTCAATCTTTCCAAGAGCGTTGAGCAGAGGCGAAAGCTGAGCCAGCAAGGCCTTGAGATCAATGTCCTTGAGAGCGTCAATGAGAGGGAGGGCACCACCAATGAGACTCTTGGTCTGGTCGACGAATTCGGCAGTGAGCAGCGACTCGGCGTTTGCCAGAAGCTGGACAAGACCCTTGATGGTCTGGGGGGTGAGCAGAGGAGCAAGGGCATCAAAGAGACCCTTAAGGTCAAGCTTGCTGATCTCATCCAGGAGAGGACCCAGCTGAGTGATGAGCTTATCGAGATCAAGCTTGCTGAGGCTGGCGATGAGAGGGCTGGCACCCTTGATGAGGGCACGGGTATCCACAACAAAGTCCTTCGTGAGAAGGTCCTCGGCATTCTGCAGCAACTCGACGATGCCAAGAATGGTGTTTCTTGACAGTAGCGGTTTGAGCGCATCCAGAAGGCCAACCAGGTCAATTTGACCAAGTTCTTCAAGGAGAGGGCCGACCTGATCGAGTAGCTTCTTGAGATCAAGCTGGCCGAGGCTGGCAATAAGGGGTTCAGCGCCATTGACAATGTTAACAAGCTTCTTGATGGTGTCAGGAGTGAGGAGGGGCTTGAGAGCCTCAATAAGGCCGACGAGGTCGATTTGACCGAGCTCGTTGAGAAGGGGACCGACTTGATCAAGCAACTTCTTAAGGTCAAGCTGGCCGAGGCTGGCAATGAGGGGCTCAGCGCCATTGACAATGTTAACCAGCTTCTTGATCGTCTCGGGTGAGAGGAGCGGCTGAACAGCCGCCAAGAGACCCGCCAAATCAATCTTACCGAGCTCTTCCAGTAGAGGACCGACTTGGTCAAGCAACTTCTTGAGGTCAAGCTGACCCAGGCTGGCAATAAGGGGCTCAGCGCCATTGACAATATTGATGAGCTTCTGGATAGTCTCGGGGGTAAGGAGAGGCTTGACAGCAGCCAAGAGACCCGCCAGATCGATTTGACCGAGCTCTTCCAGCAGAGGACCGACTTGGTCAAGCAGCTTCTTGAGGTCAAGTTGGCCCAGGCTGGCAATGAGCGGTTCAGCGCCATTAACAATATTGATAAGTTTCTGGATAGTCTCAGGGGTAAGGAGCGGCTTGACAGCAGCCAAGAGACCTGCCAAGTCGATTTGACCAAGCTCTTCCAGAAGAGGACCGACTTGGTCAAGCAGCTTCTTGAGGTCAAGCTGGCCAAGGCTGGCGATCAGAGGCTCGGCGCCATTAACAATGTTGACAAGCTTCTTAATGGTGTCAGGGGTAAGCAGAGGCTTGACAGCGTCCAGAAGACCTGCCAAGTCGATTTGGCCGAGCTCTTCGAGGAGAGGGCCAACTTGGTCAAGCAGCTTCTTAAGATCAAGCTGGCCTAGGCTGGCAATCAAGGGAGCGGCGCCGTTGACAATGTCCACGAGCTTACCGATGGTTTCGGCGGTCAAAAGCGGCTTCAGGGCCTCAAAGAGACCTGCGAGGTCAAGCTGGCCAAGTTGCTTCAGAATGGGCTCGAGCTGGCTGATGATGTCCTGGAGATCGAGTTTACCAAGGCTGGCGATCAAGGGAGCGGCGCCATTGACGATGTCCACAAGCTTGCCAATGGTTTCGGTACTCAGGAGCGGCTTAAGAGCCTCAAAGAGGCCTGCGAGATCGAGCTGGCCAACCTGCTTCAAGATTGGCTCAAGCTGACTGATAATATCCTGGAGATCGAGCTTGCCGAGACTGTCGATCAACGGCGCAGCGCCATTGACGATGTCAACCAGCTTGCCGATAGTCTCGGTACTGAGAAGAGGCTTGAGAGCCTCGAAAAGGCCTGCAAGATCCAGCTGTCCAAGCTGCTTCAGAATAGGTTCGAGCTGGCTGATAATATCCTGGAGATCGAGCTTGCCGAGACTGTCGATCAACGGCGCAGCGCCATTGACGATGTCAACCAGCTTGCTGATAGTCTCGGCACTGAGGAGAGGCTTGAGAGCCTCGAAGAGACCTGCAAGATCCAGCTGTCCAAGCTGCTTCAGAATTGGCTCGAGCTGGCTAATGAGGTTCTGAAGGTCAAGCTTTCCGAGGCTATCAATTAATGGCGCGGCACCATTTACGATGTCAACCAGCTTGCTGATAGTCTCAGCACTGAGGAGAGGCTTGAGAGCCTCGAAGAGACCTGCAAGATCCAGCTGTCCAAGCTCCTTCAGAATTGGCTCGATCTGGTTGATGAGGTCCTGGAGGTCGAGCTTGCCTAGGCTAGCAATGAGTGGCGCGGCACCGTTGACGATGTCGACGAGCTTTCCGATGGTCTCGGTGCTCAAGAGCGGCTTAAGGGCCTCAAAGAGACCTGCGAGATCAAGCTGGCCAAGTTGCTGGATGATAGGCTGCAGCTGGTCAAGAAGCTTCTCCAGGTCAAGCTTGCCGAGCGAGGCGACAAGAGGGCCAGCATTGGAAATGAGAGACTGAGTTTGCTCAACAAAGTCAGAAGTAAGAAGCTGCTCAGCGTTGAAAAGTAGCTGAACGATGCCCTGGATGGTCTCAGTCGTGAGGAGAGGAGCGATCGTGTCAATGAGGCTCTTGAGATCGATCTGGCCAAGGGCCTCAAGTACGGGGCCCAATTGATCGAACAACTTGGATAGATCGACCTTGCCGAGGCTGGCGACGAGGGGCGCAGCGCCAGAAACAAGGGACCTGGTGTCTTCCACAAAATCAGAGGTGAGAAGTTGCTCAGCGTTGAAGAGCAGAAGAACGATGCCCTGGATGGTCTCGGTCGTGAGCAGAGGAGCGATCGTGTCAATGAGGCTCTTGAGATCGATCTGACCAAGGGCCTCGAGAACGGGGCCCAATTGATCGAACAACTTGGACAGATCGACCTTGCCGAGGCTGGCGAGGAGGGGCTCAGCGCCATCGATAATGGAGATGATCTTCTTGATCTCATCGGGCTGCAACAGGGGCTTGACAGCTTCCAGGATGCTGCCGAGATCGAGCTCACCAAGCTGCTTGAGAAGAGGCTGAAGCTGCTTGATGAGGTCCTGGAGGTCGAGTTGACCAAGCTCCTTGATGAGAGGCTCGGCTCCATCTACAATGGAAATGATCTTGGCAATCTCGTCGGGCTGCAGCAGTGGCTTGATGGCTTCAAGGAGACCAGCGAGATCGAGCTCACTAAGCTGCTTGAGAAGAGGCTCAAGCTGCTTGATGAGATCCTGGAGGTTGAGTTGACCAAGTTCCTTAATGAGGGGTTCGGCACCGTCAACAATAGAGATGATCTTGGCAATCTCGTCGGGCTGAAGCAGAGGCTTGACGGCCTCGAGAATGCTGCCGAGATCGAGGCCACCGAGCTGCTTGATGATGGGCTCAAGCTGCTTGATGAGATCCTGGAGGTCGAGTTGACCGAGTTCCTTAATGAGAGGCTCGGCGCCATCGACGATCGAGATGATCTTCTTGATCTCGTCAGGCTGTAGCAGGGGCTGAAGGGCCTCAAAGAGACCAGCGAGATCGAGGCCACCAAGTTGCTTAAGAATGGGCTCGAGTTGCTCAATAAGATTTTGCAAATCGAGTTTACCGAGACTGGAGATGAGAGGCTCAGCGCCATCAATGATGGACTGTATTTTCTGGATCTCTTCGGCAGTGAGAAGGGGCTTGACGGCCTCGAGGATGCCGGCCAGATCGAGGCCGTTAAGCTGCTTGAGAAGAGGCTCAAGTTGTTCGATGAGAGAAGCCAAGTCGAGCTTACCCAGGCCGGCAATAAGGGGCTCGGCTCCGTCAATGATGCTAATGATCTTGGTAATCTCTTCGCCGGAGAGCAGAGGCTTGATAGCCTCGAGCAAGCCAGCCAGATCGAGGCCGCCAAGCTCCTTAAGAAGAGGCTCCAACTGCGAGATGAGACTGGCCAGATCGAGCTTGCCGAGTTCGGTGACGAGAGGCTCGCCAGCGCTGACAATGTTGCGAAGCTGGTCTGGAAGGGGATCCCTAAAGGTCTTGGCGAGACCAATGATAGCATCGTGGAGAGAATCGATGAACTCGGGAGTGAGAAGCTGGGTGACAGCTTCGAGGGTCTTGATCAAGTCTGTGATGGGCTTGACGATGGGGTCAAGAATGCCGCTGATTCCCGACTGAATAGGGTCGAGAAGACCGTCGAGGAGACCGTTTTGGTTGCCGAGAGCTGAGCTAGCACTCTGGGAAGAAGTAGTTCCCGATTGAGCGTTTGTGGCATTTTGTCGTCGAAACAGGGTGGAAACTCTGGGATCAAGACGGTCCTGCTGTTCCTGTCTCTTGAGGAGGGCGGTCAACTCTGTTAGGGTATCGGTGAGCTGACTACGGGGAACAAGAGCCAGGTTGTGCTTGGAAAGAATCTGGTCGAGGTTGTTGCTTTGAAGGATTTCCTCAATTGTCGTCTCTGGGGGAGACTGGGTACGAGGGCCAGCAGCTACCAGGGCTGCAGGGGCCACGGCTCCCACCAGAATGGTAGTCCACCTCATGGTTGGGGTTGTGTGGTGTTTGCCTCACCAGAAAGGAAGCAGTCTTGCTGGACTGGTGTGTTGGCTTCCCACCTGGACAAGACAATTGGCGAAGATGAAGAGGTGTAAGGGAAGAAGAAGAGAGCCAGCAAGAGAAGGAAAAGAGGCTAGGGCGGAGGAGGAGTAGATATGTAATGAGGACTGGAGCGGGTGGATATTCGAGAATGGCAAGAGACGCAGCATCCCAGGTCGAATCCGCACAGAGCACACAAGAGGGAACGGTGGAGGAGGGCTTGCAAGACAAGGTAAGTTCGTGCGTCTGTGTGTCGACTGGCAAGGGGGGTGTGCGATGCCGCCAAGTGCTGTGGGACGGTGGGAGGCGTGGGAGTTGAGAGAAGCGGAGAAAGGCTAGAGAGCCTCGGAGCTGCTGGTAGGAAATAGTTTGACATGGCCATGCGGACGACAATGAAGACGGGAAAGCAAGCGAGCTGCGAAGGCAGGGCCAAGGCAGAAGTCGAGAACTCTGCTGATCGGCGACGCCTGGTGGGAGAGTTGCCAGTTAGCTAGCCATTGGGTCCGGAGATGGTGGAGAGAGTTCACAGGGAGTGGACGGAGACCGTGGGCAATCCCCCAGGTTTCCCCAAGTTTACGGATACTGACCATGACAATTGGGTCAGTGGTGACATTCTGACTCTGTGATAGGCCGTTGGCCCGTCGTGCAGCCGAGCAGCGCAGGCAACAAGACGAAGGTGGACTCGGTGGAGGCCACTTGGGGAGCCATGATGCCCACTGGGGGGAGGGGCGTGGCCAAAGGTAGTGCGGTGGAGAAGACAATTAGTGCCGTAGACGGCAGAGTTGAGAAGTGTACCGAGTAATTATTACTGGTACGTAATAAGCTTGCTGGCTGGCTGGCAACTGGCTGCGTGGGCATTTCGGTGGCGTCGAGTAGCTGAGGAGTAGCGTCACGGTCGGAGGAGAAGAGCGGATTGAGTTGCGGGCAGATTTGTGATGATGCAGATGATGGAGATGATGGAGGAGAGGAAAAAGAAATGGTCCTGTTGGGTGAAGGTGTTGGACATGGGCAGACCTGCGTTTGTTTGCATTCTTCTTTACGTGAGCAGCTGGCAGCTGGCAGTGACAATGACAGCAGAGTCCAGACAGCCAGATCTTTGCTTTGGGGACCACTCTACAAAATGTCTCCCATCTCTGCAATTGCTCATTCAAAATCACTAGTTGTAACTGCCTTCTTCCTGTCCGTATAATGCCAACGCTCTTTGCGGTCAACTGCCCGTGTTCCACCGCATCCCGGCCTTGCAGTAGTTTGTACGCCAAAGGCTCGATTTCCGCGCCCATCTTCTGCACCACCTCGTACTGCATGACACTAATAATATACGGATAGGACTTGACCAGCCACCACAACGCTGCCTCGGCATCTTGGAACATCAATTGCCAATTACGGTATTCATGGCGTTTTCTAGTCAGCCATCCATGGCCGAAAATGCTTGTGAAATCTATTCTCGATGGCCCATGATGTCTCCAGTGGTGCTGCCAGCTTCTCCTCCCCCGGACAGTTCACGACCAAAGGCGGGGAAGCCAGAGCCCAATGACAACCACCCTATTATGTGTTTTCCTGTTCCTTGGTAATATTGTCTCGTCCGTGGGACCGCCGCAGAGTTTTCCGCCGCAGCTCAGCAGCCCTGGAGGCGCGACCCCGTCATTCGCCCATCCATCATCGCATCGTCCGCTGTGGAGAATGCCCAGCCCGCGCACGGTGATGCAGCACGACTTAGTATTATCCCCCTCTCATCTTACTCTTACCGGGGGGTAAAACTGGCTCCTAGGTGACGGTGCCCATGCGGGCGGCCACTTATTACTGCAAAATTCATAATACCAGTAGTTACGATGCGAGCCGCAAAACCACTTAATACTGCCAGGGTGAATTGTTAGTATGAAAAATTTTCTCTTGCAGGCTTGCTACCAGCAGCTATCGGGCTACAGTTACCAGACTCTGTATCTGCATCAGCAGAGGAGCGTCCGGGTTGCGACGTATAGTTTCTGCCGCGATCATCACAATGGTAGTTGACGAACTTACTACAGAAGGCATTCATAGAAATAACAAACTGCCACATTGTAGAACTTGCACAGTGTGTCCAATGACCAAGCTTATCCATCGGCATCTATTTCTATTTTTGAATCGTAATATGATGTGTCGCTTTCCTTACAGACGACAATGCCTTCTTCAACTTCCTTCCCTGCTGTATGGCGAGAGTGACGACGTTTTCGTTGTTGTTGCGGCTCAAGAAGAGTCAATGAGCGACAGGAATGAAAGCGTCTGGGGGCGAAACTGACCCGTTCAGCTGGCGTTGCTAGTCTATTACACAACAAGCCCAAAGCCAGTTTCTCTCATGGCTTGTCGCCACAAGAATCTACGCCACACTCTCTTTACTACCGGCGGCGTGGCCGCCGAGTTGTCAGGCTAGCGGCGTCGGCGACTGTTGAACTAGTTATTAACTAGTATTAGTTTTTCCCTGTCTAGAACGTCTACCAGTATGGGTGCTGCTCGCTTATTAAATGAGCTTGCAACCAGGCCACGGCAAATTCCGTCGAGGCCGAAATCACTGTAGTGATTTGTCGTTTTATTCATTTAGCCTGATAAACCGCCTAAATTGTGAGAGGACACCCACCATCAGCCTCCGAGGTTAATCACTGCCAGCAGGCAGCTTCAACACATTTCTTCCACATCTCACCAACACACTGAATCGCCCATACGGACCAAAAAGCTTTCAGTGAGGCTCCACCGGCAACCGGCGTCCTTGGACAAATTCGGCAAGGCTGATTTTAGCATAGCGGGCTCAATGGCGTCAACTCTATTCTCGTCAGCTGTGGCTGCTCGTCGTCATGGTTGGCCGCGAAACCCCTGGTAGATTTATGGTTGAGAGAATCTTTACGCGGTTTTTTATTGGATTACCCCGGAGTTTCTTGTTTCCGCGGCTGAGGCAATTGTGCTCGGCAGCTTGTGGCAAGGTCGCGTGCCGCGCATGAGGCGTTCTAGGTACGGCGGTTTATTTATGTTGTGCCACAAGCGGACAGCATGGGACAATCTAGGCGCAACTGTATAGACGGCTAACAACGTCTGCAATAACGGTGAATGCAAGATCTAACAAGCCATGCCAATAAGAACGATGAGCTATTGACAGCGGTATGGCTTGTCCGCTTGGACGTGGCTTTCGTCTTTTATTAGAGCTTCTCATTAACCTTCCACAACCAGCACCTCATTTCGCTCTGCGCGACTCAATCGGACCAACCGGGAGGTCCAAGCAGCGAGTTGGCCCGGAATGCCGCCTCATGTGGGTATTGTCTTTGACAGACGGGGCTTGATTGGGCGGCGGCGCGGCAGGGCAGCCACATGGGCTCGACCGTCGACTGAGTACGCTCCACTGGCAAGGTGCTTGGCAGAGAAACGAAACAGAGAAACACTTTGACATTTGTTTGGCTTGAAACGAGAATAACAATGACATGGACCAGGGAGGAGAGGCCGATGACATTCTGCGTTGCGCTCGATTGGTCTGTCTCAGAGATTGATAAACGCACGACAGTAGAAGCACAGCCGCAGCCAAAAGCGCGCCAACAGTCAGCCACAGTAAAGACACAATGATGCATGCCTCAAGGCCACGGCCACGCGGGCTGGAACTGCTATTCCAGAAATGACCAATACGAGCTTGTAAGTCGGACAGCCTGGCAGTTGGCACGATGTTGCTCTCCGCTTTTGGCGTTGAACAATGACCACAAATCCACAAATATTCTCTTGTCGACGTCTTCACTTGCTTGGGAACCCGTCTGTCCGCCACTGGTCTTTAACCAGAAAATAGCGGGTGTGCTAGCTTGGAGCTAGTGGCCCGCGCGCTCCACGGCGCTCGTACGAGTAACGACACTCACCGGCCGCTTTCTCTCCGTACCATAAAAGTTATGACTCGTTATGAATTTGTAGCCCTGACACGCCTGGTCAGGGTTCGTCCAAATGGCCCTGAGAGAAAAATGAGATGGTAAAGTCCGGTCCACTTCGGCTTCAATGGGTACCGCGTGCCCGCCAAAGTGCCATCAATATTACCACGCTGTTTAGGCAGGCGGGTTGACGGGCTCGCAACTCGGGTTGGTCGTAGTCACAAGGCAGGCTGTTTTCGTTTTCCCCGCGCGAAAGGGACTTCAAGGCTGTTGACAAGGGAGAAAAGCCACGACGCCAGCCGCGGCACAGGCTATCGACAATGACGTCCATTGGTCGCCGGCGAGATGGCCACAGCTGCCTGACAAAGCCCAGCCCTCGGGGCTGGTTGAGGCCCGCAAGAGCTCGGGCGAGATCCCCATCCATCCGTCAAATTACCCTGCCCATTTTCTTCCCCGTGCGGGGTAACAGCTGGTCCTAGCAGTTGGCAGATCTTGAGATGGGTGCCAAGCTGAACTGTGCGAGTCAGATTGACTAGAAGAGTCGGCTGTGTCGAGCGACGAGCGACCGTTTGTCGCGTGTAATTTTCTTGCTTCATCCTGTAGCTACTGTCAGCTTTTCTTCAGTGGGCGGTTTTTCTCTTCTACCTTGTAATTTTACACATATAAATGTTCTTGGTTATAGCCAAGATGTCACTTCTCCTCCTCCGAAACCTTGGAGCGTCTGTGTGTTCTTGCAGCTGCACGCCCCAATGACTGCCCTTGACTCCCCTTACAGCTGGAGGGTCCAGGCCTCGGCTGCCCCAGACCCGCTGAGCCGCTGCAGGGCCGGCGCCCGCCACAACTGCCTGTCCACTGAAGAGCACTGCATTCTACTATTTTCACAGCCCAAGCGTGAGCTGCCAGAATACCACGCTGCCACGCTGCTCAGTGTCGTGAGTGCCCACTCACACCTCTCGGCCGCCCCGCCCCACAGCCACTGTTTTCTGCATGCATAATCCACCTGCATGCAGCATGCATTAATCAACACCCCCCCACCATCATAACCATGTTCGCTTTGGTCGCGCATCTCGCCCAGTGCTCTTTTTTAACTTGCAATTCATCAGCTCGCCCACAACCACACTTTCTCTATTTTCTAATTACCTATACATTTCCCCTCGTCCGTTGCGGCCCTTGTATCCCCAGATTTGCAGTCTTTTCCTGGTCCTACTCCCCGCACTGCAATTGAACCCACGTCCACCGTAACGTGTTCGATTAGTGCTGTTGTAACGAGAGTTTACTTTACAGGTACCCCTCCAACTTTTTAATCAACACAGCACAGCACCAGATCGGTACAAGGTACCTACAGTACCTCTACCTGCGTGCAGCATACCACAACACCTCCCCCCTCCCCCAACTTACTACTCCCACTCGCAAGCACACCTCTGCCTTTTGCATCATCTCAATTGATCCTCAAAGGCATTGACCACGCGGGAAACAACGTCGCTTCACCATGGCGTCCGCGTTCAGGGAAGAGCATCATGACTCTGATGTCGATTCCTACCACGCCACAACTCACCACGCCACCACCGCCCGTGTCGCTGGTGCTAACGGTCGTGACAATGACCATGCCGGCCAGACACTAGACGGCGATGAGATGCCCCCTTTGGAAAATGCATCGACTGCTGACACCAACGACCACATCATCAGCAAGAATAGCCCTCGCCGAGAGCTCACTCGAGAGAAGATCGCCACTGCAGCCAGAGAGGGAAGAACATGGAGTGTTGCCCATATCAAGCACAAATGGAAGTGGTATCTCTTGGGAACCATCATCTTCCTTGCCATTCTGCTGCCCATTGTGTAAGTTTGCTCATGCCTCTTCCCGGCTCTCTTTGATTTGATACCTTGCTGACTCTCACCACAGCTTCACCGTGGCGCTGCCCGCTATTGTCCAGCTTATTGTCAACCAGCAGACACTCCCTATTAGAAGCGGCTCCCTCAACGTCATTGCACCAGACACCCTCAAGATCACCCTGGACAGCTCTTTTCGCACTCCCCCTGGTCTCAAAGCAAAGACGAATGAATTTGTTCTGGAGCTCTACGACAAAAGCGCCCCCGAGTTTGACCCATTTCTGTCCGTCTCAGTGCCCCCTCTGGATCTCCAAGGCGGCAACACCAACTTTAGCATCAAGGATCAGGAACAGAAAATCACAAATGTCGAGTCCATAACCTCATGGTTCAGCGGTTTCTATGATGCTCCGGGCGAGTACGACCTCAGTGTACGTGGTACCGAGGCTGTCATTTCTCTCGGTGCTCTCAAGTCGCATCCTCGTCTTGACAAGACTATCAAGCTGCAGGGTCTTAATAAGCTTTCAGGCATCGAAATGCGCAAGCTTGAATTTCTCTTTCCAACCCAAAATGGCATCAACCTGAGGGGTGATCTCATGCTACCCAACGTTAGCCCCCTCGCCTTAGCCTTTGGAGACGTCACATTGGATATCGCCTCGGGCGACATGAAGCTCGGCGAGCTCACCTTGGCGGGTATTACCATTGAGCCTGGCAATCATACCCAGTCCTTTGAGGGCTTCATTGACCTCAATGTTATTCTTGGAAACCTCAGCGGCTTCCTTGGCAGCCAATCTAAACCCCTGGGCGAAGGTGTTGTGCAGCTCAACGCCACGGCCACTAAGATCGTGGTCAACGGAGACCAGCACGTCACATTTCTGGAAGAGATTTTGGGCAAACGGCCACTGGCAGTCAACATTTCCGTCGTCACTCTGCTGAGCGATATTCTCAGCGGCCTGCTCAAGGGCGGCGGTGCCATTACCGGCGACGGGCCGAGCAACGGTACTGACTTTATCAACGCCCTGTCTGGCGTCTTTGCCAACCAGACGCTTCTCGGCAGCATTGCCGGCCACTGGACCAAGCACAAGTCGCGCAGTGTCGACTCTGGCCTGGAAACGCGCTCCCTATTGGGCGACAACGCAATGTGGAACATGGTCAAGCTCGGACTCAAGCTCAAGGCTATGCAGAAGAAGTAATAGTCGACCCATCTTTTGGAGGGCGACTTGTTTTTTACTGGTTTGATCAATCTGCGTTTACATATTTCGGATTTACTCTTTTTCTTCTTTTTTGCATAAAAGGGCCTGTATTGTTTATATGAGTTGAATGGCCACGGAAGATATCAATATTGTTAGAAAATCTTAATGATGATGATTTACGCATCTTACTCACCAGCCTGTCTTGTTTTGTAACTCGTCCAATTGCTGTTGTCGTAACTCATCACTTTGTCTTATTTTCAACTCATCAATCTGCCTCATGTTGTAAATCATCATCTGCCTTCTATTGTAAATCATCCAACTGCCTTGTTGTAACTCATCAGTCTGTCTTCCTTGAAGCCCATCAGTCTGTGTTTCCTTTTGCAATTGAACGTCATGTTTCATTTTGCGCCATGTCTTGGCCCTTAGTGCATCGTGTCTTGCCTTTTTCATTGTTCTCGTCTTCTAGTGTAAAGCCGGCCGCTCACACAGTTTGACAGTCCCCCAAGACAACCGCATGTCATTGTCAGCTCCTCACATCTTTCCTCTTTGGGTACAACGGCATGCTTTTCCTGCCTACCTACCGAAATCGGTCTTTGTCTCTCCCTCATCTCCATGTGAAGCCGAGTTGCGTTGCAGCACACCCCCCTCCACCACCACCACCAACGTAAGCCTAACGCAGACTAAATGAGACCATCAATGCCTAGTTTACTCCCCCCCCGGACCGTTACAAGGGTCAGGCCAAGGTGAACTTGTTTGCTATTGCCGTGCCAGGGTTCACTGAGCATTTGGGCCGCGGTCGAAATTGATCAGTTGTCGCTGGGGGGGCTGAAAAAAAACTGGGCGATATCGCGTTTCTGTCACGTCGACGGTCAGCGCGGAAATTACGATTCATTAACATTTTTACTATTCACATTGATACTTATTGCAGCTGAGATGGGGATTCTTGTTGGCCGTATACAAAAAGACGACCCCGAGAAACACAGCTAGCAACTTGGGGTAAATATTCGGGTGGGAGGGGAAAAGTGCATCGACAGCGCTCTCGCCCACGTTGGGTGCCTAGGTGGCTAGCTGCTTCTGCTCTCTCTGTGTTTTCCCCTCTATCTCTCTCTTCTTTCGGTCGCTACAATAGTATTTGGCAAGATCGGCCGCCTCGGCATGCCACTTAAGGAAGTGTCGCCGTGTTCCCCATCTACCAGCCGGGCATTCCGATCTGCAAGAAATATGACGCCTTGGAAGGGAAGATGGCACAAATCCGTATTTTGTGTGTGTCCCCTACGCAGATTTTGTCCCTTTCTTCGTAGTGAGGTTCCCGCATCCAAGTAAATGGCTGTAATGAAAAGATCATTTGGGGCATGCAGGCCACTGAAGATCCGTCCCAGTCAGCGCGCCACTGGCCACGTTTTTAGGCTGGCGCAACTAGACTTTTTGGGCAGATTCGCCTGTCTAAAGCGGGATGGCTAGGTAACTAGACGGCCATTGCTAATCAATCCGTTTGTTTACCAGGCATCAGCCACCAGCAAAAGCAAAGAAACTGCCGATGTCCTTGTGGTCTATATTAGATCCCTCGGCTGCCTACGTATTCTCAGTCGATATTTTTTGCATGTGTAATTGATTATCCACGTTTTCTTTTCCTTTCCTCTTCTTTGCGGAACCAGGCACACGGTGCGCCCTACGCCCAGCCCATTTCGACATCTTCACCGCCTTGCCTTTTTTCCGACCAGGGTGAGAGGATTATGCCGGCACCTTATCCTTATCGCAGCACAGCGGACAGCCAAGATAAAAAAAAATCAGCCAAGAATAAGACAACCAATAGCCAATAGTCAAACACCAATATCGCGCGTCACCCCGACTTTTTCCTTTCCCCAGCCTTTTCCCCTCCCCGTCACGCCCCATGGGGCCCCGCGGGGTAATTGCAGCAATACAACCGTCCCTTTGCGGGGCAAGACATGCGTGCGTGACCTCTGACTACTGACCACTGACCACTGACCACCCCCTAGAGCCTCATTGTCAGCACCCTGTCGCCCAACCCTTCTTTGTCGGGCGCCGCCATGTCTCCCGCCTTTTGGTGGCTTGGAAAAAGAGAAGAATCTGTCCAAGACGGCGGCATTGACAGATGCATAGATGCGCCGGCTCTCCGTTCCGGCTCGCGCGATGCCCTGCTTCTCGAGCAATGGTAGGGTCTCAACTGCGCGCTTTTCTCGCGGGATTTTTTTCCCTATTTTTTTTATTTAGTCATTACCAAAATAGTGGTAATCTATCTGCCGAAAGGCGTTGCAATGTACTATTATCGACAGCGTTGTTAATATGACGGCACTTTGTCACAGACAACAGAACGCCCAGAGACAGATTCAATGGGGCCGCCACCTAGCACCAACAGACTCTCGTGGCTTCATCGTATCGTCGCACTTCCCTGCGCCCTCATTTCCAGGCTGCAGGAGGATCTTCCCCTCACGGTGGCCTCTTTATTACGCCTCCCTCGTCAGCCATGTGGGCGAGCTGCCCGCCTTGCCCTGTCAAGCCACGTTTGCACCCCCCCTCCCCCCTCCTTCTCATCACGATGTAGACCCCAGAGGAGGCTCTGCTCTGTGTCGCCTACATGTGCGGTTATATGTGAGTATTTGGAGAAGGGCGGGCCAACTCATAGGCTGTTCCGTCCGCGGTGTGCTGAGTTGTGAACTTCTCATGGTTTGCAAAGAAACATTGGCTGTAATCATCATGTAGTCGGAGTTTTCCCCAGGTTCGAGATAACTTATCTATCAGATAACAAGTGCCGGATTCGTCCAGCGGAGGATAAGCGAGCCCCGTTTCCCCAGGAAATATCATCGAGAGACTTTGGTCCATCGTCACGGTCACGATGTCGTGCTTTCCCAACAGCTGGGCGTTGGTTTCTACCCTTTCCCTCCCCCTCCCCCATGTTTCTTGGTTCTTTATTACCCACCTTGCCACCCGCACATCCCCATCTTGCTTTTCCCCACGCAACCGACAGCTACTAATACCATGCGGCGGTGTGGTCATGGCGAGGAATATGCTTTGGTGATCCACGGCTTGCCGGACAGGGGTGGGAAGGGTGTGCAGGCTACTTCGTATGCATGCAACAGGCCATGCAGGCCAAGGCTTCGGAGAATGGAAAGAGGGGAAGCTGCCACGCAAACCGAGGCTCTTTAGTGGGCTCTCGTCGTCTTTCCCCGCGCGACGCTATTCGCAAACGTCTGTGCAAAATACCTTCACGTATTCTTCTTCCCTCCCCCTCCCCACTCCTCACTTCATAATATCCAATAAAAGTGCTCAATCAATGTTGTTTCTGTAAGAGTCATTTCTTGTTTTTTTTATGCCGCGGTGGCAAATGGCGGGGAAAAGCTCCATGTAGGGGGGGTGCGGCCAGAAAAGGAACAAGTCCCTGCGTAGGTTTACGCTTGCACTGCCGAGTGTCAGGTAAGCGCAATTGCGGCAGAAAAAATTTTCGTCTTGATGAATCGTTTTGGCAAAGATCCATAACAGGCTTCCAGCACGGCTATTTAGGCTACGGGTTGTGGCGGTCCTGGAAAGGCCTGGTTAACGGCTGACTCACAAGTTGTATCGTTGCTCAACAACGGGTTCTCACCCAGCTTGTTTTTCATTGTAAGAAGCACGTAAAAGTCTTTCATTCAATTATTGAGCGGAAGTCAGGCTGTGTTCTAACCCTTGTAAACTCAAATTTGGAATTCTAGCACGTACAGCTGCGCCTGCAAGCGATGTGACGATGCGAGGTTTAGAAGAGTCTCGTATGGCATTACATATCGTATTGTGAGAGTCAAAGGCGTTATTCCAGTAAAAGTTCAGTTCAGGTATATATTCTCCTCCTGGACTTATGTTAAAGTTGTTATGTTGTCTCGTGATCGCGTCGTTCTTGGCGCAGCGCGAGAGCTCTTCATCGAAAAACTACATCAACAGCGAGGTGTCTGAGGAACTGGGCGACTCATCATCGCTCAGTACACTTTTTAGATGCTCATCATGTTAGAATTTAAGTGCCAGTCTTGAGTATCCTTTCATCGGACGTGGCAACCGCGGAATGCACGGTGAGTTCGTATTTGTCTCATCTCCGCAGCCCCAGCGTCCGCAGACGCAAAATTCCTCAGCTCGTGGCAAGCAAAACAAAGGCCTTTTAAGCTTTCCAATCCTGTTTGCACTCACTCGCCATTGTGTTTAATTGGCTTTGTTCTAATGGGCCACACGTCATTGTTTCTTATGCAGTTGCCACTTTCCAGCCTCCCCAGACAGTCCTGGCTCGATCATGTTCGTATCTCTCTGTTGTGACTGACGATTCCGCGACGGAAACCCACTGTACCAACTCTCTCTTTCCCTCTCTCTGATAGCATTCATCGTATCAGCAGTTTCCTAGATGCGGAGAGATTGTCTGCGTATTTGAAGACGCGCAAGAAATCCGAGCGGGGTCAACACTGCCCCAATCTGACGGCTCATCATCGCAAGGACCAACATCTCAGCTGTGACTCGTAGATTAACTTGCAAATTGCGTGGGTAGAAGCACCGGGTCCGTATCCTTTTAGACTCGAGAAATAGAAGGAGATATTTGCCACCATCCCTGGGCAGATATCCGTGCAAATGTGAGCTCCATCATCTGTATTCACCAAAGACAAGCAGCCCGTCTTGACGTTGCATTTCCCGCCCCCTTTTTTTTCGTTATTTTTTAATCGCTCATGATGGTCAGATATCTCGTTGCTGGCCAATTTCGTAGACTCGGAAGCAAGTCTGTCGGGACAGCGACTATCAGTGTCTAGTAGACCACGTATGGGGCGCTTGTTGTATCACTGCGACTGCACTTCTGTATTTCTGGCCCTGGAAGGTATTTGATATGAATTAATGAGTAACTTTGGGATTCTCTTAGCTTACTGCCTCGCCTGGTGCCTGCTCTAACACCAGTTGGCAATATCCCAATGCTGAATTTTCATCACAACCATCACACTGGTATTGCCGCCTCCGAGTGGTTTTCAAGAAAACAATGGTCATTTCCACTGTCTTTTTTTCGCGCAGCAATGTTCACTCCTGTATCTGCGCTTGTAATGCTCACTAGTCACCGCACTTCTGTGTACGCCAGCGAGTCTGGACGTCAAGTGTAGGGTAGCCAACAGTCGACCAAGATGAAGCCCCCAGAGCCTTCGTTCGGTGCCTATTCTCGTGTTGAAGCTCATGGAGGTGTATATTTTACCCAAGCTCCAAAAATTTAGGCCGAATATATGTACAGAGTGTAGAAACTACCAATGTCAGAAGCATAGCAGCCACCGAGCCTTGCTGTCCAGTCGTTGCTTAGATCTGGTCCCAACTTTGTGCACGGAAACCACGTATTGTGTAGACGTGGAAGTAAATGACAGGCGGAGATCAACTTGAGAAGATGGACAGCCGAGAAAGGAAAGATTGAGCAGCAAAGGAAAAGTTGTCGTTGAGGAGTGGTAAGCATCCATGTCGCAATGATGGGCACAGACACTGGTGAAGCCATCACAAACACCCATCGAAGCCGTTACAATTCGTAATCTCAAGACAATACCAAATACTCTCAGCTTAAACTAATCAGTGCTTGTCTCTCTCATGCTTGGCGAGTTTATCAGATCGAGAGTAAGACTTTGTGCATCCGTCATGCTTGCACTTGTACACGGTCTTTTCCTCCTCGGGCAAGTGCACCTGCATGTGCCTCTCCAATTCACGCCGCTCTGCCGCCCGAAACTTGCAATCCGCATAATAATCACACTTCAAGGGCTTGACGTGTTTCTTGACGTGTTTTCTGCGATATGATCAGCATGTATCCATGAAGACGGTGGCTTGCATCGCTTACTGGAGCAGGCTTCGTATCTCAAAGCTCTCGTAGCATTCGGAGTATGGGCAGTAAAATCGCCTATCTTTCTCACAAGGCAAAATGTGATTGACAGAAGGGGATTGATCTTGCTCATATCTCACGAGAATGGGTGTGATGGCCGATGAGGAACCTTCGCCGACATCGACGCTCGCTTGGCTCAAGTTCTGCTGAGCAGAATCTGGTTGCATTCGCGTACTTGCCTCATATGGCGAAGTGTACGAGTACTGTTCCGATGTAGCACTCTATTGATGCATCATCCCTGGGTGCGAATACAAGACGTTCTCTGATGCGAGCTCGCCGGTCGTGAGATTATCAGCTGGTACCTGCGAGTGTTGAGCTGACAGCAGCGCTGGATCAATGTAGTCACCGCCTTTTAAGAGTCAATATCTGAATATAAAGGGCCTTATTACCATAGTTTTACCATATATAGCGTCGTCTGGCATGTTTGCCGTCAGCGCATCTGCACCCTGAGGGCAATCGTCGGCTCTGCTGCTGGAAGAACTCATCGAAAGTAGTTCTGATGTGAAGTCAAGGAGAGAGAATGTTTGGCACTTGGTTAAAAAAGCATCTCATATCCATCAATAGCTATCTTTAAAAGACTTTGCCTCTTCCTGCGGTGGCCGGCCACTACTGCAAGCCTGCAGGTTAGGCATCCAGCCAAGCCCAAACAATAGCCAACACTTTTCAGCTCTCATCAAGGTTTACGCCTTTATCACAACTAAGACCCGAGGCACTATTTCTTTCAAAAGTTTGCTCACTTCTCGTCATATCAGTCATCTGCCTGTGTACAGTGACCGGCCTTGCAGCCCTCGCAGCGGCTCCTGTGATGAGGCCGCATTTGCTTGCGCTCGTAATCCCCCCTCGGCACATTGATCCCGCTCCAAATTTTGAGCCATTTTGCTACCCTTTCCTCGTATGTCTCGTCGAGCGTTGGCTTGGCAAGACCGTTGCACCGCTCGCAGCGCTGATGATACACCACGACG
This sequence comes from Beauveria sp. NWAFU-1, assembly GCA_024472245.1. Classification (NCBI taxonomy): domain Eukaryota; kingdom Fungi; phylum Ascomycota; class Sordariomycetes; order Hypocreales; family Cordycipitaceae; genus Beauveria; species Beauveria sp. NWAFU-1. Next base: position 4,392,956 of record JANBXD010000003.1, read on the forward strand.
GTGTACTTGTTGTCGCGAAACAAGCGAATCACGATGGCGATGCACTTGCTGCTCCATTTCTTGGCGCATTCCTCATTTCCGCATTGGAACTTCCCGGTGACATTACTGTCTTTGTATTTGATGTGGTGGCTCTTCTCGCTCCGAGGCTGAAAAGTAAAGACCAACTGCTCGTCGTCGAGGAGAGACTGCACTCTTGGGTGCAGATAGGGTTGCATAGACGAGGTGCGTATTTCTGGCATCGCGCAATCGGTGAGGTGGTGATCAGTTTGTTTAGAAGAATGTTCCTGAAATGGGAAGAATCTGGATTGACTGCGCGACTTCGGACGACTCGATTTTTGAAGGGCAAGCTGTATCAAGTAGGTTTTCTGCGAGGGCCTACCATTAAAAACATGTCTCAGAAGCTGAGTCACTAACATAATTAACCAATGAATGCGTATGTGAGAAGCAAAAGAAAGATGAGCTACAAAGTGAATTCAACGTGAAATCTTTCTGGCGAACAGATTTGCCGTTATTCACAGGCCCACTGGTCTACGGCATCACATCCAGAACGTTCGATTTTCCTGTAAGAAGATTCGATACAAAGGTCAACGACATTTCTCAATGTCGAGTATGAATCCAGTTGGCCGCCTTAGTTCATTGAAGCTGTCGCGGGGTAGTTAGACTGGTTGTTATAGCGAAATGGATTGGTATATGCGGTTGCTCAATAACGCCAATAAGGATCAACGGAAAGCATTTAAGGAATCGTCTGGTTCTGTTTTCAATCTGATGAGAGCGGGCATGTTCATGGTTTTTTTTAGATAACTTTAAGGGTCGTCCAGTTGACGCATGCAATTTCCCGCATCTTTACCGGCAGTACAAAATATCAAGCTTCCGGCGCGCTCCACCAAAAGCTACTCCAGTAAGCCTCAAACCACAACGTCGAAACCGCTGCTGCTGCACGGCATCTATAATGTCGCCGAAATCGTCCCTGGTGCGATCTGGCGGCGGCTCCTTCCGTGCCGTGGCATTGACTCGCCAGGCCGCGGCCAAGAGGCAGGTCTGCGCGATTTGCTCCATGTCCGGCGCGGGCCTGGCCAGCACCCCCCGAAGAGCGAGAAACAACGCGCCGATACGACCGAGCCTGCCCTATCGACGACAGAACTCATCTACGGCGTCTGCTGCGAGCGGCAGCAATGTGCGTGCGGAGCTCGAGCAGGCGCTGGTGCAGCTGCAGAACCAGTCACCGCATCTGCTGAATCTCTCCCGGCTGCAGCTCGCCCTGCAGGGTCTGCGCCAGACACCCGGCGAGGAGAACGTCCGGGTCGCCATCCTGGGGCTCTCCAACGGGTCGAGCGCCGGATCAACGGCCAAGCGCCTTTTGCGAGCGATTCTGAGCGATCCGCTCCAGGACCGGCAGGCGTGGGAGACGCGGCTCGACAGCTACGACTTGACGAGGCCCTTAATCGTCAAGGTCAGCGCTGGCCCACACCTAGACGAAGCCGCCATTGATGTGGCCAAGAAGGATACGATTCAGCGACTTGATATTTCGTCGCCAGATTATAATGCGCTAGGTCTTGAGTTCTTGCTAATGGATGTCGAGGCGTCTGTCCTCGCCGGACAACAGTCGATCAAGCATCTGGAAGACGCCGCGCTGGTGCCGTCCGTGGCCACTCGTTCTGCAGACGGCCGCGTCTCGCAGACGCCTGCCCCAGTTCACCAAGCACTGATTGTGGCAGACGGTCTCATGGGTGCGGTTGGTGTGGCATCGCTGCCAGTGTCTGAGAGTGGCGGAGCCCTTGCCGCTGCCGTTGACATGAAAGGCCTTTCTGGGGAGGAGCTATATGCGCCTTTTAATGTCATTGACGTGGCCCAGGCCGAGGACGGTATTTGTCTGTTCCGCGAGGGCCCCCAAAATGCAATGCAGTACGAGCGTCTCTGGTTCGCCAGCAAGGTGCCGGCCCTGGCAGCCTGGCTTAAAGCCGGCCTCAGGACGGAGAACGCCGCTACGAAGCCCGCCGTCAAGCAGCTACTTGCCTCGCTTCTCGACAATGCCCAATCCGCGATCCAGGCCGAGGAGTCCCTTGTTGTCGCCAAAACGCTCGCCTCCAAGACGCCTCTCGACGACGCTGCCGGCCTGCACACGGGCCTCGCCGCGTGGGCGCGCCAAGCTCACAGTGAGCTCCAGGATGAGCTCGACCTCGCGTTTACGGGCCGCCGCTGGCGTAAGCTCGGCTGGTGGAAGCTTTTCTGGCGCGTCGACGACGTGGGCATGCTCACCAGCGACATCCTCAGCCAGCGGTTCCTGCCCACGGCGGAGCGCGAGCTAGTATACCTGGCCGGCCGCATCGCGGAGCTGCGCGGCGAACCGCCCCGGTACCCACAGCCCGTCTCTGAGCTCCCAGACTCGCCGGCAGCGGCAGCCAAGACGGCGGTAGCGCTGCCCAAGTGGCCCGGCCACATCTCCTTTACTCGTCGCTACCTGCAGGACGAGACGGTCCCCGCGCTGCAGGCTCTAGCCCAGCGCCTGCTGATGCAGTCTCTCGGTACTTCATCGGTCGCGGCGACGCTGGCCGGCATGCTCTACGTGTCGTCGTTTACGTCGGGCTTCTACGAGGCTGGCGCCGTTGCCACGCTGGGTATTGTATACAGCCTGGGCCGCATGCAAAAGAAGTGGGAGACGGCCCGCCGATTCTGGGAGGGCGATGTTCGCGAAGAGGGCCGCAAGGCGGTGCGCGCCGTGGAGGAGAGCGTCTCCCAGGCTCTGGTTGCCCAAGACTCCGTTTCCCCAGCGCAGGCCGAAGAGCTGCAAAAGGCCAAGGAGCTGGTATCGAGGGCAGAAGAGCTCCTTTCTCGTCTAGAGTGAGAGGTCTTCATCGGCAAAATGGTCGTGGTCCTAGGCCAGCTGTTATTGGCATGTAACATATTACTCTATTCCCTGCTTTATTAGATTTTAGCTCACACTACCAGCCGCAAAAGCTTTGTTTGATGTCACTACACCATAAATGAACTCTAGAATACTTTGTTGTTTTCTTTTCTTTTTGCTAAAATCATGTTTGGCGTTCGCCAGACCGACTTGATCCTACCAAGAAGATGGCAGCGAGTCATATATGAACCGTTAAATCCCAAAACACAAAACCGTAAAAACGCCCCAATTTGATAGAAAAAATGCAACAGCAGGTATCACTGTCTGGAACGGGAAAAGAGAAGAATTTCTCCAAAACCACACATCATGTTCTGCATTTGGCTCGATTCATCCCTTCCGCTCCCTTCCTCAATCCTCATTCCGCCACAATGTGCTTTTTACCGACCGCCGCGACCACCAGCACGAGCACGGCTGACGGTTGCACGGCCGCGAGCCATGCCGACACCGCGACCGCGGAGGTTGCTGCTGCGGAACATGGGCGCGTTGCGGAGCATGTCGGGGACGATGAAGAAGCGCACGTGGGAGCCGCGAATGTAGACCTGGTCGAGGTGGGAGACGCGGCCGTCGCGGGCGGTTACGGTAATGTCCTTGAGCTGGACGTTCATGTTGTCCTCGGCTAGACATTGGGGGGGTTCAGAGAGTTAGCAACCTGTCGCTCGACACTGGCCAACTGGCCTACCATTCATGGAAAACGAAACGGATTCATGTGGTCGTACCTTCGAGAAGCTTGCCGCGATAGGTCTGTCCAGACGTAATTTCGAGAGTAATAATATGGCCCTGCGTTATATAAGAGTTAGCTTTTGCCAGGCCTTGACCAGTGCAGTGGGTTGCAAAAATGCGCGAGCGCGCGCGCGTGCCAGACATGGCTGCAGCGGTGACGGACGAATATGTCGGGGCGAGCTTTGGAGGGGGGGGAAGAAAGACGCACCTGAGCTTCGTTCAGGAGCTTGATGGGAATGCCAATTGTCGAAGTCATGCTGGGCAAAAGTTGTCCGGGTGTGTGTATGAGAGCGACGGCGCAAAACAACAAGTTGCAGAGTGCAGATTGGATCGGGCTGAGGTGGTTCTGGCCTGGAGCTTGAATTTTGACGTGCCCGCCAGCCCACCCGCCGACGATAGCTTTTGGCGGTTTCTGTCTCTGGCGAGCTGGGCGCCGCGGTGGTTACGTTTATCCGGTCCCCGGCGGGCTGGCGGGGCTGTGTGCGGCCTGTAAAATGGACAAACCAGTCCGCTGCAATGCAGAATCTCGAACCTGAATAAGAAAGACATCTTTATGATGCATCTACTTTTTATTTGGCTTTTCATAAACTTTCAGTCGCAAGACAGGGCGTACCCGTCACGCTGTCGACTAGTTGGCTGAGCTGTACTGCTCGCCGTGGGCCCATGTCGTGGCTTGAATGTCACTTGGGATCACTGTAATTGAGATACGAGCGAGTAATTGCATGACAATGTTTTGATTGATAATAGAAATGCACGCAAGGAGAGCAATGCATGAATGTGGGCCATCTACCATCACTATTCTGTAGCTGGTGCACTCTCAGATTCGGCTTGGGTATCATTATCTGGTTTTACTTTCTTGGCCGGCGCATCAAGCGGTTCATTCTTAGCCTTGCGCTTCTTGGTTCGCGACGCAAGCTGCTCCCTCTTTTCCTTTTTGCGCAACTGCTTGTCCACGTTGCCAATGACCTTGCTCTCCTGGCCACACGGCCACTTGGCCAGGGCTTTTTCCTCGTCCTCCTCGGACCACTCAGGCGGCAGCACCGCAAAGACGAGGTACGACGTGTGCGTCTTGAGATCGCTCTCGGAACGATGAGTGAGCCGTCCTTGCATCCAGGGCTTGTCGTGGTACTCGTCTACCGCGAGCTCGTCTGACGCGGGTACGGCATCCGATGCCGCAGCCGATGAGTCAATGTCCATCGGCTCAGCGGCGGCAGCAGCCGCAGCAGCGCTTTTCTTGTTTTGGGCAAGTTGCGCTTTTTGAAATTGTTTGTTTTGCTGATTTACTTTGCGCAGCTTGGTCACAGCTTCGAGAACGTCGGCCGGTGTTTGTGAGTTGCCGCGCTCGTTGGGCATATTGACGCCGACTCGCTCGCGCGTGACGTTGAGACGGCGTTGTGAAATCTCAACCATGTCGACATCGGTCCAACCAAGCGTCCGAAGCTCGGTGACTGTTCTTGATACCTGCTCAATGCAGGGCGAAAATGTGCAGATATGAACCGACTGCTTGGGGTCCAGAGGTGAGGAGCCGCTGCGCCGTGACAGATGCTGGAGAGCTTTCCATGGAGCTGGCAGATCGAGGAACACGGCCGTGGCGTTGGGCGATTTCCCGTCCACCATAAACCCATCTCTATATACGTCTCGATGTTGTATTTGCACAATCTCCGAGAGAGAATGGCTTTCAATCTCCTCGGTCATCTTGTGGAACCGGTCCTCGTTGAACTCGAAGCTAAACACCTTGCCCTTGGTATCAGATCCGTCTGCGGGGTAGCCATTATACACTGCTCGTGCGGAAGCATGCGAGAAACTGCCGCTGCCTGCGCCGGCCTCTATTATTCTCGTGCCGGGGCGAGCTCGTATGCGTTGCAGGATGTAGCTGTAGTCGGGTGTGTAAACGACTTGAGTTCGGTGCGGCAAGCTGCTCGTCCAGAGCTCTGGAGAAGGCCGCAGGATGTAAATGAAGCCACTGGTGGCTACAGTGGCCTTTTTCGCCGGCGCTTTGCCGCTCTCGTCTTGGCTTGCGGCCGGTGTGTCGTCGTCGGTCGTTTCTAAGCGGCGTTTACGGCCGCGCGATCCTGTGTCTACTGCGGATGCGCGGACTTGGGAACCCCAGGGTATGTCAAGCAGCGTCGAATGTGGAAACGAGCCGAATCTGGTGTTTAATGTTGCTCCCTCTGCGTATCCGTCGACGGCTCCAGAGGACTTTTCGAGGCGAATGGCGTCAAAGTCATCACGCGCCAAGCTGACGATGGCAAGAGAGCCAGGTTTGGTGCGCTCGCCAGGCTCTAGAAACGGGGAAGGCACAATGGACATGATGACACACGTGGTAGGAGATGGTCCGCTACCAATTGTGTGATTTCTGTCGCACCCCAAGCCTGGAGCATCGCTGTCTTGTGCCAAAGACGAAAATAATTCTGAAAAAAAAAAGGAAAGAAAGTCGCGAATCTGGTTGGCTCCACTGCTGGAAGCCTCCACTAGAAATGGTCTAGCGACCTAGCCGCCCACGCCGCCCTGCCCTCCCGAGAGATTCGCTCTTTTGATAAGTCATGGCCGCTACTTGGAAACAAATGTTGGAAATATTGATACCGAAGTACGTGAACTGCCCAGAGATTTGTTTTTCTATTTTTCGAAAAGTCAGAGGTCGAGTGACGGTATTTACCAGCCGCCTCGACCGCCTGCAATGCCTTGTAATCGCTATAATTCGGCGCTGTGACTCGCTGTGGCTTGCCCCTGTCCGGCGCCGAAAACGCTCTGGGTCCAGTGAGGGGCAGCGCTGGGCACGCAAAGCGGGGTGCAAAAAAATGCCCTGAAAGTAATTACCCTCCGATCAGGAATGACAGCTTGTCTTGGTGGCTCGTTTTCGAGGCTTCATTGTCTGTTCATACTCTTTGCAACACCGCCCTCCTCCAGCCCTGGGCTCTTGCCGGTGACTCACGATAAAAAGAAAATCGGTCAACAAGGTTCGAGTCATTTGATATTGTGCGCATATAAGCGTCGAAGTCCGCGGCTGTATCCTGGTGCCGCCTGTCTGTATGCATCTCCTGCGCATACTATCACCATCTCGTACAATATCCCCTCGAACGCTCGTCCGATTTCACAGGTTCTGCTCGACTGGCACCATGTCCTCTCTCAAGCTACACAACTCGCTGCATCCAGGCGCACCAGTCCCCTTTGTTCCTCGCCAAGATGGCAAGGTGAGCTGGTATGTTTGTGGCCCGACAGTCTACGATAAGAGTCACTTGGGCCACGCCCGCAACTACGTGACCTCGGACGTCATTCGCCGCATTTTGATGCATTACTTCAAGTTTGACGTCAAGTATGTCATGAATATTACCGACATCGACGACAAGGTTGGTTTGCCAGGGACTTCTCGCCAGCCGTCTTAACTCACACGATTCAGATCATCATCAAAGCGAGACGCCAGCGACTCCTCGACGTCGAGAAGAAGAAGCAATACTCTACCGAAGAAGTGAAGCAACTGGGTCTGAGTGCATTTGTCGCATACGCCCAGAAAAGCTTGCCTCTATTGATCGAAACAGAGGCAAATCTCAACGAATCCAATTACCCTGCCATCAGAGACAAGGCATACGCCACGGTGCTCGCTGGAGGAACCCTCACTGGCGAGGGTAAGCCCAGCGATGCTGAAGCCAAGGTCAAGATGCACATTGCCAACATGAATGTGGCTGCCCAAGCCATCAAGTCTGGCCAGATCCATCCCGGTTGCGACGAGATTCTGCTGCCCTATCTCGACTCTCTATACAAGGAGACGGTGGATACTAGCGACCAGACCATGTTCACCGACCTCACCAAAGCCATGGAGGAGCTGTTCATGCAAGACTTGGATTCGTTAAATGTTCTGCCTCCCGATGTCATTACTCGAGTTACCGAATATGTTCCTCAGATTGCCGACTTTGTGCAGCGCATTGTTGAAAAGGGCTTTGCCTACGAGGCCGATGGCTCCGTCTACTTCGATATCACTGCTTTTGAAAAGGCTGGCAACACCTACGCCAGACTCCGACCCGATAGCAAAAACGACAAGGCCCTACAGGAAGAGGGTGAGGGCGCTCTCTCTACCAACCTCGGTGGCAAGCGCTCGCCTGGCGACTTTGCTCTATGGAAGAAGTCCAAGCCCGGTGAGCCGTTCTGGCCCAGTCCCTGGGGCGAGGGCCGTCCGGGCTGGCACATTGAGTGCTCTGTCATGGCATCTGATGTTCTCGGCTCGCAGATGGATATTCACTCTGGTGGTATTGATCTCGCATTCCCTCACCACGACAATGAGTTGGCTCAAAGTGAAGCCTACTTTTATGAGCCTGGCAAGGGTGAGCATACCTGGGTCCGTAACTTTCTCCATACTGGCCATCTGCACATTGCGGGCTCCAAGATGTCCAAATCCCTCAAAAACTTTCAGACCATTCAAGATGCGCTCACCACCACATTCAATGCTCGTCGCATGCGCATTGTGTTTTTGATGGGCAAGTGGAACGATGGCGTTGAAATCTCGCCCGACATGATTACCCAAGCCGATAGCTGGGAATCTACCATAAGTAACTTTTTCACCAACACAAAATCCTGGCTCGCCGAGGCTGGTGGCAGCAGCGGCATCGAAAACCTGTCTCTCTCTGACAAGTCTGGCTCACCCCTCGTCACGGAGCTGGAGCAGGCCAAGTCCGAGGTCGACACTGCACTCTCAAACTCTTTTGATACCCCTCGGGCCATGCTCGTTATGCTAAAGCTTGTCAACACCACAAACGCGTATCTCAAGGACAATAAGGATGTTAATCTCGCCGAGGTCGAGGCTATTGCCCGATGGCTCACCAACGTGGTTGGCATCTTTGGCCTTGATGCCAACGCCAAGCCTCCCTATAACGGCCTCGGATGGGCGTCTCTCATTGCCGACAACGTCGATCCCAAGGCTGCTGTTAAGCCTTACAAGTCCATGATGGACAAGGTCAAGGCTGATGTTAAGGCGCTGTCCTTGGACAGCGAGAACATCTCTTCCTTGGTCGCCAAGGATCCTACTAGTGACTTTGACACCATTGCTCAAAGCGGCTCCAAGGATATTGAACAGCTCTCTCTGCCTTACCTCCGTGTGGCTGCTCAGCTCCGTGACGAGCTTCGCCGCGTGGTGTCTGCGCAAACCCCCGATGTCAAGAAGGCTATACTCAGCCTGACCGACCGCATCCGCGATCATGACTTTACGAATCTAGGTGTCTATCTCGACGACCGTCCCGACAACCAGCCGTCTCTCATCAAGTTCATCCCCGCCGTCGAGCTCATTGCCGCACGCGAGGAAAAGGTAGCGGCAGCTGCGGAAAAGGCCAAGAAAAAGCAGGAAGCTCGCATCGCGCGCGAAAAGACGGAGCAGGAGGCCCGCGAAAAGGCCAAGATGCCCCCGGAGGACTTGTTCAAGACGGACGAACGTTACAGCGCCTGGGACGAGCAGGGCCTGCCAACAAAGATGAAGGATGGCAGCGACGTGCCAAAAAGCCAGCAGAAGCAGAACAAGAAGAATTGGGATAGACAGAAGAAGGCGCACGACGACCTCAAGGCCAAGGGCGGCCTGTAAAGAAGCATGCATGGAAAAGAGGAGTTGGGCCGGCAGCGTAAAAGAGATGCACTGGGCATCACTATCATTGGGCTTTTTTTCACGTGTTTATTTCTGAAATTTATGAAGCACGATATGGCAGGATAAGGCAGGATGTCGGCATGGTATTTGCCATGTGAAAATGCAATATAGTCTCGTCGTCATGAAAAGAATTACTTTTTGTCCTGGCTTCGGATAATGCTCGTCGCAATTGTGCGGAACTCTTTTCCAAACTGCAGCTTGTCCTGCCACCGTCGGGGAATGGCATCTTCGCCGTCGCGCGCGCCCAGCAGCCCGCCCGCAATCGCCGCATTCGTATCCGTGTCCTTGCCGACGCGCAGCACATCGACGAGCACATCCTCGAGGCAGCGGGGGTCGAGCAGTGCCGCGACGGCGACCGACAGCGACTCGAGCACGTAGCCGCTGCACTCGCCCGGCATCGCGCTCGGCGGCGGGCCAAACCGCGCCAACCCCTGTAGCCGCAGCTGCGTGCCGAGCTTGAGCGCGCCGAGCACCGATGGCGTCGTCGTCGTCGTCTTCTTCTTCTTATCCTGCGGTGGCAGCGCGTGCTCGAGCTTGCGACACAGGCGGATGCCGGCGTCGACGGCGGCATCGGGTCCGCGGCCCTGCACCAGCTCCGCGACGATGGTGTTGTAGACGGCGCACGAGACGGTGCACAGCGCGTCGTCGTGCGTGATGCGGCTGATGCGCAGGCTCTCCGCCGCCAGCCGCTGCGCGTCGCCAGCACGGAACAGCCCCGTCGGCAGGCACCGCATCAAGCTGCCGTTGCCGGCGCGGCCCTGGCCCGCGCCGGCCTTTTCCGGATCGAGCGTCTTGGCGAAGCGCGCGAGGCCGACGTTGGTCGCGGCGCCGATATCGACGGGCCGAGAGCCGGGCGCGCGGCCCGGCCACTCGCCGCTGTGCCACTTGAGAAAGTAGCGGCCGGCGCGCGTCGCGACGTCGTCGTGCGCGTGGGCCGCGTCGGTCAGGCAGTCGAGGTAGGCGAGGAGAACGCCGCGCGTCATGTCCGTGTCGTCGGTGGCGTGGCCGGGCGGCCAGCGGAAGACGCCGCCGCCGGTGATGCTTCCGAGGGTGGTGCTGCTGCTGTGGCCCGGCGGGTAGGCGGCCTTGATGGAGCCGTGGCTCTGGAATTCAACGGTTGCGCCGAGTGCGTCGCCGGCGTGGAGGCCGAGCAGCGCACCGATGATGCGGGACTCGCGGGTAACGGTCGGCATTGTGTGGACAGCGGTGTGAAATTTCGTCGAGATGTGTCTGGACCACACTACGGCTGTAGTGATTGCCATGCTGGCTTTATATGGCAAGTTTGCGTTATTGAGCCTAGTTGGAAAGTGAAACGCCCAGTGTGGCGCAGCTGAGCATCCATGTCAGCCTCGTTTATCGTGAGAACAAGTAGAATAAATCCAAGCCGAAATCACCAGAGCGTGATATGTGTATATTGAGGCAGTAGTTTCGAGTCTACACAGCCCGAAACAAGGGTTAATAATTGATGAGTTGTTGAGTTACTGGGCTGGCTGTACAAGGAAGCGTCTCCCAAGTCCCATGTGATTGGTCATTGGCGGCAAGGGATTGGTAAGCTTTGATGAGACTCGTGTATTATGCAAAATGTACAATTATTATTCGATACTAAATAGGAACAATTCCATCTTCTCCGCATCAATATCGTCGTTTCTTGCTCCGGCGACCGGCCCAACTCTCCGCCCCACACGAATCATTTGGAGGCGCTACTACCGACGACATCCACCAAAGTCAAACCGCCGCCACATCCATCCCAACTGCCGATCCATCCCAGGATCGCGTCATCTTTCCCTTCCATTCTTCTTATTCTTCTCGAGCACCCTCTTCTCGCTACATCTTATCCCCGACGAACCGATAGTCTACGAGAATAACTTCCTTCATCACCATGGCGCAGACAACCGCCCACCGCCGCCTGCTCCAAGAGTACCGCGCCCTCACCAACAACCCGCCCGAGGGCATCACCGCGGGCCCCGTGTCCGAGGACGACATTCTGCGCTGGGAATGCCTGATTCAGGGCCCGGAGGGCACACCCTTTGAGGGCGGCGTCTTTCCCGCCGAACTCAAGTTTCCCAAGGACTATCCGCTCGCGCCGCCGACGATGCGATTCCTCTGCGACATTTGGCACCCAAATGGTGAGCCCCCCCCCGCAACTCTCTCTCTTCCTATCTTTCGTCCTGCTTCCCGACGGAACATGCTCTGCTCTTCTGGAATACGCTACTAATGTATGGACGAAACACAGTCTACTCGAGCGGCCTCGTCTGCATCTCCATCCTGCACGCGCCCGGCGACGACCCCAACCACTACGAGCACGCCTCGGAGCGCTGGTCCCCGATCCAGTCGGTCGAAAAGATTCTCATATCCGTCATGAGCATGCTCGCGGAGCCAAACGACGAGAGCCCCGCCAACGTCGAAGCCGCCAAGATGTGGCGCGAGCGCAGGGCCGAGTACGAGAATGTCGTCCGTGGGGGCGTCCGGCGATCCCTGGGCTTGTGAGCCTCGGCTTCTTGCGTTTTCCTACGACATGACGAAATACCCTTGCATGAATAGATTTTTATTATATTTTCTTCTCTCCAGTGCGTAGACTTCAGATGATTGAAGAAGACATGAAGTAGTGACGGCTTTAGAGGGGTTAGTTGAGTATTAGGGAGTGTAGAAGTTAGTACTGGTATTGTATATTGTCAGGCTCGAGTGATGGATGTTTGTGATGCTCTGCAAGGGAACAAACTGTCATGATGGTACTCTGCCTTCGCGTAGCTCGAGCTGCTCGGCATCGTACTATGCCAAAATTCACTACTTATGGATGAGGTAGAGTCGGACATGGCGATTAAAAGTGGTGACACCGGCTTTTGTCGGTGCGACTGTCGTGGGTGAAGGGTGTCAAGCTGTGGTAGCAAGAAGAAAAAACATGACAAGAGTTAGTTCCAAGCCAGTAGGGACAATGGAGCGGGGATAATAAATGAAGCGGATGGTGAGCAATTTTGGCCCATCTCGTGAGGCCTAGTGTGAGGCATTGCGGGTGAGTCAGAGATGAGGCTATTTTGAGCCGTGAGATGGTGGGGTGTGTGAGGAGGGCATTATCAGGGTCAGCGTTGCACTGTACTTTGCCTGCTGAGATTAGCCAGCTGATTGTGCCTTGACTGATGAACGGACATGACTGCTACAGCATTGATGTGGACGGAAGCTATTGGAGGAGAGAAATGCGCTGGGTGGCGGGAGATGTGTAGTGGGTTTCGTGGGTGTAAAAGCGGGAGTCTTGCTTTTTCAATCTCTAATCGTGCTTTGGTGGTTAAACTCAGGGAATGGCTGCGGTAGCCCTGGCCGGAGCAAGTTATCTTGGTAGGGCGCGACGCGGGCGTACATAGAGCGCGTTATTTGCTTAGCGGAGTAACATGGTAATTTACTATCAAAGGTAGGCAGGTAAAGCAGAACCAGAGAGATCGGATCTTTTGCGCGCTCTGAGGCGTTGCGGGTTGGCCGTCTGTGGGCGGGCGATGCGACACGCAGTTGGCAGGGAGGTAGAGGTACTTGGAACAGTCTCGGGTTGATGCAAAGTGTCGAGCAGACACGGGGAGACAAGGCTAGAATGGGTCATTTGAAACATTTTGACATGGACGCTGGTAGAGCGACGCGTACATGCTACTTGTCTAGTCTAGACACGGAGTACGGCGAAGGTAATCAAAGCACACTTGCATGCTGCAGCTGCAGGCAAGCCAACTAGGTACGTACCCAGTACCTAGATTCGGTCAAAGGGGCAAAAATCAAAGGGCAGGCCAGACAAGATGAAAAAGATGTGTACGATTGACCGTGGGAATATAGCGAGGATGGTAAAGAGACAATACATCAAGATTGAGCATCAATCAATTACTCCTCACTGGCCATCTTTCCGGCCGACCCGACTTGTAGCTCCCGTCCTTGCCCACCACCACCAAACCCCATCATCACCATCACCAACACTGCAAATAAAAAGACGGCCGCTCCCACATCGTGGCCACGCCACCACACGTAATATTAGCCCGGCTCCCGCGACTGGTCATGGATGCGTCTTCTTTCAACTGTGTGTATTCGTTTGATGGTACAACGTATCACTACCGCTGCAGGAGGCTCATCCTCCGTCTACCGGCCGAGAGATGCACCTCGCTCGTCTTCCATGCCATGCCCAGAAAGGCCTCTTATTGTCGTCGTGACTGCTTCCGCCTCCTCCACACTCGCATCCATCGCCTCCATTGCCTCCCACACCATTCTACTCTGCTCGTGTATTCCTCGTCTTGCGCTCTTCTCACACATCCCGCATCTGCTGCCCTCTCTTGTCTTCCTTTTCCTCCCAACATCCCACCACCCGCCCCAACCCTCCAATTACGCCCAGCCGCCACCTATCGCCGGCATCACCACATTCGCGCCGCCGTGCCCTCATAAACGGCAAACTCTGTTTTTGCTTAACCCCCCGGTGTTTCCCCTGGTCATTCCGACTCGGCGCAAACGCTGCATAAATCCATCGACTCATGTCCATGGAACCTTTATCGACTCTGTACTTTTAAACTTTGTTTCGTTTGCTTTAACGGCCACCTTTTTTTTTTTTTTCCCCTTTCGACTGCGCGGCCAATTCCTTGGTGACACCATCTCGGGGTTAAGAGCACACGCACAAAGGAGGCGTCGCGCGCCAATTCCCTCATGGGACCCGGCTGAATTCTAAATTGTTTGATTTATTACGGCTGCCTCCTCGCCACCCAAGAAACATTGCATCTGGTCAATTCCACCATCAAGATGGAGGATCAGCTTCGCTCCCATGGCCTGCCCCGACTGCATCCCGATGAATCAGATCGTGGCAGAGACCGAGACAGACTCGATCACGGGCGCGACGTGATGAATCAAGGGAGCAACGCTTCTGCGACGACAAATCCTCCTCCTCCGCCGCCTCCTCCTCCTCATCACCATCCCGTAGGCTCCAGCTCCAGCACCACCACATCAACCACCGCGCACCGACACTCCACCTTCAGCCTTCGCTCGCCCACTCGCGCCCCGGCCCAACACCATCCTACTGCTGCTGCTGCTCCTCCTCCTTTGACTGCTGACTCTGTGGCCACTTCTGCTTCATCCTCATCCGCGCCTAGCCATCATCACCATCACCACCATCACCATCGTCACCATCACCACCATCATCCCGACGCGACCCCCGGCTCGACCGCATCCCCCCATCACCACCATCACGCGCAGGCCGCGCAGGCCGCGCCCGCAACCTCTGCATCGCGACAGCATCACCACCACCACCACCACCATCACCACAGCAGCCTTGCCGCCTCCTTTGCTGCCACGTCTGCGCAGTCCTCTCCTGCCGCGGCGGCCTCGCCCGCGACAACCTCTGCCACCATGACTGGCGGCTCTGCTCCTGGCGGTTTGCCGCCCCTGGGTCCGGGTGCATCTCCAAACGCGAGCCATCACCAGCATCATTCGCATCACCAGTCTGTCCCGGCTAGGCCTCACTCGCCCCTGCGTCCCACCTCCGGCTACTATTCTCCCGCCGCCGATGCCCATCATCCGCCTCGCGACACCAAACCGCCAGGCAGCTTCTACGATCCTCTTACCGATACCACGATGAAGGAGCGCAGAGTTTCGGATTCTTGGCACAATGCTCCCCCCTCGGCTTCGCCCAAGGTAAGATTCATCATTGATTTATTGCTCAATTCATCATCAATCCATCTCGCGCCACGCGATTTTTGCCTTCAATGTTGCCCTGCCATGCTCGTCTCCCCTTCCCTTGCTTTTTTTCCCTTGCGCGCTGCTTGCCATGTTGCGCCCACAAAAATCCCCATTCATCTCATTGTCTGCCTCTGTTCCCCTAGTGCCTGTGCACCAAGCCAGCGAAACCAGTAGAGCCATTTTGTTTAGCAATTTGCATCCGTACCACTGCCACAAAATCTCTGCTCGCCAAATATTCATCACCACCATCACCCTGACCGTCATCCTCCCATCCTCCCATCCTCCCATCCTCCCTTGCCCATCTTGCCGACTGCGCACCACAACCGACATTTCGCCCTGTACTAATCCTCTCGGCAGAGTCGCGAAACCTATCCCCATCAACCCCCAACCTCCGAATCCCATCAGTCGGGCTATTACAACGGCTACTACGCGTCTTCCAGAGACTCCCGTCCATCGCCTTCATATAATCGCCCTCGAAGTCCGTTGACGCATTCGCATCCTAATCTGCCTGTGGGCTCCCACAGCCCTCCCACCAGGCAGTCACACATGGCTTCGCCCACCCATCACCATGCTTCCCTTAGCTCGACTCCCAATGGCTCGGCTACTTTGCTCAACAAGCCTGATTTAAGGGCAGTTTCACCTCTCAGACCTGTCGCTCCGGCACCATCCAGTGTAAGTGCTCACTGCACCCCCAGCACAACCTTTGACCCCCTGCTAACACGTTCCAGACACCCAGTCGCGCTGATCCCATGTCATTCTCCAACATTCTCTCCAGCGCCGAGCCGGCCAGACCCAAGTCGCCACCGAGGCCATCGCCCATCGCCCCGGCCCCTGCCCCAGAGCCGCTTGTCAAGGAGCAAACTGATGATACAGAGGCTGAAAAGGATTTCGAGACGGAAACCGAGCCTCTCAGTCTCAAGGGAGCCGACGTGCTTGCTATCAAGAAGAAGGGTAGTCGTCGCTCAACAAAGGGTAGAGCCTCCGATATCCGCGATGCCGCGGCCCCCAAAAGCCGTCGCTCATCATCGAGAAAGGAGTCTACCCCTCGTGGCGCCTCAAAGCGCCAGGCTGATGGACAACCCAAGCCTAAAACTTGGTCTCCCGAGATGGAAAAGAAGATTTCCAACTACGAGGACAAGATTGACCACGAAACCGCTAACCTGGACCCCAACGAGTTTGATGAGACCGAATACATGCAGCGCGCCCAGAAGCGTCGCCGTCTCATGGACGAAGTTGACACTAGTCAGCAGCGTCTGCGCCGCGCCGACTTTTCCGACAAGCAGAGTAAACGCCTCCTCGAACATGGCGAGCTCGGCAAGAGACGCTACGATGACATGTACTATGACACCGCCCTGCAAGAGGTCCGCGACCAAGAGGTTTTTGCCGAAAAAGAGCGCAAAAAGGACATGCAACGCAAGCGTCGCCGCGAAAAGTCCATGGCCGTCACAATGGAACTTAAGGAAGCTGCCCTTGCGCGCGCCGAGGCTGCCCAAGACGAGGAGGAGCGCCAAAAGCATCTTCGCGACGCCGAGCGCGCCAGCAAGAAGGCTCAGCAGACCAAGCTCATCCTGCAAAAGGGCATCAAGGGTCCCGCTCGCAACCTCGAGATGAGCTTTGACGGTTCCATGTCCAGCTTTGTCGCCTCCGACGCCGAGTCTGGCAAGAAAAAGGGCCGTGGTGGCTCTCGACCCAAAAAGTCCAAGGAGCAGAAGCAGGCCGAGAAAGATTCTGCCGCTGCTGCTCAGGCCGCCATTGACGCTGGCGAAGAGCTTCCCGCCAAGGAAGAGAGCAAGGTTCGCATCAAGATCAAAGGCCGCTCCAAGAAGGATGGTGGCAAGGAGAAGGAAAGGGCCGAGGGCAAGGAAAAAGTTGACGACGTCCCCGAAGCCGACAAGAAATTCATCTCCAAGGGCTACAACCAAATTTACGACCAAATCTGGCGCGACATGGCTCGCAAGGACGTTAACAAGACTTTTAAGCTTGCTGTCGACTCGTATGCGACCAAGAGCTCTAACCTGAAAAAGACGGCCATTCTCGCCTCCAAGGAAGCCAAGCGCTGGCAGCTTCGCACCAACAAGGGCACCAAGGACCTCCAGGCCCGCGCTAAGCGTGTCATGCGTGACATGATGGGCTTCTGGAAGCGCAACGAACGTGAGGAGCGTGACTTGCGCAAGGCTGCCGAGAAGCAGGAGATTGAAAATGCCAGAAAGGAGGACGCTGAGAGAGAATCGGCTCGTCAAAAGAGAAAGCTCAACTTTTTAATCTCTCAGACCGAGCTGTACTCTCACTTTATCGGCAAGAAAATCAAGACGGACGAAGTCGAGCGCAGCACCGACAATCCCGAGATTGCCCAAAATGGGGCCCCTATTGCAGAAAGCAAGATGAACATTGCCGAGCCTACTGGCCCCCTGGGCGGCAAGGTCACCAACTTTGAGGATCTCGACTTTGACGCCGAGGACGAGTCAACTCTCCAGGCTGCCGCCGTGGCCAATGCTCAGAATGCCATTGCTGAGGCCCAACAAAAGGCCCGCGAGTTCAACCAGCAGGGTCTCGACATGGACGATGAGGGTGAGATGAACTTTCAAAACCCCACAGGCCTCGGCGAGGTCGAGATTGAGCAGCCCAAGCTCCTCAATGCCCAGCTCAAAGAGTACCAGCTCAAGGGTCTCAACTGGCTCGTCAACTTGTACGAACAGGGTATCAACGGTATTCTTGCCGACGAAATGGGTCTCGGAAAAACGGTTCAGTCCATTTCCGTCATGGCATACCTGGCCGAGAAGCACGACATTTGGGGACCCTTCCTCGTCGTTGCCCCGGCCTCCACCCTGCACAACTGGCAACAGGAAATCGTCAAGTTTTTGCCCGAATTCAAGATTCTACCCTACTGGGGCAGTGCTGCGGACCGAAAAGTTCTCCGAAAGTTTTGGGATCGCAAGCACTCGACATATCGCAAGGAAGCTGCTTTTCACGTCTGTGTTACCTCATACCAGCTGGTCGTGTCTGATGTTGCATATTTCCAGAAGATGAGATGGCAGTACATGATTCTTGACGAGGCACAGGCCATCAAGAGCTCGCAGAGTTCTCGTTGGAAGTCACTGCTTGGCTTCCACTGCCGTAACCGCCTGCTGCTCACGGGTACGCCCATCCAGAACAACATGCAGGAACTTTGGGCCCTGCTGCATTTCATCATGCCTTCGCTCTTTGACTCCCACGACGAGTTTAGCGAGTGGTTCTCCAAGGACATTGAGTCTCACGCCCAGAGTAACACCAAGCTCAACGAGGACCAGCTCAAGCGTCTGCACATGATTCTGAAGCCCTTTATGCTTCGTCGCGTCAAGAAGCATGTGCAAAAGGAACTCGGCGACAAGATTGAACTCGATGTCTTCTGTGACCTCACCTACAGACAGCGCGCCATCTACGCCAATTTGCGCAATCAAATAAACATTATGGATCTTGTGGAGAAGGCGACGATGGGCGACGACCAGGATTCCGGCACGCTGATGAACCTCGTCATGCAATTCAGAAAGGTTTGCAACCATCCTGATTTGTTTGAGCGTGCTGATGTCACCTCCCCCTATTCGTTTGGCTACTTTGCCGAGACTGCTTCTTTTATCCGCGAGGGCAACAACGTCTCTGTCGGCTACTCGTCGCGTAGCTTGATCGACTACAATCTCCCTTCGCTGATATGGAACGAGGGCGGCCGTCTATACAAGGCCGGCAACGACAACCAAAAGGCCGGCTGGAGAAACAAGGCTCTTAGTCACATGATGAGCATTTGGACGCCCGAGAACATCAATGAGAATGCCGACGAGAACAAGGCCTTTTCCTGGCTGCGCTTTGCAGACGCTAGCGCTGGTGAGGTTCACAAGACCGTGCACCGCGGCGTATTTGATCGCGCCGCCGATGAACTGACCAAGAGTAATCGCCTGAGTCAATTTGCCATTACGTACGACGCTGAAAACGAAAAGTTCACGCCCGGCCACACTTTGTTCAAGATTACCGAGCGCAACAACCGCAAGCCTCTAGCTGACATAACCAAGGACGGAATCATGTCGCGCCTAATGAACGTCTCGGGCGATTCCTATGACGACAGCGGCATGGGGCGTCTTGACTTGGCTGGAAGACCTCGCGTCTCTGCACCGCCGTTGGTTGCCTCGTCGAACCATTTTGACTCTACCATAGAGGCCCACGATGTCTTGTTCAACATGCCTATTCGCAAGAGACTCTATGGCGCGACCCCCAATGAGGAGCAGAGGCTTGTCAGAAACAAGGTGCCTTACCAGCTTTATCCTCCGCCCAAGGCCCTCCCCGAGCCTGACAACGAGAAGAGGCGCTTCACTAACATTGACGTTCCTTCCATGCGTCGCTTCGTCACCGACAGTGGCAAGCTCGCTAAGCTGGACGAGCTACTGTTTAAGCTCAAGAACGAGGGCCACCGTGTCTTGCTGTACTTCCAGATGACTCGCATGATTGACATGATGGAGGAGTATCTGACTTACCGCAATTACAAGTACTGCCGTCTTGATGGTTCTACCAAGCTCGAGGACAGACGTGACACTGTCGCTGATTTCCAGACGCGTCCAGAAATCTTCATCTTTCTGCTGTCTACTCGTGCTGGTGGTCTGGGTATCAATTTGACGTCTGCCGACACTGTCATCTTCTACGACTCTGATTGGAACCCTACCATTGATTCGCAGGCCATGGACAGAGCGCATCGTCTAGGTCAGACAAAACAGGTTACCGTGTATCGTCTGATTACCCGCGGCACAATTGAGGAGCGCATCCGCAAACGTGCTATGCAAAAGGAAGAAGTGCAGCGCGTCGTTATCCAGGGTGGCGGTGCCAGCGTCGATTTCTCTGGTCGTCGCGCTCCTGAGAACCGCAACCGCGACATTGCCATGTGGCTGGCCGACGACGAGCAGGCGGAGATGATTGAGCGCCGCGAAAAGGAGCTGCTCGAGTCGGGCGAGCTCGACACGAAGAAGAAGAAGGGCGGTCGCAAGAAGAAGGCTGAGGCGCCTGCCAGCCTCGACGACATGTATCACGAGGGTAAGTCACATTTCAAAGAGGTTTTCGACCATGACATTAACAAGTTGCAGGCGAAGGGCACTTTGACGATGGCAGCCGTGCTGGTGCTTCCGGCACTGCCACCCCGGCTGAAAGCGAACCTAAGAAGCGAGGCCGAAAGCCGGGCGGCAAAAAGGCCAAGACGGCCAAGCAAAGGTTAGCCATGGCCGATGGCATGGTTGATGGGTAATACAGGACTGAAGTGATTTTGTATCAACATAATACGGAATAACGGAGCGGGGTTGCTTGTTTCTTGCTCTGCGGAGTAAAAGTCTTTGCTATCTTTGATTGTGGTTTTCATGTGGCTACACATGCTGTGGTATTTCATTCACTTGTCACTGGCTTTATACGATACTTGAGCTCGAGCATGAATGGCAAGGGGCACGCCCGGCTGATCTAGCTGGGTGGGTGCCTTTTTTTTTGGCTTGGATGCATGTATTAGTACTACAAGAGGAAAAAGAGAAAAAAAGAAGGACCTGGCGGAGGAATTAGGAATGATTGCATTTGATATGGACTTGCCGAATACAATACCTTTACATTTGTTACACCTGAGAAGGGAATTTTCTGTTCTGTTAGCGGTGGACTTGCGCGGAGGAGTGGGTGAAGAGGGAAGTGAATGGCAAGGTGAGGTGATGCTGATTCGGGTGGTGAATGGGATGTGCACTTGTGTTTTCACTGAAGCAATCTTTCCGAGTTGAACACTTTACATTCTTCTTTAGGAACTGTAACTTTGTTGCTGCCTTTTCAAGAGATGTGTCGTACCATGACGAAAACGGACACTGATGGTCTTGCGACACAACTTGGTCGGTGGCGATTCGAGTGGGCCACGGCAGAAATAGCGACCGCGGCCGTGGGCGAGACATTGCGGACAGTGATGACAGCAGACACTTTCGATACGACAAAAGAAGACGTGACGGCGTGGCAGCATGTCCAGCCCGCGCAGGGCGATATCATAGCTCGAGACGAGAAGCACGACACCGACGACGATGACCACGACGGTGACATACTCGATGACGAGATTTACAGCGCTGCCAGGTCCTACACCATCCGCGACTATTTCGACATTCGCATCGACGGGCTTACCGGGCAGCTACGCAACACGGTTGCCTGTCCGCGGGGCGACACCCAATGCGACGGGTTCGCTTTTGACTCGATCCAGGACTGTCTAGACCACGAATCCGACTGGCACTCTGGCCCTTATAAATGCTTCATATGCGGACAGATCTTCGCGTCTGGGCCCCGACTGCGTCGACATGGGCATTATACAGATTCGGAGGAGAGAAGAGTAGAGGCAGAAGCGGCCGAAGCCCGCAAAGGTGGGTTTGGGGGAGTCAGGGTTTATCACGGCAACGAGCCGGCTCGACGACGGGCGAGGCTGTTATTGAAAAAAATTCAGCTGGAAGAAGCGGCTAAGAAAAAGAAGACAGATCGAAAGATTGTGGGGGTTGTTAAAAAGGAGATGTCCAGGAAGAGGAAAAGAGAAGACCCGCTGGTGGTTGTTGGCTTGGTTAGGGGGATGGTGATGGGCGACGTGGAAGACGAAAAGGGAGGGGGGAACTGTGACGAACCGTGCTGTCCGGCCTTTGAGCGGCGCTTCGTGAATGATAAAGCGTATCAGAGGCACGTGGCGTCGCAAGGACACGTCGCGGCTGTGCGCATGGGCGCCGCGCTCCTCGAACAACTGACCACCATGGCCGGGTTCAAGACGTCTCTGACTGAGACTCCCTCGCGGCCAACAAACGTCGACATGTCTGGCCGCGGCCGCGACCGAGACACTACACCCCCGCCGTTCCGACCAGTCGGCACCGCTCAGATGCAGCACTTGCTCTCACCGCCAGCGACACCGCACGGTCCATCGTCGTCGTCGTCGTCGTCGTCGTCGCGCAACGAGGAAGAGGCGTGTTGGGATAGCACGGAACATATCCCGCTGAGGCTGGAGAGGCGGCTCGCGCTTACCCAGCAGGCGCTCAGAGAATTGCGCTGCAATGCGCCGGGTTGTGGCATGTATGGCAAGCAAATGGCCAGCGCACAGAGCTATTGGGGCCATTTGGCATCGGAAGGTCACGTGAAGGCGCTGGAGGCGTGGAGTGAAAGGGGAGGAGAGGCGGTTTATGTACTCGTTTGACTTTCGACTGTGTGTTGTTGAATTGCCCGTTGTTTATATGTGGAAGAATGAGATTTCAAGGACACCGTGCTGAGCTGGAATGAAGGGAACAAAAAGAAAGAAAGGGAGGAATCTTTATACAGTGGTGTGGGAAAATGTGTGCTTTGCTAATGGATGATTGTGGTGTGATAGGATGAGACGGATTGGTGGTGGAATGACTCGTGGACTCGACGGGCAAAAAGACTGGCTGGATGTTTGCTGTGAGAAAGGGCTGGAACTTGGAATTAAAGACGTTGAATGTGCAGGGCAGAGAGCAGCAAAGGCTGGGGTTTATTCAGGTGAGGGACGATGTGGGTTGGATAATGATGGACACGTTTCTACCTGTAAGTGACGCTAGTGCTACACAATTATAGATGACGGATTGGTCTTTGCATAATGGTCATCAAGTATGAGTACTCTGCTCCCTCGGATCCCGTTGTGCATGACGACGCGTATGTGGCTTACTACGCTATCGCCGGGGGGGCATCGTTGTGATGCTTCGAGGATGGGAAAGCTGCGAGAGGGTGGTAGGCATCATGAGGGGTTCCAGGAAGACGAGGGAACTTGCAAACTCAAAAAAGGTTGAGCAAGAAAAAGAAAGAGGCAATGAAATACGAAAAGTCAAAGAAATATTATGCACTTCAGATCTTTATTCAAGAAAGGGGGTGGGAATACGATGATTGCATCTCCAAGTACAAAACCACCAGAGCACACACAGTCTTCTTGTTTCTTCCATAATCGACTTGCGTGATAAGTCCTAGGAACCGGGGAAAAAGAGTCCTGGGGGCCTTTGAATACGAGACGGCGTAAATTATATGAGAAGAAGAAAACGAGAAAGAAAAACAAGGGCAAGTTTGGTTCTTACGCGCCAGCAAACAGTTGATTAATCCCGTCGCGACAATGGCATCACGTAGCCATCGGCCACTTGCGTGGAGAATATTGCCGGTCACATAAATACCAGACGTTTGTTCTGATTTGATGCCAGTGTAAGGAGTGACGCTCTTTGTTTTCCGTCGCCATCTAATCTTTTGTAGAAGACATCTCTTGCAGTAAAGAAACAGGCGTCGGATAATTTCCCGCCCACCGGCTACTCACAACGTCACCCGCACAGTGCGTGCAGATCGTGGCTTTTTCGGAGCACGGACCGGGGCGCTCGCTCCCGTGGCTCATTGGTGGAACTGAGATGCCCCGGATCAGAAAGTCGTGCGCCATCCCCCCCCCCCCAAACTGAAAGCTTGGCGGGAAAAGCTGAGATTGGAGCTTCAACATCTATTCCTGGTCATTGCTTGTGCTCGGGATGGCTGACTGCAGATGCTGGGCTGATGCGGGCGGCGAGAAACTTGTTCGTCAGAGCAGCGGCCAAGAAGTGCATGACTACGCATTGTTGAGCAATGTTTGGCGGCTTACTTTCTGTGGCTGCGATATCTCTGATTAGCTGCACGCTATTGATTGGAAAAAAAAGGATAAAAAATCGGGCAACTGCCGGTTATTGAAACGATGCAGTGGAGCGCCCATTCAATCCGGGGCCATCCATTATCAAGACACAAGGCTGACCTTTTTTTTTTTGTCTCTCCGCACAAACTCCAGCACAGTGCGAGTTTCCCCGCAGTCCCTGGCCACAGTTTGCGTTCTTCGAACAAGTCGTCGAGCTGGCTGCCAATCAAGACGCATCTTGAGCACGGCAGATGCAACTTGGTGCATCTCATAGTGCCATTTAAACATCTAGCCCTGCAGCCACCGCATCGCCAGAACTGGGGTAAAAGGCTCTTCTTCTCCTCCATGTCGACGACGCCTGGTGTTGCGCTTCCTGTCTTGCACACAAGTCCCGCTTCCCATTCTTTCCTCCCAGACATTATTACTGCTCGATTCTCGTCGCTTCCCTTTACCAGACAGTCTGCAGCTTCGATTTCAACGCTCTCCTCCTTTGATCCGGGCTCAAACTTGTCCCGTGATTCTGCTCTCAACTTTGAGAGCCCTCTCCTCGCACACCACTCCAACTTCGCGCACGTCTCTTCACACCACCATAACCATGGCCCGCCGCGTGGCCAGGCTGCTCCGCGCCATTGTCCGCAACGACGCCATGAAGGAGGACCCGGATCCCATCTACAATGGCCGCGTCCTGGCCCTCGTCTGCGCTGCCTGCTTCGGCGGCATGCTCTTTGGCTGGGACACAGGCGCCATCGGTGGCGTCCTGCACATGCCCGCCACCCAAGCCCGCTTCGGCTTCCTTCACGCCTCGGACAAGCACAAGGCTAATCAGGAACAAAATATTGTCTCCACTCTCCAGGCCGGCTGCTTCCTCGCCTGCCTCGTCACCGGCTGGGCCGCCGACCGCTTTGGCCGTCGGAGAGCCCTCGTCGCTGCCGGAGTCCTGACTGTCGTCGGCGTCGTTTTCCAGGCTGCCTCGGCTGCCCGCGGTACTCTCGCCGTCATGTACGTCGGCCGCTTCGTCGCCGGCCTCGGCTGCGGCGCCGCCTCCGCCCTCACCCCCATCTACGTCTCCGAGTGCGCGCCTCGCGCCATCCGCGGTGGCTTGACGGCGTTTTATCAGCTCTTCAACGTCTTTGGCATCATGCTTGCCTTTTGGTATACTCCTCCGCCTCACGGTACCAAGAAATAGAAAAGGTGTGCTAACCTCGCATAGGGTCAATTATGGATGCCTTCTCCATGTCCCCGCACCCGCCAAATTCATCGTCCCGCTGGCCCTCCAGTCGCTGCCGGCCTTCCTTCTCGTCATTGGCATGGTCCTCTCCCCAGAGTCGCCGCGCTGGCTCGCCAAGGAGGACAACTGGGAGCAGGCCACCTCGACACTCGCGCGGTTGCGAGATCTCCCGTCCACGCACGCCTACGTGCAGGCCGAGATCCAGGAAATGGCCGACCAGCTCGAGGTTGAACGTCGTCTGGCCGGTGGCAGCTCCTCCGCAGCCCTCTTCCGCGAAATCTTCTTCATCCCCGGCAACCGCAATCGCGCTCTAATCTCCATCATGCTCATGATTTGCCAGCAGCTCACGGGCGTCAATGCCATTGTAAGTCTTGCCCCTTTCGCGGGCTCCGCGGCATAACCGTGCCTGCTGACGAGGTAGAACTACTACGCTCCCCAACTATTCGCCAACCTGGGCATGGATGCCACTGACTCATCCTTGTTCGCCACCGGAATCTACGGTGTTGTCAAAGTCGTCAGCTGCTCCATCTTCTTGCTTTTCGTAGCCGATTCTCTCGGTCGTCGACGGAGCCTCCTCGCCACCGCCGCCTCGCAGGGCGTCGTGCTCTTCATCATCGGCATCTACGGCCGCGTCCAGCCCCCCGTCAAGGGCGAGCCCGTCACGGCCTTTGGCTACGTCGCCATTGCCTGCATCTACCTCTGGGCCGCATCATTCCAGTTCGGTTGGGGCCCCGCCTGCTGGATCCTCGTCAGCGAGATTCCCACCGCCCGCCTGCGCGCCCTCAACGTCTCCATCGCCGCCGCCACGCAATGGCTCTTCAACTTCATCGCCGCTCGCACCGTCCTCACCATGCAGAGCACAATGGGCCGCGCCGGCTACGGCATGTACTTTTTGTTCGGCAGCTTCTGCTTCCTCATGGGCATCTTTGTCTACTTTTTCGTTCCCGAAACCAAGGGTCTTTCCCTGGAAAAGATGGACCAGCTCTTTGGCGTCACTGATACGTTCCATCGTAAATTTGACGGCGACTCCGAGACGGGTGGTAACGCGCCCACTATCAACACCATCCACGAGGTTCACGCCGCGGAAAAGGACCCTCATCAAATAAACAAAGGTGCCGCCACCGCCACGTGAGCGACGTGCAAATGATGCATCCGCTGCTTTCTCTTCTGTTCTTCTGCAAATGATGAGCTCGAGTTTGGCCTGGATACCTGTCGGATTCCACAGTTTTGCCCAGTCTGTCGTTTATTCGGCACTTCTCATCTTGCCGTTTTTTTTTCGTCTTTTAGTCGGCCGCATTCGCAAGCGTGCAAATTTTGTCTCGTCACAACTGACCATGGCCAATGATATTCATCGAGCGTTTTCTTTTTGCCGTTTTTCGCCCCTAAATGCCGCTCTTGTGATTTGCCGACATCTCGTGACCTGCGTGCTCCATGGCCAGTCAACACCCCCGACACCAAAGAACCCGGGAGATTTCTTTTCCCGCTCTTCCTGGAGTGCATGTTGGAACGGCAAATGCTTGCATAAGAGCCTTGACATGGGGAAATAAAGCCAAAGGAAAAATTAAAGGACAGAAGACGTGATGCCTTGGCAGCCATTGACCATCGTGCGGTGTTTCAAAGAGCCTGCGTTCACGGCGCGGGGATGCCGAGGCCATTGTGCCTAGCTCGGTCCCCTGGCCAGGTGTGCGATGAAACGCGGTGTTTCATGCTTTCTCTGGCAGATTTGTCAACCTTGTAATAGCATGATCTGCGTCCATCACCGATTTCTAGAGCCAAAGTCTAAATAAAGCACAACGGGGCCCAACGCGCGGAAACTATTGCGCGCCACGCGCTCCGTGCCACATGCCTTTCGCGCTGCTAATCAATCTGGACACGGGTGTCCTCGGATACGTCTCGATTCTCCGTTTCACTAACCACTCTGGGCAGGAATGTTGGATAATAGATGATATATGCCGGGTAGTTAGATTAAGACGACTACCAGCGTTGCCGACAAGGAAACAAAAATAGACAATTGCTTGCCAAGGATTGCTGGTCACATGCGCCGTGCGCTGTGGAAGCTCGATTCCTCGGCGCAAGCACCGGTTTGTAAGCTTGATTGGCCGGAGTAGGACTTTTGTACACCCCAAAGACGATTGGCTCTTGCTTGGCCTCCGCGCGCGGCGATGACCCGGTGATATACCCTGATCCGGTCTCATTTTAGCGACGGCAGCTTGCCGTTCCGTCTCCCCATCTTTCCCTCTTCCACTTTCGCAGAAGGTACGAAGTCAACTCTGCTCGTGAGGAAACAAAGGCATGGTTAGTAAGGCTGTCTGGTAGACCTTCTGTAAGCGAAGCGGAGCCCTTTGTGATCTCAGTACCACCAATACCTTTTGTCATTGGATAGTGTAAATCACTGTCGCGGCTTTTCTTGCTTTCGTACATGTGCGATGGCTGAGGCGGCGGCGCAGACGCACAAACCCACAGCACCCCAGCCAGCGCGGGTGTCCGGCGGGACGCCTTTCGCTCGTTGTGGTGTAAACTGTCTCACCGGGTAATAGCCTCAAACAGTCAGTATTACTTGTATGTATTCGTAGTGACATGGCAAGCATGGTCGATGGGTCCAAACTCCAAAGGCCCTTGCCAAGAACTGGGTTATAGAAATACTGGGTATTCATCGCTGGCATTATGGTTGTAGCCAGTTGACTGTCAGTGTAACAAAAGTGGCGCTATACTTCCTGTCAATGGTCTTGGTAGATACTTATTTGACTCTGTTCGAAACTTCTTACAAGCTGGTCAAGAGGGGCGTCATGCATATTTGGCTAGTACCAGCAGCGTAGGCGCCGCGGCTGACACTTGGCCATAGTTGGAGAATGACGGCTTGAAAAACGATTCAATCGCTTCTAATCCTGATTTCTGGCATGCTGCACACTAAGCCAAGGTGGTTCTCATCCGATTGTTTGGCGCCCTCCACACCCCCTCAGCTCTGTCTCTGGACTGCCAAAATGGGCGAGAGGGGGCGGGACCGTGTTGCGTGTGTATAGACAGGGGCAGGGCCTCTAGTCGCGGCTTATTACAACCACCGGCCAAGTATTTGCCCTACTTATTCGTAAAGGCTGTGCTATGTGTGAGTAGGGATGGCCTGTTCCCACAATGGTGAAACCGGCGGGTTGACAAAGCAGCCATTGTGATGGCAGCGACATAATCAGCGCAGGCGGCCGTAAGAGGTGCTGCGATGGTGTTTTTTAAAAGTCGTCAAGCACGGAAATGCAGAACATTTTTCAGCCTTGTCTCGGCCGTCAACGGCATGCGCGGTCGGTCTTGTACCGAGCTCGTTGTGCAAAGGTACGGAACGGTACGGGATGCCTGATACGTCGTCGAGAACCAACAGTGTACCGACCTGCGGGCGACCAGTCGCTAGAATCGCCGTTACAAGCCCCGGACGAGTTCGGTGCAATGACGCACGCATCTGTGCAGGCATCCGCTGTTCCGGGACTGTCGCGACCGCTGAACGAGGGACCACATGACTAGAAAGTAATACCAAACCAGCAAAGCGCGGGGCTTCCACCATCCCAGCTGCCAGAGATTCAAGGCTCAAGCAACCCAAAACCTTGTTCTCCACGGGCGCCTAGCGGAGCACCTGTCTACCATCCTCGATGCCACCGCAGTTTAGCAATGTCTTGCCATTATTCGAGGGTGTTTCCGAAGCAGCATATGCACGGTAAGATTACCTCGTTGCCTCAGGCTTTGCGCATTGAAGCGGCATCACCATACCAGTAGGGCCACAACGGTTCGAGAGCGGCGAGATCCTCAGCTCTCTCGAGATGCTGCAGACGGCTACCCAATTTCGGCAGTGCCCTGCAGCGGCGTATTTTGCTCACGCTGGGCAAGGAATCACGCTAAAGAATAGTGCCGCCGGGACTGCACCCCACGTCGTATCTCCTGCCAGGCACCATTCATCAAATAGGCTTAGCTGCAGTTGAGTTTGACGAGAACTTGCTTCTAGCCCTTCTACTGACATTCCACGTTCTTGAGGTGGAGCGACTTTTTTTTTCTTTGGTACCCCGTCGGCCGGGTACATTGCCGACATCTCGACGGCTGAGTATAGTGCTTTGAAAACGAGCTGCACTTTTCGGAAGGCTCCCGCAACATATGGATTTATCTCGTCAAATTGGTCGCAAGCTGAAAGCCTCCTGTCGTCGGGCATCATCCGCGCAACCGTCTGAGGCTTGTCGACTTGGTGACGGGGGGCCGCGCCACAAAATGTGGCTTGTCAACAAATGACTCGGTGTTAATTGTCTGCGAAAGGTAGTATCCTAATAAATAAGAGTAGTTAGTTCCTTAGATTCTCTTGGAGCCTATGGCCAGTATAACCATGTCTAGTCCTGCACGAGCCAGACAAGGGTGAGAGGAAGAATTTGAAAGAATTTGAAAAAGAAAAAAAAAAGAAGAAAAAAAAGGAAAGAAAAAAAATCAAATAGAACGCTAACTGTGAATACCAGAGAAACCCAAAAAGAAAAAAGACGAGTGAGGATATAAATGAAAACAGAAATCGCCACACCGGAGCCTCATGTACACGACAAGCAACAGTCAGATGGCCAACACTCTTCAAACTTCAGCCGCGTTAGCCATGTTGTAATTGAAGCGCCACAGTCAGCACAGATAGATATGGTAGACAGAGAATCAAGTCGTCGGAGAAAACAGGAACAGCCACACCCAGTCCGCCAGATCGGCTAGGCTAGGTCGACACGTTCAAGTACATCTCCAACATGCAGACTGTAACTGGACTGTAGCGAATAGTTAGACCCCTGTGCTTGCTGCTGCTCACTTGGGGGACAGGGGAGCCCGGTCATGCGCCGGGAACGTTGCCAAATGTCTCAGAGTAGTACCTTACTCAGTGAGATTTCTCTCATGGAACAACTACGAATTAAATGCGTTGATAGAATTGAACAGCTCCGGGGAGATGCTGGATAGGGGAGGAGGCTAGTTCGTACTAAAACACAGCGTAACACTTCCGCCCTTCCAAGTTCGGTACCTGAGCGCTGGAAGCACGACGCATCTAGTATTGGTTAGCACCTTTCAAGACAATGCAGCAGTTAGGGTTGCAATGGTCTGGGAAACTTTCACCTCGGTCGTTGTCGCAAACGACGGCAGGACATGCCGGAGCGAGTCCCGCAATGAAGAGGACCCCGGGGCGTATCCGCCGGTAACTCGGGGTGGCAGCAAGCAAGTGCGAGTCACAAAATAGAGGGCTAAGAAAGAGTTGCAGCCGGTCGCGCCGATCTTTCAGAGCTGTGACTTGGTTGTGGATGTTGAGCCGATGTCTGTGCTGTGCAGAGAGAAGCCAACCCAACCCAAGTTGCCAACCCAAGCAAGCCATTCTCCTCCAAGAACGTGGCTGCCCCGGAAGTCCACACTTTTTGGTACCAACGCGGGCTAGGCAAGCGGCTGACGAAATCGTTATTGATCAGTGAGAGAGCAAGTATCCGTACAAGAGTAGAAAGCCGAGAGAAGAGGACCCAATTCGCCTACCAGTGGGATAACTAGCGAACACTGCAAAATTGGGCCTTGTAACTAGGGCGAGGACATCGTACGGCAGTTTCCACGTTTGAGAGGTCCATAATCTATCTCGAGTGCTGGGTCCACGCCCCCCCCCCCCAAGTAGCTAGCGAGGGGGAGCTTCATGACGACCATGCCATCCCGACTTGAGCAACTGTTTGTGAACTCGGTGGGCGCAGTACAGTCGAGCGGCGAACGAGGCGGCTTGTAGCCCTCAGCCCTGGTCCTAGATCGTTGACAAGCCCCGGTCAGACTGGCTTGGGACCGTGGTGTTACTCGTAGTCGTCGTCCACACATAAGGCCAAGGAGCCCTGCCCTTTTTTGAGTGACTGTCGCGACTCATTCTCTGATCATCTCGACTTTTTTTTTCTGTCCATATTACAGCAGGGCAGTTCCTGGCCAACTCCCACCGACTCTGGCGTGACCTCTTTACTGTCTTGTTGACAACCCACCTACTGGACAGCCACTCGCTCTGCCCTCAAACGCTACCACATCGCGCCAGCGCTCGGCAGATCACTCCATCGCCTTCGTTCTCAAAGGAAGCCTCGCGGCCTCTCAGTACGCTTCTTGCTTACAGTTGATCGGGTATCGAAAAGGCGTCTTCTGGGCTGTGTCAATGTCGCGAGGGCGGGCGAGCTGTGTTTGCTAGAGCACAAACGCCCACCATCCACCACCAAACTTATACAAACGGCGCGCCTGCCATATGGCCTCTGCCAGCCGGCCGCCAGCTGCAAGGCGCGACAGCTCATCAGCTGTCAACCGCCAGACGTTTAGTGCTCCCCCATCGCACGCCTTTCGTAAGTCTACCTTGTTAGCCTGCCTTGTGAATAGCTTCACTTTTTTGCTGTGTCTTGTTTGCTGCCCCCGTCTTGTCTCGTCCTCATGGCCCGGTTTACATGTTTTACATGCCGTTGCCACTGGCGCGGCGCCATGGCTCACTTCCCTACCAGCAACGCCTGTCTCCTCAGCCCGGTTCAGAACTACAGGGCCGCAACCCCCCACGGCCGCCTCCTCTACTCATTCCTTCCCCGCCGCGCCAGTTGCGATAACTTATTCTCTGTGTCTGGCCAACGCTTTCGGCCTTCTTCATCTCCAATCGCAGCCCCATGGCATTTTAGCGACCGACATTTTTGTTCTTCATCACTCCCTGCCTTTAGACATGAGACTGCTTCCCTAACAATTACTTTTTGTTACCATGGCTGATAGCTCGCCGCCTCCTGCAGCCACCCACAACTCACCTCGCACATGGCTTCTGACAGCTGCATTGTCGCCGCTTGCGGTGCGACTCATTCGACAGCTCCTCGCCCACGGTGACTACGTTGTCGCGTGCCTGCCTCCTCATGAGATCGAAGACGACGATCGAAGCACCGAATTTCGCGATCTCATCAGCGAATGCAAAAGCACTCGGAAGGATCGCGAAGGTTGGAAGAATAGGATTCGATCCATCCGCTGTGATGGACGCGCTATGAGCGGCTGCGGCGCAGCTATCGACGAGGCCGTGCAGGTCTTTGGTCGAATCGATATTTTGCTTTGCTGCAAGTCAGAAGGTAAGGAAGGCAAAGCTAGGGCAGCTTGTTGCGGAAACGTGTTAACCGTTGTGTGTAGCTGTGATTGGAACAGTGGAAGAGCTTTCCAATACTCCCGGCACCCAGAACCTCGTCCGAGACCAATTCGAAACCATCTTCTTCTCTCAGGTCAACTTTATCAAAGCGGCATTGCCTGTCTTCCGGAGCCAGCATACGGGTCACATTATTGCGCTGACGAGCATCGGTGGCCACATTGGCACCCCTGGCATGTCCATCTACACCGCGGCCACGTGGGCATTGGAGGGCTTTTGCGATTCGCTGGCGTACGAAGTTGCCCCGTTCAACATCAAAGTGACAATCGTGCAGCCGAACAAGGAGATTCAGTCTCTGACGAATCGCATCACTTTCGCACCACAGATTGCAGCCTACGCGCCAAATTACAATCCAGCACCGAGCGTTCGCGATATGCTCGTCAATGTGCTCAATACAAACCCCGAAACTGTGATGCCGCCTGGCCTCGACGTACCCGATTCTCCGACTACGCCCGAGGCCGACTTGCAGTCCATCTCGCTGGAACCGGATGCTGGCATCGGCGAGATTCTGCATCGGTATCCAGCACTCCCGCATGCCGCTCTTGAAAGACTGGTCGCGGAAACAGTCCATGCCCTGACGGCAATTGGCGGGCATGAGAATCCTCCCTCGAGACACATTGTAGGGACAGAAGGCGCTCTTGCTGTGCAGGAGAAGCTCAAGACGGTCGTGGAAGAAATGGAAGACTTTGTAGACGCGAGCCTTGCTGTCGATATCTTCGAAAGCGAGCTGAGCAAGGAGGCGCGTGAAAGAAGGGTCACAATTGAATCGCAAGATCCAGGACCCCCATCTGCGTAACTGTATATATTGAAGATGTCATTCTGTCACGAGTGACGGCTCAAAGGCGTTTTGGCTTCTCTTGGAGTTTCAGTCAGATTCTAAATACCCTTTTATTGCGGTTTTTTTTTATATAGACTTTCAATTTACTCCTGCAAATGGCATTTTTCCAAGTTCCTCTTTATTATCAGAATGTTGGTCGCGAGGTGGTCCTTATAGAGCTTGGTAGACCAGCAGTCCACTGGCGCGTTGCGCCCAAGCTCTGCTCTGTCGCGCCAATGAAGCTCTCCACCACCTGGCCTTCACAGACCGACATCCCCTTGGTCCCACCAAGCCTCGCGACCACATCTGCGACACGGTTCTCTGCAGCGCTCCTTGGATCACGTCTTCCGCACAGCCTTAGATCCCATCCTAATCGTCCATATCTCTTTGGCTATTCCTTTCCACCGAGTTGCGCAGCAGACAGCCCCCACCGTGCATCCCAACCCGCGTGAACACTGTGTACAAAACCATGTTGCACTGCACCACTTGCTAGAATGAGCCTGGATCCTTTACTTCCCATTGCGCCCGCGAGGGTGAAGGCTCTGCTTCTTCCTGTCGGAAAGGTCAAGGCGGACCGATTTACATCTTTCGTTGAGAGGCTTCAGACCGAACATGTGGTCTATTTACGAGACATCACCGCCGACAGCCGGCCGAATAGGAGTAAGCTCTGGCCACCCTTGGAGGAACTCGTCTGGCGTTGCGCCGGACCGGACTTATCTGAAAATTGATCAAGGCCAATGCTAATCCCATCCTAGACATGTTCTCTCCCCTCGCGTACCCGGACGGCGTCATTCTCTATGATCTAATCTCTCACGCGCCGCCGTCTTCCCACCTGGCCCTGTCGCCCTTCGATCTATTTCGCGAGCCCCTCGCCATCATTGCGATTGCTGATGGCAGCGAGCTTGGCGATGCCACGTTCAGCAAGCGACATTCTTCCAACGGTATTGGCCCTACAATAATAGAGCGAAACCTGCGGGCTCTATACCAAGAGCTCGAAGACCTCCGGGATGTCTACCCCAAGTCTCTTGTCCACCAAGTCTTGGTCTTTGACTACATGCCCCCAGCGGGTGAGGTTCACATTCCCGACGACGTTACGACTCTACCGACGCCTGCGAATTCGAAGCGAACGACGATCAAAACAGTCATGTGCAATGTGTCGTCGCTACTGCTCGCAGAAATGACTACACTCGCCAAGTCTTTTGAGGCCATGACCTCAATAGATTCTCCTGGGTCATACGCTGCCAAGACTATGAGAGCAAATGATGATTGGTCCAATGGAGCCTCTCGTCGCAGTTCCCATATGCCACCACACCTTATGCGATCAAGCTCGGCGACGGCCGATCGAGCGCAAACGAGAATGTCCATGCCGTCCGTGTCCACACGGACCCAGTCTGTATCGAACGGCTCGACGCCTCGCCCCGAAACGCCGGTGAATAAAGAGTGGCGAAATAGTGCGGCGGCGTCAGTCGATGGCACAGAGAGTGGACCAACAAGCTCGCCAGCTTCACCCGAGTCCAAAATTTCCCTCTCGAGAAGCGGTGATGTGTCGCGCGATACAAGCAGAGACCGAGTTTCAGTGCAAGGGTTCGGGCCCGGCGGCGCCAATGACCGGTGGCGACTGAGAGGCAAAGGTCGTGCTGGCGTTGTTATTGGCTCCATGTACTTGCAGGCAGGCCGCTGGAGCGATGCGCTCCGAGAGCTGAGCGAAGGCGCTCAGGTTGCGCGCTCATTAAATGACCACATTTGGCACGGAAAGGCTCTTGAGCTCATTGTTATGAATCTTTTCCTGCTTGGCTGGCTGAACCTCGAATTTCAAATACCCATTGTTTGCCTGCCAACTCAGGATCGTCCAGCGTCGCAAAAAGTCGAAGAGCTCGTGGATCCTAGCCAACCTAAACACCTGCGCAACCTGCAACTGCTGTTGCCTGAGCTTTTGGATCGGATTCTCAGTCTCTACTCTAGAATATCAAGCGAGAGTCTACCACCGTTGCCGTTCTCCGAAACCACGATTCGCTTTTGCAAAATTCTCTCGTCGCTTCATAGCTGCAACGGTATCTTGAATCAACAGTGCCTCGACATGATTGTAGTCGGAAAGCCTCCCGAGCTGTACTTGACGACTTCACCGAGACTCATCATTAGCCCTAGCCGTCAGCAAATTGTGAACACTTTATTCAAGGCCTTTCCTTCGTCAGCTACCGAGCTATTAACTACGGCGGACAGGGTCCAGATCCTCAGTGGAATCGCCAACGTTCTAGGCCAGATTGGATATCACCGAAAAAAGGCCATGGTCACAAGGGAGCTGGTATCTGTTCTGATTGGCGGTCTCGTTGAAGCCCGCACCAAGGGCGCTGCCGAGGCAGGTGTGCATCCTGCAGCCGGGCTCATACCCCTCGGTTCGGGCGGCGAAAGGGGCAGAGGCGCTGCAGTATTGGATCTCGGTGAAGCAGATATTGAGCAAGGCATAGAAGCTTTTCTCGACCTTCTCTGCAGGTCTTACGGCGTGGTCAGCTTTGATCCCCTCGGCAAGACTGCTGATGTCCCAGACGTGGGAGAAGACCTCGACGCTGCCATCATTTCCAGAATTCAGAGGCAGCTAGCTACGCGATTCTTTGGTTTCCCAGAAATCAAACTCAACATCCTTCGCTCTTGTATCAACTTCGCGGAAGCATTACCCGACTTTAACGGCGTCCTCAAATACTCTAGCGATCTGATGCGTACAGCTGGTTCAGGCGTTGCGCCGGCATCGCGAAAGGAGCACTCCCCACCGCTGATATTCAAGGAAGAGCAAGTGCGTTTAGCAGCCAACATTTCTCGCACCTGGGTCCTTGCCCAGCGGTTGGGCATGACTTATCTTGGTGCTGAGTACTGGGACGAATTTTTGGTTCGTGGCATAGAGTTAGAGCCATTGCCTTTGACCAGAACTCCGGTACCGCATTCTCGCAGCATTCTTCCCGGTGCAACGGCAAGCCGTGCATCTCAAGATGTAAATCCATTCATTTATAATCCGTTCCTCAAAGAGGCGGCGGAGACTGCTGCCAAGAACCTGGTTTCTGGCGAGATTGCCAACTTCAAGGTCACGCTTCAAAACACATACGACATTGAAGTCGAGATCGAAAGCATTCGCTTAGAAGCGACCGGAGTAGAGTTTGAAGCACTACCGACCCACGTCACTCTCGGCCCCTATCGCACCCAAACCGTCGTTGTTCAGGGACGGCCGAAAGCACCCGGAACTGTCGTTATCGTGGGCGCCATGGTCAGAGTCCGCGGCTGTCGAGAGCGCCTTTTCCCAATATTTACAAACTCCTGGACTCCGCAGCGCGCGGACAAGGTCAAGTCGAAAGGCTTGGCTTCTCTCGACATTGGACCTCCTGTGCCGACCAAAGGAAAGTCAACAAGCCGGCAGCTCTCTGCAGACACATTCAGCGTCAACGTTGTAGAAGCGCAGCCCTTGGTTGTTGTCAAGTCGACCTCACTGTCACAATCCTCCGTCATGGTTCTGGAGGGCGAGAGACATGTTTTCTCAATAACACTGGCAAACTTGTCCGATACCGCAGTCGACTTTATGCTCTTTTCCTTTACAGATTCTACACAGGGGCCTTTGCAAACCGCACTGAATAGTAGAGACGTGTCTGTGGCGGAAATGTATGAGTATGAGCTTATCCTCATGAAGAAGCAAGCATTGCGACTACCGAAGAGCGAGCCCAACAGACACATTGCTCCCGGTGGCGAAGCTACCTTTGATTTCGAGATTCTGGGTAAACCAGGCCTCACCAATGCAACGATCCAAGTTGATTACACCTATCTTGGCGTCCCCATTGATGAAATTACGGAGCAATTCTTCACCAGACAATTGTCACTTGATTTGGCTGTCACTGTCAATGCGAGCGTCGAACTATCGAGAATTGATACCTTGCCCATCTACGGCAGCATTCCTCAAAGCTTCCTTGACCGCGTCGGCGGTGATTCTCCGCCTGATGATGAAGAGTACTGCCTGTTGTCGATGGATATGCGCAATTCGTGGCCCAGCCAGATGGCAATTCGATTGGAGGGCAGCGACGGAATGACAGTCGAGGACAACATACTCCCCGGCAAAACCACACGGCTTGTTCTGCCAGTCAAGCGAATCTTGCTAGAAGATCCGCACGCGTCGATACCGAGCCTGAACCCCAACAAAACGAGGCAATTCGTGGTTAGCTCGAGCAAAATTTCGCCAGAAACGGAGCGTGCCAATCGTGAGGCCTTTTGGTATCGCGAGAAGATTCTCGATTCTCTAAAGGCAACTTGGAAAACGACAACGGTGCCAAGAAAAGAGGGCGTGATTGACCTACGCAATATACGACTGACGACGCGCATGATTGAAGCGATCAAGATTGACGAAATCGACATTAGCATCTCGATGGAACCCGTCGAAGGCGAAAAGGCTGATGGACCTATAAAGGGTGCCAATGTGGCAAAAATCGACGAATTTATGAATCTAAAAGTACACATAATGAACAGGACAAGTCGGCCCATTCTGCCGATGTTGCGGCTCATGCCCGCGCTCTGCCACCGCCCGCTCACGGTGGCGCTAGACTACACACGCAAGATTGCCTGGAACGGTACTCTGCAGCAGCTGTTGCCCGAACTCAAAGCAAACGAGAGCCAAGACTTTGTTCTGGGCTTCACTGCGCTGTGTCGCGGCGAGTTTGAGATTATGGCGTCGGTGGAGGAAGTGCTTGTTTGGGAGCCCGACCAGGCTGAGAAGCAACGGCACAGCAGACCGAGGTCCAACACCCAGGAGGCGATGGATGCGGTTCTGGGCGTCAAACAGCGTGGAATATGGCACTCGCGGCATCCGTTTAAGCTTCATGTCACGGACGAATGAATGCGGCAGTCAAGATTTTGGGTTTCCACGCGGCGCTACTTTCCTCCACGTCGAGATATCCGATACGGTGGCCGCGTAATATTTTAGGAGCAGCTGTCATGTATATAGCATCAATCGAAATTATTTATTTACTCGCTTCATAGCCAACAAGTAGCACAACACACAGCACATGAAAAGCTGTGCAATGGACTAAATTTTGACTGCCTATTGGGCTTGACAGAAAGGGCTAGTTAACTCAACGCTCAGCTTACATCTACCATCAGGATCAGGCTACACACGAGCGATACATTGAGCATCGACTTTATTCAGAGGTTATAGGTTAGTACAGGTCAATACTGGATGCTTGTAAACAGATATCCCAACCTGAGCATCGCCCGAGAATCAGTTCGAGCATGCAGTCACTCTATCCACTGCATGCATGTACTTACGAGGTATAAAACTACAGGTGTTAGCGGCCGGATCGTGTTATTACTATATGTGGTTATGATGGTGAGAGTACAATCAAGTACACTAGTGGCCCAGGTATTACCTCGATCCTCTGGCCTGGTGGCCGCTGGGTTATTGTAAGGAAAGCCGACAGCCCGGCCATCTCCAAACCGGAGACTATCAGAATCCGATGCACGGTGGACCTTGCTGCAAAAGCTAGACAGAATTTTTCTACTCGCCCAATAGAGTCTTGAAAACTTGTGCAGGGGTGCGTTTCGGTGCGGCTATGTTAAAGACCTCCTTGCTTGTCGTGTCAATTGCGCACTTGCCCTCCCAGACGGTGTCTGCAGCATGCTTGATGGAAAGGATGACATTACGGGACTCCTTGCTTTGGGCTGCCATGTCTTCTATAAAGGACATATCCTTGTAGGCGACAGTCTCAACCTTGGTGCCGAGGTACTCTTCGGCCATGGCGACGATCTGGCGGCCAGAGATATTCTCTGGTCCATTCAACACGTACTTGGCCTTGTTGTGCGGGGTGACGTCCTCGGTCACTAAGAGGTGGGCTGCTAAAATGCCCACGTCGTCGGAGTCGATGATGCCGACAGGCGCGTCCTCGGAAAGCAATAGCCTTAATGTCTCCTGCTTGCCAGTGTCGCGGAACTTTTTGATCAAGGCAACGGCAGGCATGAGGGCAAGCTGCGTAAAGATGTTGGGCTGCAGCGAGGTCCAACGCAGACGGTCAAACTCGGACGAGCTCAGCAGGGCTTCGATTGCCCAGTGCGCGCGAGCATAATAGGCTGAACAGTCTGGGCGAACGTTGGCGGCCGTGGTGGAGATGCGCACGACGTACTCGATGCCGGCGTGGAGGGCGGCGAGGTGGAATGTCGACTCCTCGGCGAATTGGTTGGGCTCGTTGTGCGAGGCGATAAAGGCCCGGACAACGTCGTTTTCGCGTAGCCAGTCGGCCGTGATCTCGACCCACGCCTTCTCGGCCACCTCGACGCCGGGCAATTGTGCTAGCTTTTGGGCTGCCGCGCCGCCCGAGGAGCGCGTGAGAGCAAGGATGCGGTAGCCGGCAAAGGCAGAACTGGTCTTGAGAAGCTCCGACAGGGTCTTGACGACGGCGCGGCCCGTGTTGCCAGTGGCGCCGACAATGAGGAATGTAGGAGCCATGGCTGCGGATGACTGGGATATGGATGGATGAATGGTGGTCGAAATTAGATATTTTGGGTTAAAAGAGTGCGACAGAGCGGCTCAATTTATACCAGCACCATCACGACGCCAATACAGCACCACCACAGCACCACCACAGCATCACCACAGTATTGATTAATTATCGCTTGCGGATGAAAATTACTTACTCCGGACAGAAGGTTTCGGAGCCAAGATTGATGACCAAGTATTCCCCCACTTATCTCGACGGAGTTTGAGTGGCGTCAAAGGTCGGTCGGAGTTGACGAGTATTGGCGGCGGCAATCCACAGACGCCCGTACCAATGTTGATGCATTCACATCCAAGACGATTAGTAAAGATCTGGTTCCTCCGCACAATGCTTCGCTGCAGTGCTGCAGAGTGTTGGCGGACAACCCACCAAGGACATGTGCAAGCTTGTTGCACGGTCCATGTTTACGAAAAGGCAGCAGGCCCGACGCCTTAGGCAGCGGCATGGCCCCACTTCTGTATCTTGTTCTTCCACAGCATGTCTCGCAGCCCCTCGATCTCGATAGAAACAATCAAGAACCAGCATCAACACCAAAGAACCGCTCACGATACGTATCGTAACCCGCCTTGAGCTTCTGACAGTCTATTCTCGAGTCACAGACAAATGCTCAATCACCAGGGTTTCGAGCAATAGACACTCACTACTCGTGGTACATTTCGTCAGTATTTTTTAGTAAAATACATATATGTAATAATTGATATTTATATTGACCTACGGATACTTGTTACGCTCATTAACTGATGATTACCACTATTTATATAACCTTTCATAATGACTTCCGAGTGATCCCTGCTAAATCCGGCAAGGTGGCAGAATACAGACATTGAGCAAACTAGTGAGTTAGCTGCCGTTAATTTTTCGAACATTGATTAGCTATGATCCCAAGGCTTTGATAAAGCGTAGAAGAACAACAGATTTTCAGTGCCGATTTTTTCGTCGCTTACAATAAACCATGCCGATATCGAGCCGATGCTCATTACCCGCAACTTTTTCCCGTTGCACCGTGTCGCCTAATTAATTTCGATTAATTGTTGACCCGCCGACCTTCCCGGGCCCTTTTGGCTTTGTGGCTTGTCGAACGTCAACAGTGAGGGAAACAAAACCCGACGAAGAACCTTTTCTAAAACTTTGACAAGAAGTCTATTTCCCCAGTTCTGACAAGAAGGGCAATAGTAAGAGCTGGCATCTCGGCTTAGTTGTTTGACACTGGTCTTGGGAGCAACGGCGCGGGACACGGAAAACATTTTCGCCAGACATGCCCTTGATTCAGTCACTCACCGGCTCCGGCTCATCATCGCCGCCGACCGCCACAACGACGACAATGACGAGGCTCGCCGCCTGCAGCGCCGATCCAGCTGCCGGCGTGCTGCCGGCGTCCGCGCCGCGAATTTTGTTCCTGGACGCGTACGACTCCTTTACTAACAACATTGTCTCGCTGCTCAAGGATGCGCTCGGCGCCGCCGTGCAGGTGCACGTCATCCACATGGACCTGCGCACGCTGCACTCGGATCCCACGCCCGACTGGACGCCAGAGCAGTTTGACGCCCGCCTCGCATCGTTTGACGCCGTAGTCTGCGGGCCGGGCCCGGGCTCGCCGCTGTGTGGCGACGACGTGGGCGCATTCCGCCGTCTGTGGGATCTGTCGCGCCGCCGCGCCGTGCCCGTCTTTGGCATCTGTCTCGGCTTTCAGAGCCTGGTTGCGCACTTTGGCGGGGGCGTGCGCAAGCTGCGACGCGGCCTGCACGGCATGGTGCGGCCCATAGAGCACAAGGGACTGCAGACAGCGGCGGAGGTGGCGGCAGGATACGCCGATATTTTCCAGGACGTCCCCGCCTTCAAGGCCACGCTGTATCATAGCTTGTGCGCGGATATAGGCCAGGACCATGTTTCGGATGCGGATTGGCCAGCGACGAAATGGCAACCGCCTTCCACGGCACGAGATTTGGTTCCTCTGGCGTGGGTAACGGAGCCGGAGAACGATAATGAACGCGTTTTGATGGGCGTACGCCACGCTAGCCTACCATTTTGGGGTGTGCAGTGCCATCCCGAGTCCATTTGCACAGATTCGGCCGCCGTGCATGGTGTCCTGCGCAACTGGTTTGACCAGGCGACAAAGTGGAACGAGGTCAATGGCCGCAAGCGACAAGCGTGGACTTTGCCGCTTGTACACTCTGCCAGCCTCGAATCGGCTTCAACGTCCGCTGCTTCCACTGCACATGGACCCTCGGAGAGAGAGCTGGCCGCGGCCCGGTGGTCGAATGCCCTACGCTCCGGCCTCGCCGGTCAAGGCACGCAGCCCGGCTACGTCTGCCGAAAGCTCAAACTCCCCGATGGCGTCGACGCCGCCGATGTAGCAGAGATACTTGGCAACGGCTCCAGCGAGACTATTCTACTAGATTCTTCCAGCGCCAAGAATGGCGATCCGCTGGCGCGGAACAGCATCATTGCGCTAGATGTGAGTGAAGCTACTCGTCTGGAGTACCATGTCCGTGATGACTATGTTACCTTTCGGCGTCCTGCTTCCAAAGCTGCTGGCGGCCGCCCCGAGGAGGTACAAGAAATCCCACTTGACGGCACCGAAGACGATCCCATGGCCGTCTACCAAATCATGTCCGAATACTGGAAGGCTCGCAAGCTAGACGACACCCGGACCGATGGCTTGCCGGCTTTCAAGGGCGGATTCATGGGCTTTGTCACGTATGAGATGGGTCTCAGTACTCTCAGCCCTGGAGCCGTTTCCGCGCACCGCGGCCACCATCGTCCAGATCTCGTCATGGCTTGGGTTTCCAACAGCGTCGTGCTTGACCACAGGACCAGCACAGCCTATGTACAATGTCTGACGACGACGGAAAATGACGGAAGCTGGGTCGAAGAGGCCGTGGAGAAGCTGCAAAATGCAGGGGTATGGCGCGACCCCAATTCTCGGCGCGCCGTTAGCTGTCCAAAGGCGACCTTTACACCCGAAGAGTTGTGGGACGATGTAGCGAAGCGTGGGAGCGACCGTCTGGGCATTAAGGTGCCCGACTGGGAAAAGTACGAGGACGACGTCCGACACTGCCAATACGCTATTAAAGAGGGCCATTCCTATGAGCTCTGCCTGACGGGACAAACAACCATGACAAGACCGCCTGTCGGGCCCGAGGACAAAGAGCGCTCGCCATGGGAAATGTACCGAACGCTCCGCAGAAGGCAGCCCGCCCCGTTTGGGTCGTTTATCCGTCTCGGCGGTGCAACCATTGTCAGCTGCTCCCCGGAACGGTTTCTGTCGACCGGCCGCGACGGCCTCTGCCGCATGCGTCCGATGAAGGGCACGGTGCGCAAGTCGGCCGCCGTGTCGACGCTCGCCGCGGCGGAGAAGATTCTGCACATTCCCAAGGAAGAGGCCGAGAACCTCATGATTGTCGACCTCGTGCGCCACGACCTGTACGGCGTCTGCGGCCCGCAAAACGTAACGGTGCCGGACCTGCTCAAGGTGGAGGAGTACGCCACCGTCTTTCAGATGGTCACAGCCGTGCACGGGCAGCTGCCGCAGCCGAGCGGCGGCCTCAACGGCATCGACGTGCTTGCGGCGACGCTGCCGCCGGGCAGTATGACGGGCGCGCCGAAGAAGCGCAGCTGCGAGCTGCTCCGCGTCATCGAGCCCGGCGAGCGCAGCATCTACTCGGGCGTCGTCGGCTACTTTGACGCGCAGGGCCAGGGCGACTGGAGCGTGACGATTCGCACCATGTTTCGCTGGGACGACGAGAGGGCGGACGGAGAGGGCGGGGAGCGCGAGGTCTGGCGCATCGGCGCGGGCGGCGCGGTGACGATTCTGAGCACGCCCGAGGGCGAGACGGAGGAAATGTTTACAAAGCTGTTTGGACCACTCGGCACATTTAGAGACGCAGCATAAAGGTGAATTAGACGAGCATGCTAGGGTTATGGACATCTCATCTCATTACTATTGGACCTGAGTCTTGAGGCTCAGCAGTCTATCTATCATATTACGGTTTTAGAGCGATCTCAACATCATCTGGTTAGAGAAAAAAATATTATCATTGTTACATTAAGAAAATCATGGACGATCTCTTTTGTTAACGCTCATGCCTGTTGCAGAAAGAATAAAACATCATATGGTGAGATTCGAACATTGTTCTCAGCGTGACGCCCCCGAGCGTCCTCCCAAGAAAACGTACAGGTACAAAGAAGCAATTTGATCTCTTGTGCATCAATTCACAATCAACCTCTCTTCGTCTTTTCCAGGTAGATTTCGTCGACTTTAGAATTCTTGCTCTTCTTGGAAGAACATGCCAAAGCTAATGATGGTGCCGTAGATCAACAGGCCACCCGCGATGGACATGATCATGGCTTCGACACGGATAATGTCGGCGTGAGCAAGGATAACCGGTAGAGCTATGAAGAGACTCGGGTTAGCAGTTGGTAAACATAAATGACAGCCACAGAAAGTAACAACGCACCCATGCCCATGACGACAAAGAAGCCGGTAAAGAAGCGGCCCAAGTCCAGAATGGCCGCGCCGGAGCTCTCGACAAAGTCGTCGGG
The DNA here is from genome assembly GCA_024472245.1 of Beauveria sp. NWAFU-1. Taxonomy (NCBI): domain Eukaryota; kingdom Fungi; phylum Ascomycota; class Sordariomycetes; order Hypocreales; family Cordycipitaceae; genus Beauveria; species Beauveria sp. NWAFU-1. The sequence continues at coordinate 4,436,788 of JANBXD010000003.1, forward strand.
ATTGGCGCAGCGGCTGCAGATCCAGTTGGGGACCGGCGCAATGACATAGGTGGCGACGACGAGCAGCGGAAAGTACGAGTGGAAAAGCGCGCACGACAGGATGACGAGCAGGAAGCCGAGGGCGAGGACAAAGGATAGGGCAATAATGGTCTTGAGACCGGCGGTCGGCATGGTGGGCGAGACAGAGGCGCGGGGCGCTACCGTGTTCGATGTCTGTACAGGGTGTGCGATTCTTCGCTTGGCAGTCGATTTGGATGTGCGTCGAGGCTCCCGCGTCGGGCAGGAAGCGAAAGCTGTTTGGGAGTTCGTCGGAGCTCGCTCCAGTGACGTTGACGGTTTCAGAGCTCGGTTCGGAGATGGGGCTGCGCAACAGCGAAGCGAGCGAGCCCTCGGTCGGTGGTCGCTCAAAGACGAAAAAGAAATGAGACGGCGGAGAGAGTTTGGCCGGTGTGTATAGTCGCGGTCGCGGGCGAAAGAGCTTTGCTGGTAGAAAGTTTGCGGGACGTCGAAATGGAAGAACTGCACGAGACTGGGTCGGTTCGTCTAGGCCTGTTGCGTGTATTGTGACGTTGACAGCGGCGCTTGGGAGGCTGGTTGACCGTGGCGGGGCAAAGGATTAGGCAGGCGGTGAGGTACCATTGAAAAGCGGCAAAAAGACGTTCAAGAGTCGGCGATCATTAGTCTGGACTAATCATTTGTTCGAGCCAGAGTATTCTAGTCGATTAGATAGATTGCCAGTCAATTTTTTTAACATGGCAATAAGCCCTGCTCATTTTGTCTCAAAACTTCGAGATGTTACATCGGGCAGCATGCGAATGCTGCTTGTCTACGATATATAGTGCAATCGGGGTGACTTGCTTGTTAAGCATCGAGTCTATATCAGGCAAATGGTCCTTAAAATCAAGCGTTTATAGAGAATGATTGCAGCTAAAATGTTACCATGTCTTCTTGACAGGCATGTGGCTAGCGCCTCATGTGGCTCAGCAAGTGACGGGTCCTGGTTTTGGGAAGGCGGTGAGACGGGCCGCCCACTACTACCAAGAACCAGCCAAAGGCAGAGCCTGCCTATCAGGGCCTGGCAAAAAAAAATCTCCAAATGTCCCAGTGCAGGCCCAGAAAAAAAATATACTGCTTCTTGATCCCCACGGCCTTGCCTCTTCATTTCTCCCATTTTGCACAGTAGAGGAACAGAGCTTGAGAGTTTTCGCCCTGTGTATTGCGTTATTTCCAATTTGCATAGGCCAACTCGAAATCGTCTTTTTTGACCTTCCGAGGCGTCAACAAGGCGTCCCCCCCAAAGACACTCGCAAGTCGCCCATCATGGCGTCCGACGAGATTGTCTGGCAAATCATCAACCAGCAATTTTGTGCCTTTAAGCTCAAGTAAGTCGCTGCAATCAGTGCTCGCAGATCAAAATCTAACATCACTAGGACTACAAAAGAGCAGAATTTCTGCCGCAACGAATACAATGTGACCGGCCTTTGCAACCGTCAGTCGTGCCCGCTGGCCAACTCTCGATATGCCACGGTCCGCCAGCACCCGACCAAGCAGACACTCTACCTGTACATGAAGACTGTCGAACGTGCGCACCTGCCGTCCAAGATGTGGGAGCGCATCAAGCTATCCAACAACTATAGCAAAGCCCTAGAGCAGATTGACGAGCGCCTCATCTACTGGCCCAAGTTCCTCACCCACAAGTGCAAACAGCGTCTCACCCGCCTGACGCAGGTGCAGATTCGCATGCGCCGCATCGCCGCCGAGGAGGAACGTCTCGGCGAGAAGCTGGTGCCCAAGCTGGCGCCCAAGATCAGGCACCGCGAGCGTGCGCGCGAGCGCAAGGCCGAGGCTGCTGCGAAGCTGGAGCGCACCATTGAGCGCGAGCTGCTCGAGCGTCTGCGCCAGGGCGCATACGGCGAGCAGCCGCTCAATGTTAGCGAGGACATCTGGAAAAAGGTCCTCAACGCCATGGAGCGCGAGGGCAACGGTGTCCGCGACGAGGACATGGACGAGGGCGTCGACTCAGACGAGGAGGAGCTTGACAGCGAGCTCGAGGATGGCGAAAAAGCTGTCGAGTATGTGTCCGACCTGGACGAGAGCGAGGAAGAGCTTAACGATCTGCAAGACTGGCTCGAGAGCGACGAGGACGACGAGGAAGAGGACGATGACGATGAGAGCGATGAAGACGATACGGAAAAGAAGAGCAACAAGAGAAAGCGTGGCCGCGTCATCAAAATGAAGAACAAGCGTCTTCGCCAGGACGAGAAGGAGAAGGAGAAGCTTACCCTCACAAACGACCTCGCCTGGTAGGGCACGAGAACATGGGCGATACGAGTCAAGCTTAACACGACAGACTATACGTCTGCTATCTGATGTCTGTATATTTGTCTATTTGTCAAGCAAATGGGTTATTGAGAGCCAGGCTTGCCTTGGCACGCAAAAGTTTAGGGTGGAAGGGATTGCATCGAAGTCATCATGTAGCAAGCGGCGTTTTTGGCATGTATCTATGGTTTGCTATTTCTGTCGGTATTTCAATATGTGAATAATATTAAACAATCAACGTTGGCTTATTTTTTTTTCTCTTTTACCGTGCATACCAGCTAAGAAACCTTAACCGCCCAGTTAATTGACACGACGTCATGAAGCAGCGGCGACTGCGCTACAGCAACTTGCCTCCCCACCAGCACTGTAAGCTGCAACAAGGGTCCACGGACACTGGCCTCTTGCTGCCTACTTGAAACCTCCACCTCCACTTGTTGCGACATCCAGTACAGCGAATTTAAACGTTGCTTGAAGTTCCCTTCTCTAGATCTCGAACCGCTGCCTATAATCTTTCGAATCGTGATTATTGAAAAAGAAAGCACGACTTTCAAGAGCCTTCGCGCCTCACCCCATCCGATACGAGGACACTCGGTGCATAGCGAGAACAACCATAGCTCACCTCTGGCATCTCCGTTGCATACGTTGATGAACCAATAACCGGCTTCGGACTATTCATACTAGCGATACATCGAAACGATATTATACACGACCTCGAGTTCCCCTACCTCCTTCTCTTCTCTCCCTGTAGAGCTGCCAAACGAGCCCTTCACGTGCCGAATATAGACACAAGCATCACCATGGCGTCGTGGTATGCGAGCATCGTCACCAAGACGTCGTCGCAAATCTCGTCGCTGCGCTCCACGCTCCTCTCTGGCGAAGCCGACGGCGACACCGAGGACGACACGCACGTGTGCCGCGTCCTCCGCAACTACTACACCGACAAGGGCCGGCCCCGACCCTCGTGGCTGCCCGCCGACCCCAAGGCCGCTCAGCCGCCGCCGCAGACCCTCTACGCTCAGCCGCAGCTCGGCGCGCGCTACGGCGGTCTTGGAAACTCGGCGCAGGGCGGCGGCGGCGGCCTCCCTGCCTCGGCCAGCCTGGCAAGCCTCTGGGACAGCGGCGGCTCCGGCCAACAGCCGGCGCAGGCGCCGCAGAGCCTGCGTGCGGGGCGCGGAGGCGGCGGCGGCATGCTGCATCCAAACGGCAGGGAAGAGGTGGTGTCGAGACCCTCGCTGCCGGGTCAGCGCTCCGGTAGCTATTCAAGCGTGAGCGGCCAGGCGGGCGGCGGCGGTGGTGGTGCGACGGCGCAGGATCGCCTCAAGCAGAGACTCTGGGGCGCCGCGCGGTCAGCGAGCCCGGTGACACCAAATCAGAACGTGCCACCTCCGCAGGGCGGTGGAGGTGGCCAGTATGATGGCGGCAGGGGCGCAGGTTATAGCAACGGAGGGGGTTACGGCGGCGGCGGCGGAGGGGATTCCTACGGTAGAGGATCGCCAGGTGGACAGCGACAAGGCCTGCCTAGCGGCCCGAGAGGGTACAGGTAGCGTGGCTTGGGGGATGCACCGAGGAGACTGCATCGGATGGTTGGATTCCCTTTTATTGTTGTTGCTTTGCTCTTCATCATGCGCTATGCCTCTGCGATTTGGCTCATTGGAGCTACTGTGAGTGAATAGGTCCTGGATATGGGCATTCCGGTATACTCTGGACGTGGCAAAGCTGCTACAGGTTCGAAATAGTGACGTAGCACAACTAAAAGGCTCAAGCCCTTGATATTACGCAGTTTGTGTTGGAAGAAATGTGAATAATAAGCAGAGATGTCGTATACACGTATACACGTAAACATGATGATCAATTACAAGTACAGCAAACCCAGTTCCCAAGCGCCGGCGCCTCGAACACGCGCAAAGGTTACTCAAAGCACACTTATTTGCCCGGCATGCCATCTCCCTTTTGCGCCACCGTCTCCCGGGGCAATATTTGCACTTTTCTGCTCAGCAGCTTACGCAGTTCCGGCGTAATAGCTTTGCCGGTAGTCTCGGCATCTTTTCCCTTGGAGCCGTCAGCCGCAGGTTTCGGGGCGTCTGAGGCCGAGCCCAAGGATTGGCGCGGGGCCGGAAAGTTTGCCTTCTTGTCAATGGCCTCGACAGCGCGCTGGAATTTGCGAAAAAGAGCCTCGGCGCGGATGAGCGTCGAGTCGAGATCCATGGTGCCAGAGAGTTCGTTGACTATGGAGTGGTGTCAGTATTTCAGGCGTGCAGTGATGTAAAATAGACGACAACGTACTGTACTTGAGAACCTCGTCAAAGGCTTGGAGATGCTCCATGATGACGTCGCGGTGCTTTTCTAGAATGGAAAGCGAAACGAAAATGTGAAACTCGGCGCTCAGGAAATCAGTCCACAGGCGCTCCCACAGGCTCAGTATATCGGCCCAGGGAAACTCGCGCTTGTACCACACCAGGAGCATGCGGAAGAAGAAGAAAAAGTTGGTGCTGTCGGCCTTTTGCAGGTGGTTCCAGAGCTTGGGGTCCATAAAGTTGACGAGCTGGTCGAGCGCGAGCAGCTGCGCGCGCATGCCGGACTGGTCGCGCAAGAAGTTGCGCTCCATGCGACCCATGAATTCCTTGAATGCCCAAAAGGCAATGGCGTCGTCTTGGATCACGGCGTAAATGGGCGCGAGAAGGTCGGACATGCCCTGCACGTAGCCGAGATCCTTGTTGTACTCGTTGTAAGTGAGGAGCATTTCCTTGAGCTGCTCCAGGTGGACATTGGTGCCGACGTCCGCAAAGGGCGAGTCAGGATCGGGATGAGGCGTGTCTTCGCCAAAGAAGATGGGGACGTGGCGATCCGTGCGGTGAACATCCTTCTCGATGCGGCCACGCTGCTCTCTCCACCACTCACCCGCTTCGCCTTCGCCTCCGTGTCCGTCGAGTCGCTCCCACCAAGCATGCTTCAGCTTGTAGTAGGCATCACGAAGAGATGCGACCTGGGCCTTTCGCTCGTCTGCAGTGCTGTACCAGTCATAGACGCCGAGTAAGAACAGCCAGGCCTCCTTGCGTACTCCGTCGTCTGCATCGAGGCCGCCATGGAAGATGCGCTCCTTGACTTCGTCAGTCGTCTTGATAAGTCTGCCATTTTCAGCATCGAAAAAAGTCTTCCACTCCGTCATAGTGACTGGCTTTCGGCGTTCTTCGAGAGACAAAGAACTAGCAGCATCCAAGAGCTCAAACTCGCCAACATCGGTATCTTCCAGCTCGAGCACATCCTTGACCGTGTACATTTTTTGTTTCCTGTCGCGCTCGCTTTGCTCAGCGATGCCCATGGCCCAACGAGCCAGATATATCCTTGCGCTGTCATATTCGTCCTGCAAGTTTTGCACGTCGCTGTTTCTCAGCAGCTTCTTGACTTGGGGTGGCATATTCGAATTTTCAGCCAGATCCTGCGCGGCTCTTCGTGTGAAAGTCGTGACCTGGCTGAACTTTTCCATAATATTCCAGCCCGTCTCTTTGACAAACTTTACAAATGGGTCCATTTCGGCATCATGACTGGCTGGCGCGCCTTTACCCTTGTTGACAGTCGTGGGAATCGAGCCAAAGGCATTCAAGTCATCCTTGCTTGGCTCAATGAGATATATATTCGGTTCTGCTGCCGACCTTTCCATCTTGACGTATCGCCTTAGCCAGCGCAAAATCTCGTCTGCGCCCCAAAACATCTTTCCAGCTTCGCTGAAAGGATCAAATGTATCCTTGGTCAGTTTCTTCTTTTGTTGAATAGTACTTTGACATTCATTGTCATGGAAGAACAATGCGGGGAAGCTGTCGCCAGCTTTGGTGTTGATGATGATGGAGCCATGCCACCATCCGACGCTCGGTGGTCGAACTAGGAGCGAGTATATAGCACTGACTGGAACAGCAAAAGAATAGGCACCGACAGACCCGCTGTGAGATGTTACAGTCGGCGGTGGGGGAACGAGATAGGATTGTCGGGGTGGTGAGTCGCCATCGGATAGATCGACTTTGACGTATATGCTAGCGGAGTCACCAAGAGACGACTCGGGGACCCAGGCGAGTAGAAGATCGGCCGCGGAGGGGCTGGAGCCGTCGTTGGATGAGGCAGCGCCGATTGCCGTCTTCTGCTGAAGCAATGCGATGTAGCCCGGGATATTGTCCTTGGATGATGGCGAAGGGTGTACATAGACCTGGGGTTGTCAGCTTGTGTAATCGTAGAGTCCGTTTGCAGGCAGCTCGGCCTACCTTGCTTTTAGAAAATAGCAGCTTCACGCCCTTTCCCGTTTCTGTATGTGTGATGGTATCGTATGCGCCCTCATCATCATCTGTCACAGCGTAGTAACTGTTCGAAGGAGAAGCAGAGCTTCGCGGTACGCCAGAGCCGGCACCAGGAGTCAACGTCATTGTACGGTGCGGGGGTGGCGGTTTTCTAGCAGAGTCGAATAGCACTTGTGGTGATGACCTAGATGGAGGTTGAACTGAAGAATGGCATGCTCTGAGATCAAATAAGAGTCAGTAGCGATGGTAGCGTATAAAAACAGGTCTGCATGTGAACGACCAACTTTTGGCCAAAATAGCATGTCGGATGACGACGATTTCGATGGCGCCCCGCCACGCGATGCCGTGGTGGATCGGAGGGGCGAACGTCAAGTACTAGCTACCGGATTTGAGCCAGCAACATGGGCCAACTGCAAGTATCCGCTACTTCTCAGCCCTGTGAGCGTCGTCAGTGCCTTGCGAGGCAAAGGCGCGACTACGCAATCTGCGTCACGAAAAGTTTGGAGAGTAGTTTGTGTCTAGATTCCATGTGGGATCTTCACATAAGGCCTTTTTCGTAAGTGGACTTCTTAACCGCCAGCTTTGGGAAGACGACGGCTTCCTCTCGCTACCCTGTAGTCCCGCGCCATGAGCATGTAAGTCGGCAACGACCAAGTTGGTGACGAAGTAGAGAAATTGTGCGCTTCCCTTCTCGTACAATGTGATGCGTAGCTGGTGATGCCATAAGAGATGGAAGCCTAACATTGTTTCCTAAATCTGCATCACTCGGCACGGCGCGCTGACAGCGCGACAAGGCAGGCGCGAGACTCGCAGCAACACTACTGGGCAATCACTCACCAAGAGAAAATAACAACGCCTATTCAGGAAGCTGATGGAGCTATTTCTCGGTTGCCAGGTAGATCAAACTCATTTCTCAAGTAAACACTCACCGCTTGCATAGTTTCGTAGTACGATCCGGCCGTTTGATTCCACTCGTACATCAACCAGCATCCGCAAGTGGGTGAAAAAAAAGACGCTACGGTACTTATACTTCATTACCACATTAAAATTAATGATCTATATTGTATTCTCTCCTACATTGATTGGTTCTCTTACTACTTATTGTTTTTATTTGCCTTCTTTTCCTCCATTTGCGAATCACATTGCGCCTGAGTCGGCCTTTCTCTCCGCCGGCAGCTTGCTGGCTAACTTGCCAGGCTGCCGCTGAAACCGTGTTACATGAGGTAAACGCCGACCCTAAATCAGCAAACATATCACTCCTTTTCTAACCTACTAATCACCCTTAATCAAGGTTGGACGCTTCTCAAACGGAATACAATCTCCCAAGGATAAGGAAAACACGACTCTTATTCTTGGACTCAAAGGACTTTCGGTGCCGGCACCCAATCTGTTGCCCCTTCAATATGGAAGAAACCATTGAAAACTACCCAGTACCGAAGAAATCGACTACTATGAAGCTGAGTCTACATTCTATTCTGAAGTACGGCGCAGTTGTGGCCAAGATCCAACCGCCACCTGCACCCCGAGACGTACGCCAAGTCGGCTGCAGTATTGTGCTGGTAATAGATGTTTCAAGCAGCATGGATGACTATGCACTTAAAGACTCAGCCGAAATATCTACCACACTTTCTCAACTTACTATATTGAATCTCATCAAGCATTGCGCACTGGCCATTGTGAAAACCATGGATGACCAAGATTCCCTTGGTATCGTGATATTCTATGAAAAGGCACTGACATTATACCCCATCAGAAAAATGACGCCGCAGAACAAGAATGCTGTCGAGCGTACTTTACGAAACCTGACGACGCAGCGTGGGACTAACATCTGGGCGGGTGTTGAGATGGCACTGGACATGTTTGAGGAGGCAGACATTACCGACCAGGTCCCTGCTATTATGCTCTTGTCGGATGGAGTGACGACCTGCACGTAAGCAGAATGCCGCTGATTTAATTACCGACTACTGACAATTTTGAGCCCAGTTATCCCTCGTGCGGCTTTACTAGCGCTCTGCGCAAACGCATGCCATTCAAACCCTCTATCCACACGTTTGGCCTTGGGCCCAATACCGACTCAAGTTTGATGGCCTCCGTTGCCAACATTGGTGATGGAACTTATTCTTGTGTTTCGAATCTGTCCGTGATGCATACATTGCTTGTGCACACCATGGCAAATCTGCGATCGACATATGCCACTCGCGCGACGCTACGAGTAGCTTGTACCAAGAATATCATCATTTTCGACGCCCTGAGGCAGAGGGCAGATGTCACCGATGACGGATCTCTCGCCTTGTATCTGGGAAGTATACAGTATGGACAGTCTCGCGATGTTGTGGTTAAAGTCCGACCAGCTCCGTGCGAAGCCGCGAGTGCTCTAGAACAATATATTGATGCCACAGTAACCTTTAGACCGGTCTTGGAAGGGCTTGGAATGGCAAAGTCTGGAGAGACAAGAATATGCTTGGCGGAAAAGTCACGATTGCCAGAAGGTGAACTCGCCTACCATGCATCACGGGGCTACATGTGCTCATTCTTGACCGGGCTCCTCGGCGCAGAGGCTAATGGTGACATCCGTATCCCATTGGTAGACTCGGAAACCAGGTGGGAAAATTTCGCCAGCCTCGTTGACGAAATTCCCGCGTGCGAATACAATGATGAACTCAACCGGTCTCTGATGAAGGATTTGGACGGCGCAAAGCCGGCTGCACTTTGCAGCGACGAACGTTACGAGAGCTGGGGTAAACACTATCTGGCCAGTCTGTTATCAGCCCATGTGCGGCAGGTTTGCAGCTCGTTTGAGGCTGCCGGGCCGCTGCAATACGGCGTAAATAGTCGATTGTTCAATTCTTGCCGCCATCGTCTGACACGGGCGTACAATACTATGCCACGACCAAAACCGTCGGCCAAGGTGATTCGCAGTGGTGTTCTTTGTCCCACGGCGCACCGTGACGCGAGGGTGCACAATAACGCAACCAGTCACATGCACAATGTCACCGAACCAGGGCATGGAGGCGACGCCGCGTCGACCAAGCAAAAACCGACACAAGTCCTCGATAGTGCCATGCCGACCATGCGTGGACAGACAAAATCTTTCAACGCCATGGACTGGACCCTGGACGGCCGAAACGAACCCAACGACGACGGCGACAGCCAAGCGCCCGCTATGACTCCCGCTGCCTCGCAGAATGCGGCCTGCTTTGCGCACGGCACGCCCTTGGCGCTCGAATCGGGAGCGACCGCCGAGGTTCAGGACCTCCGCTCCGGAACTATCATTCAGACGCTCGCCGGCCCGCGCCTCGTCGTGGGTGTGCTGCGCACATTTGTCGAGAACGAAGTGCTCTGCAGGCTAGGCGACGTCCTCGTCACCGCCTGGCACCCCGTCTCGTTTGACGGCGTCGTGTGGTATTTCCCGGTGCACCTCACCGTGGACCCCATAATGTACACGGGAGACGTCTACTCTATCCTGCTCGAGGTGGACAGCAGCCCGTTTGCTCACACGGTCCAGGTCGGCGGCCTCTGGGGCACCACGCTGGGACACGGCGTCACCAGCGTCGGCGTCAGCGGCGGCGGCGAGGGCGCGGACGATGCGCGCGCTCACCCCTTTTTCGGAGACTACGTGTCGGTGTGCGACAAGATTGCGATGCTGCGTCCGATGAATGGCGCGTACCAGTGCTATGGGGTGACGAGGGACCAGAGGACGGGCTTGGTGAATGGGTTCAGGACTTGCCTGCCCAAGCCTGATGTGAGTGGCGCTCAGCCTTACAACTCGGCTTTGTAAGTGGGCTCTAACTATAGCCCGAGGCATGTGCATGGGCAATTGACGAGACCCGATCGGGCGACAAAATGATGACGGCTGGTAGCCTGGTCCAATTATGTGGTGCTGAGAGGATGGAGTGGGAAGCAAAGGTGTTGACGCGGTTGAGAGCGAGTCTGCAAGAAGCGTAATTAGAATTCTTAGCTATAGCCAAAGGAAAAAAAAGTCAAGTCTTTATGAGTGAGCACTGAAGAGAAAAATGTCATGACGCCGAATTTGCCCATCGCCACCTCGGACGCAGCGCGGTCTCATGCATGCTTGATGCGTAGCCAGGCTCGTATTGAGCTGGCGAATGGCAGCGTCTTATCATATGTAAGCTATTTTGGATACCACACAGAGATTACTGCCACAACAAATGGCTAAAAGGGCTGCCAGTAATGAGTAAATACAAATGTGACGAAGACGGGGACAATGAGAAGACAAGGGAAAGCATGGGAGAAAGACGGTACAAGAACTAAACCTGAAGAAAGTGAAATGAATGATAAACAGTTTAATTATCTCAATTTTTACTGTTCAAAGAACCTATGATTTCATATTTAATTTGTTTCTTTCGCTGGCAGTCTTTCTGTCGGAGCAATGTCTGGTGCTAGTGCCAGCGAACGGACGGACATTCAAACTTGCACGAAGAGCAACTTTTCACCGGCCATAAATAGCAATACTAAAGCTAATTATTCAAGGAATGGGCTCGAGAGGCTTGAGTTTTGAGAGCTTCTTATATATTGGAAATGATTTGAGAGAAGACACGAGGCTGCGCTGAGTGGCTGCATGACAGACTGCAAGTCATCACCTGTTTCAAGGCATTGCTCTTCGTAAGGGTGGAGGGAGTTTTTGGCAAAGTCCGGGCAAACATGTGAAAAAAGTGAAGAAATAGCAGAGAAGGTTCCTAATGAGGATTCTAAAAATAAACGACTCAGCATCATGCGTGCGCGTGGCGAGATGTTGAAGAGTGATTGACGGTTGCACCGTAACCGGCCCTGGATACTCAAAAACGGCCACACCTCGTGAAAAGACTCATCTACTGCAGTGATTCAACGAACATTATCACAGTTATCTAAAGATCAGTTCCCTCCGGAATATTCAAACCCTCCCCCAAGAATATAATCCCCACGCATTTCAGCATCAGCCAAGATGAAGACTGCCGCCCTTGTCGCTCTCGCCGCCGGCGTCCTCGCGGTGCCCTGGGGCAAGACTCTCGTCGAGCTCTCCCTCCCCGGCCCGCACGACTACAATCCGAGCCAGAGCCTGTATCCGCAGCGCGCTCTGCGTGTGATAGGGAGCTTCAAGACTGGGTACGACGAGGAGACGTTTCGCGCCGAGGCCGTCAAGCAGTGCAAGGCCGAGCATGCGTGCAGCACCGTCATTGGTTACCTGCGTAGGTTTTGAAGGTGCGCGAAAATGAAGATGTCAGAGATTAATGAATGCATGATTCCGCAGAGGAGCGCTCCGGCGTCGTGTACGGCTCGTCCTATCCTGTGTGGTTCGCTTGGCTGATCGGTGGTGCGAGAGCCACCGAGAGGGACTTTCATCATTCAGAAGGCATCAGTCACTCATTCATCTACACTATCGAGGAGTAAGCGCAGCAATCGATGAGATGTGAAATTTGCAAGACTGGGGGAGGGGTTTCTTTTGATTGTTGCCAACTCCCACCAGAGCGTTCACTGCACCGAAGATAGTAGCAGCAGTCAATCTGTCGATTCTCTTTCCTTGACATCCCGCATTGTGCTCAGTAATCTCAACAGACCGGGAGGTGGCTGCGCGTTACCAGAGCACATCAACCCTATACCTTCTGGCCTGTCCACGCCGCCGATGCCGTACATCCATTTCGTCGATGGGAATTCCTGCGTCGATGCGTCTCCCGCCTGTTTGCCCCGGGATCCGTCCAGAGCAGCCGGGTTGCTGGGTTGCGTGATACAGATAAGCCACTTTGGCCTCCCCCGCGCCCGAAATTCTCTTTCTAGGCTTGCATCCGCCCAATAGAAGCCGAATCTTCTCTCGAATCCTTCGCGCTGCTCAAGTCCCGGTCCAGTCCAGGTGGCATACTTGTGAACATCGACCCAGGCCGAAGTCGGCGTATGTAGCGGCCCCATGGTGTTGCTGTTCCAAAGCACGCCGGCTCTTTGGGCGGAGCTATAAGATGGGCTTTCTGTCACGTCGCACGGGCTTGCATGAGGGTCAAGTGTCGATCTGAAGATGTCCGCTTCGCGCTGCTCGAGAGCCATGAGAAATTGAGTAGCAGAGCGCAAGGTGGTTTCGACGGTCTGTAAGCGACCAGTCCCGTCGCAAACGATATCAAGCCGCTCAGCCTCGGAGCGAGAGACAAGTCCACCGGAGCGCTAAGACCCGTCTCGACACCGGTCGGCATAACCACGACGCGTATATCCCTGGGATGGGTGGTTTGAAAATCCCAAGACGAGGTTCGAATCACAAGGGCGACCGCGTGGAACAATGGCCGCATGGGGTAGTGCTTCCAATCTCTCGCTTGCATGGCTTTGTCTTGCCTATCATTCAAACTCGCGCAAAACGACCTGGTTCGTTCCGCACAGGCGCAAAAGTTGGCATGGAGCTGCTTGACTATGTCGACCATGGCCGACAAGCATGTTATGGGTGGCAACAGCTTAAGCGGCTTTGGTATGACAAACTTGATCAAAAACTGCCGCCGATCGATTTCGCTCCGATACGGGCGAAACCAACAATCCCATACATATGCGTACACCTGCGCCAGCAGGAGCTCAGCCTCGCTGTGTGGCATGCGGTGCGCCACTGGGTGCGAGGGGTCCTGCTGCGCATTAGGCGAGTCGCGGAAGACGTAGACGGGCGCGGTACGATTGCAGGCGTCCATGGCATCCTCGAAGCGCATCTTCGACCTGTCGTCGCAGTCAATGGGCCTGTGCTCGTTATTCAGCGCCCAACCCGCGGTCGCACAGTCGTATACGCGAATAAAGTGGTCTGATTCCTGAAAGGTGCGCAGTAAAAGGAGACGCTCAGTCATGGTCATGTAGGGGTATTCGCGGAGAATTCTCTTTGCAGAAAACCAGCTCAATTTGGGTGAACTCATTTTGAACGAATCGAGTGGCCTTTTACCTGCAAGGAGGCGGACTGGAACCAGCAGGTTTGCTCGAGGAAAGAGATAAGGAACTTTGTATGAGTTGAGTTGCTTCAGAACGAGGGCGTCAAAGGATTCGGTACTTGTAGCGTAGGCCGATTCTGGACGCGTATTTTGTGTTGTGTTTGTTGTTTGGCAAAGGATCTTGCTAGCCGAGGGAAAATGAGGACTTGAGATTGCAGATCAAGGGGATGCGCAGAGAAACAAAGGGTCAGATAGAAGAACGACAAGGAAAAGAGCAAGATTTATAAGTTTGTTATGAGTTTAGAGTCGCAGAAAGGTTCGAAGAAAGTTGCAATAAAATTGGGGGGCGCAAGTGAGGCGCGCTGGACTTTGCACAACCTTGGCATGTCAATCAGAAGAACTGGTATTACAACAAAACAATTCATTCAAAGAATCCAGCTAGTAGCTACTGTCCAACTACTTACCTATAGATCATTCTTCTCGAAGATGGGGGCCGGCTTCCGCTCTGCCATTTCGAGGCGCTGATGAGGCGTACGAACCTTAGCTCAAGCCACTTCGAGACTACCAATGTGAGACCCAGGAGAGCCATTCTCATTCAACAAATTATATTGTGAAACTCAAGGCCTGGGATGCTAAAGAAGGACACGGCTTCCGCAACGCCTGCGTTCTATTACATGCTAGTATTATGTAGAACGGGGCAATGGGCGCGCCCACAGGAAAGCCTACCATATTTGCTGCAGAGCAACTTCATAGTCCAGGAGGAGGTCTTTCCGATGCAACAGAAGCAGGAAGCTTTTCTGTATTATTTGCCGTATCAAGGCATCTCTGAGGCCAGTCATTAGATCTTCCATATCCTCAGCAAAACCGGTAACTCGATAGCCCCAGAACCAAGGATTGTGAAATGACTGCATGAGTTGATTGGCAATCGATTTCGCGTCCGCTTTTTCGAGACAAAGGGGGACAACCACAGCGGCGCGTAAGAATGCGGAGGCTCGTGCCTTGTACTCGTCCGGCGAGATCAGTTTCGTAGGGTATTGTCTGAAGCTTCCGAGATGGATCGAGCTAGTAAAATTCAAGTTCAAGAGCCCGCTGGGAGTAAGATCGGAGAGCTTGCCAAATGAGAGCAACGCTGTTCGAGGAATATATTCCCAACAGACGTATTCCTTAGCGTTCGATGACCATTGCCGAACATACTCGGGCACTTCCATTGGATTCCGACCCATTGCAACTTTTGACTCTTTCAACATGTCAACAAACTCAAACATGTCGCTCACACGCCATATCTTCACAGTCTCTCGTATTCTCTCGACGTCAAAGATTGCCAACCCAGGTATCTGATCTTCATTCGCCTTTTTGCCAACCTCGCAAAGTCTGTGGGTTGTCCAAAGAAAGTCCTCGCTGAGAGACACCATGCGAGACAAGTATTCTGAGTCGTTGAGACAGATCTGAGTCTTTTGCAGATGGCGACTTAGTTCTTCAAACACATCTACGATGGAGCCAAGAAGCAAGATAGATGTATCAATCTCAGAATGTAATGTTCTCTCCGCCCAGGCATGGCATTCAGAACTGAATGTGTCGACGTACTCGTTTTTAACTTCGTCAATAAATCGAGGAAATGGATGGCCGTGTACATGTGCTCGATAGAGGAATTTCGGGTACGGCTTGACAGCAGCCTGCGTGTCCATGAATTCAACAACTGTCTGTTGTGAGCGTGCGTATTGAGGCTGGGTCAGCTTTGCAACATACAGTTCTCCCAGGTCTCATCAAAACCTTCTGGATCCGGCTCCTGAGAGCAAGTAGCACTGCGCTCCTCGAGGTCATCTGGCACGGCCTCGGTTGAAGGACTGGAAGGGGGAGAATTGGTTTCGAGGCTTGGTTCATCCAAGTTCAGACCTGCTTCGAATCGTTCGATAAGGGACTCCATTTTGTATTTCAGCCCTAGTTCCGGATGGCTAGTAGTTCATCACAGCCTTTGCCAGTGGTAGTGTGTGCCACGAGAGCTGAATAAAGGCGTGTGAGGTACAGCGACGGTATTATACAATGTTGACTACGAAGCAGAGAATCAAAGCGGCCTCTTGGTCTTTATGTCAGGTGCGGGGTTCAAACGCCATCCAGCGTAAAACATGCACGTAATTCACTTCAACTTTTCCACCACTCAGCCAGCATCTACCAACGGCTGCCGTTCGGTGTAGGTGGACGTACCCTGTACTGGATGTGGCTTCAACGGGAGATTTTTCCGCATCCTCAGAGATACCTCCAGGCTATTTTTCCATCTTCCCAAGCCTCGCATTGAGTATCCTACGCGCAAAGTGTGACATGGGAAATGGTGTTTGGGCCCCTTTGCACTGTCGATTGTTCTTTGTGAGGGTGAGCTACCTAGCCGAGACGGAGTTATTGGGAAGCTTTAAACTAACGGAACGCGTGAAAAGCTGCCACACCTTTTTATCTCCCGATTGCGAAGAAGGAGAAAAAAAGGACGAGACCCAGGCAGGCCGCTATCAATGTTTCGGTGACATTTTTCTTTTGCTTGCCCGTGTACTCGGAATTCTGCCGACATGCAAATCCCAGTTTGGGCGGGTCGATCCTGCCATTCTTTCCGTACGCCGGGCCACGATGTGCGTGAGCACGAAATTCTCCACTAAGCACACCTGGTTTCTGACAAGAGCAAAGTAAACAAGTGACGAGTTGTAGTGACTCAAGACTGTCGTGTCTACCAAAGACTCCCATCTCTCAGCCGAAAACGCTCCATGGCCGAGACTGCGCAAACAGTTCGCCCTGGCATTGCGTGCAAGGGCTGTGCCAATGCCGCCACCACTCTTCAGTGCCCAACGTGCCTGAAGCTCAGCATCAAGGATAGCTTCTTTTGCTCGCAAGACTGTTTCAAAAAGAACTGGGTAATATGAATCAATTTAGCCATTAACACGACGCTGGCTTCACATCTGCTGACGCCACTGCGCCACCGGCAGAATACGCACAAAGCCCTGCACAAGTCGGCCGAAGAAGTCACGAGAACTTGTCAGTGCTACGCCCTCGGACAGTGAAAATTCTCGACTAATGGCAATAGTAGCCGGGAGCGTATACAATCCTTTTCCTTCGTTCCCATTCACCGGCTCGGTACTACCCATTTACCCCCTCTCGCCCAGGCGCACCGTCCCCAAGTCTATTCAGCAGCCAGACTATGCAGACACTGGCGTGCCCACGAGCGAGCGCATGCTCAACAGAGCCAAAGTAGATATTCTGGACAGTGCCGCACAGCAGGCAATGAGAAAGGTCTGCACCCTTTCCCGACAAGTCTTGGATATTGTTGCTGCAGAGGTAAAACCGGGTGTTACGACAGACTACTTGGACGACGTCTGCCACAAGGCATGCCTCGAGAGAAACGTGAGATTTCTCCATGAATTGTGTCTTCATGAGTTCATACTAACTTTCTCGAGTCATATCCCTCTACACTCAACTACAGAAACTTTCCCAAGTCACTTTGCACTTCTCCCAACGAGATTGTCTGCCACGGGATCCCGGACCAGAGAGTCTTGTTGGACGGCGACATTCTCAATCTCGACATTTCCATATATCATGAGGGTTACCACGCGGATCTAAACGAAACATACTATGTCGGCGACAAAGCAAAAGCCGATCCAGACAATGTGCGCCTCATCGAGACAACCCGTGAGTGTCTGGACGCCGCCATCAAGATTGTCAAGCCGGGCACGCCCATCCGCCAATTCGGCGAGGTGATTGAGAAAATGGCCAATGACCGAGGATGCAGCGTGGTGTCCACTTGGGGTGGTCATGGCATCAACACGAATTTCCACCCTCCTCCGTGGATCCCTCATTACGCCAAGAACAAAGCAGTTGGCGTGTGTAAAGCCGGCATGGCTTTTACTATTGAGCCCATTCTGGCCCTGGGAAAACCAAAGGAGATGTACTGGCCGGATAAATGGACAAATGCAACTGTTGACGGCAAGCGGACTGCTCAGTTCGGTAAGAAGAGGTTATGAACTGTGTGACGGGGCACCGCTAACTCACTACAGAACACACTCTTCTCGTGACAGATGATGGCGTGGAAGTATTGACAGCGCGATGTGAAGAGTCTCCTGGTGGCCCGATACCGATGCCGATCTTTGGGGCTACGGCGAACTAGAGAGCAAAAAACAGATAGAAGTATGCAATTACACACTATACATGTATCGAGGCTGGGTATCAGGTCGTGAATAAGCTAATAAACATAGATGAAATCTTCATTCTTCAAATCTGTGACATCCTCAAATGCATGCTCGCCGACATTCTCCTCCATCTGGTTGAGCGCTTCCTTGGGATCGGAAGCCCGGCTATGGCCCATCATGCTCCTGTCAGTAATGTGCTCGGACTTGTTTAGAGCCACTCTCCGCTTTGCCTGTCGCCTGTTGAGAATGCGAATGAGAAGCATGCCCGCGACGATGAGCGCCACCAAGACAATGAAGAGGGCCAGGTTGACGCGCAAACCTCTCGTGTACCGAGGCTTCTCGCTCGGTCTGAACAAGAGTGGGCCGATAATGTTTCCCACGCTGGCGCCGATGAAAAGCATCGCGGTGGTGACTTTGCGCTTGGTGTCGCCGCCCGTGTTTTGCCCGGACCACGAGTAGATGAGCGGCGAGATACCGGGATACACGGAGAGGATGTAGTACCCGACGAGCAAGACAGCGCGGTTGCTGGGTGCGCGGCCGATGACAAGAAGAAGGGCACAGCCGGCGATGGGAGGGAGGCAAAGAAGAAGCAAGACTATGGACTTCATACCGATGCAGTTGGAGAGCCATGCACCGCCGAGTGTCGCGATCATCTGGACTGCACCAAAGGGCATGTTGAACAGGATGGTGGTGAAAGGATTCAATGATGAGGGGCCCAAAAGTTGATATGCCACCACTCGGGATCCTGGAAACATGTTAGAGAGTGGATGTGAGAGCAACGGCGAGTGGCTTACGAAATGACGAGCATCAGGCAGAACCAGAGATATGTTTTCAGATCCAGGAAAGCTTCCAGGACATGGTCCCACTTCCAAACACCAGAGCCGATGCCCATCTGATTCATACGAAGCCGCTCAATTGCGACGAGCTTTTCTTCGTATTTGAGAAACTTCGCCTCCATGGGCGAATCAGGCATGAGGAAGAACATTACGATGGAGAATGCAACCGTAATACATCCGCAGAAAAGAAATATGATTTGGTAAGAGTGGAGGTGCGAGTCGATATGGCCAAGCCCGTACGTCAACAGACTACCAAGCTACGAGAAAGTTACTAACACAACGTATGGCGTGGCGAAGCAGTTTACAATGGACTCACCATGTTGACCATACCGAGCATAGCGTACCAGACGGCATTACGAGTAGTTTGCTCGCGACGGCGATACCACATCTGTACCACAGCGATAAACGTCGGCGCTGCTCCGTGTTAGCCTGTGGATGGAGGTTGTGGCACCCAAGGCCGCCGCCGTCTAGCTTACCCACTGATGCCTCAAAGGCGCCGAGGAGCGATCTCGCCGCCATCAGACCACCAAAGTCCTTTGCGCCCGTCATGCCGCACAGCACCGCGCCCCAGCAAAAGACCATGACGGAGATGAACTTGCCAAGCGGGAACTTGACGAGGCTGTAGGCCACGACGGGCTGAAAGACGAGCTGCGCGACGTAGACGACTGACCCGAGCCACGAGAACTCATCTCCTGCTATATGAGTGTCTTTGATGAGGCCAAACACCGAGGCGTAGGACAGCGTGGTCTTGTCAAGCGACTGCAGACAGTAGACGAAGAGGATGATGGGAAGAAGTCGCAGGTCGATTTTGCGGAGGATCCGTTTGTCGTCTTCGGGCATGACGATGACTTGGCGTCCGGCTTGCTGTAGAAACAGCGCTACCTTATCTTGATCACGAGCAATCATCTTGCTTGCCTCTACGTCACTAGGACCCATCTCCAGGTGAGTGTAACGATGGCTTAATCCTAGTCCACAGTTAGTCTATTTCTTAGGTAGTAAGTTAGGTTTAAATGCTACAAGGTAGCTATAAGCAGTATCTTCATAAGGTCTCGTTAAGAGTAGAACTCTTAAAACTAATTACTTAGAATTACTTAGATTAATTAGTAGAGATCTAGACTACCTAGCTATAGGAATACCCCTCCCTTAAGTACCCGTCTATCTCTCTACTATAGACCTTAGATTAATAGGCTCGACCTTTAATCCCCTAGATCTTACTTCCTAGATCGATAGCTTAACGGCTTAAGTCCTCGATTCTAGGGAGGTCATATAACCTCTCCGTCCTTTCTAGGTACTAGTGCATCAGACCCTAGTCCGCCTCACTCAGCCCCGCGTACATGCTATAGCGTTTATAACATAATACTCCTCCCCCCTAGTAGTCTTATCCTTAAGGCCTTTAAAATAGGCCGTCTAGGTAGTAGGTAGTTTTCCCTCCTATATTATCATAGCCTATTATATCTACTAATTATATATCTAAGTAGAGATTAAAAACGCATTTCTAAAAGTCTAAGTAATATAAGGCTTTATTATATTCTATCCTTTCTAACCTATAGGCTATAGAAAAGGGTCCCTATTCTTATTATAAAAAGAAGGGTATTACCTCCTATTAACTCTTATCTTCTAACTCCTCTTACTATACTTAGTATATAATAGATTACTAGTCCTATTATAACGTATAGGGCATCTTGCCAGCCTAGCTCCGCTAAATAGCTAATCACTATATACGTTTTAAGTAAGAGCTTAAAATAGCTAAGGAGGAACATCACACAATAGACGCTAAGATTAAGCGTCTCTAGAAATAAAAGAAATTATAGTTTAAGAAAATAATATATACGGTTATACGTAGTATTAATAATATTAAAGAATTAGAGTGTGTAGAATAGGAGGAAGTAGAATAGCTTTAGAAGGCCATAAGGGTCCTTCCTACTCCTTCTAAGGATCTAGATCCTACTCTTATTTGTTCTTTAGATACTAAGTTTAGTGTTAAGTCATTAGATAGTACTTATACGATTAATTAGGATACGTTCCTTAGGAATAGAATTATTTAAGTAGAGTTAAATAATTTATAAGGTTCTTAATTAGTTCCTAGGTATTCTTAGAGTTTAGGTATCTTTTCTATTTAATAAGATAATAATGATTTTTAATATTTCCCTATACTTTAAGTATCCTCTTAACTTTATATTTATTAGTATTATTAACTATAATTCTTATAGTAAGTATAGAATTATCTAGTGCCCTTTTAAGTAATAATATATAAAATATTAGGTAGATCCTTATTCTATCTAGTAGTAATAGTTTATAGTTAATATTTAATATTTTCTATTTAATAAGGAATAGTCTAATTTTCTTCTAGTTAAGTTTATTACTAGGTCACTTAGTTTTAATGTTTTTATAGATAAGGTAAACTTTATATCTCTCCTCTAGGATTAACGCTAGTAATCTCTTTTTATCTATATAATATTTTATTTAATTTTATAGAAATATCTATTCTTACTATAAATATTTTTATATACCTATAATAGTATCTATATATATAGTTACCACTAGCGTATTTATAATATATACTAGGCATATATTAATAGTAGGGTTAAACCTATAGTTTACCTTTATTAGTAATATCTTTATACTATTAATCTTAGAGCTATTATAAGCCTATTATATAAGTAGTAACTATCTTAACTAGTTATCTTATTAGTAATTAATAAAGCTTTATAGATATTATTTAAGTATTTAGTTTAGAATCTCTATCTAACTATCTAATTATAGGTAAAATACTATAGATAAGCCTTACTTAATTTATATAGTTTCTATAAGGCATTTCTAGAAGTTAGATATAAATAATTTATTATAATCTAATATAAGCTTTATTAGTAATCTATATTATATAATAATAGTCTTAAAGAATATATATACTAGGTCTATAATATTACTTAATTCTATATAGGGAATATAGTAGGCATATTTTATAAGTTTATCTATAATAACTAGGATACTATTATAAACCACTCCTATTATAGGTTCCTTAGACTTTAGTAGCTTAACGATAAAGTCTATTATAATTATTTACTATACTCTTTTAGGTAGTAGTATTAGTTATAGTTTACTATATAGTACATATTATACTACCTTTACTTTCTAGTAGACGTCACATTTATCTATAACTTATTATATTATTTTTCTACTTTCTAGGAAGTTATATAATCTTCTTAATCTACTAATTATCTTCCCTATACCCTAATATCTATATAAGGGGTATTTATATATTTCTTTAATAAGCTACTCTTAGAGTATACTAGGTATATATTATCGCTTATTATATAAGAAGGTCTCGCCTTCCTTAGATAGGTGCGTTTTTATTTCCTAATTATCTAGGTAGCTATCTTTCTTTATATATAATATGATTCTACGCATCTACGTATCGTCTAGCTTAACCTACTAGGTCATATTAACTTCTTAGGTGCCTAATATAAGGTTCCTATCTTTAGTCGTGCGTAATAAGGGTATATTATCTACTTATTCTTCTAATTTTAAATCCTCTCTTTAGCTAAGCGCGTCTACTCTTCTATTTTTAGATCCTTTATAATATATAATCTTAAAATCATAATCTATAAGGGTTTTATACTATCTAATCTATTATTTATTTAGATCCTTTATAGTTATAAAGGAGGTTAAGTTCTTATAGTCTATATAGACCTTAACTTTATAATTTACTCCTTTTAAATAGTATTTCTATTCCTTAAAGACTTTAATAATAGCTATAAGTTCTTTATTATATATACTATAGTTTAATTCTAGTCTATAAAGTTTCTTTAAGAAGAAGGCTACTAGATATAGTCGCCCTTTATTATCTTATTATCTAAGTTACCCGCTAAGTACATAGTCTAAGGCGTCAGTCTTAACTTTAAATAGTTTATTAGAATTAGCTATAAGTAGAACTAGTTTATCTAGGATTCTTTCCTTTAGGGTTTAGAAGGTATTAGCTTCCTTTTCTATCTATTAGAATTTATTATCCTTTTTAGTAAGGTTAATAAGAAGAATTATAATTTTACTAAACCTATAGATAAAGTGTTAATAGAAGTTCGTGAATCTAAGGAATCCTCTAACCTCTCTAATATTAGTTAGCGTAGGCTAATTCTAAACATCTTCGATTTTAGATAGACTTATCCTAATTTATCCTAGTATAATTTTATATCTTAGGAACTTAACTTTATACTAGTAGAACTAACTCTTAGTTCCTTTAACTAGGAGATTATTATCTTATAGCGTCTATAATACCTTATATACGTATCTCTTATATTCCTTAAGCATATCTAAGTAGATAAGGATATTATTAAGGTAAATAATAATAAACTTATTAAGTTATTTTCATAAAACACTATTAATTATAGTTTAGAATATTACTAGTGCGTTAGTAAGGCTAAATAGTATTATAAGATACTTAAAATGTCCTCTTATAGTTTAAAAGGCGGTTTTCTACTTATAACCTTTAGATATATAAATTAGATTATAAGCTCCTTTTAGGTCGAGGGTAGTAAACTATTAGGCTTTACTAAGTTTATCTTATATCTTTATAATAAGTAGTAATAGGTATCGATTTTTAACTATAATCTTATTTAATTATTAATAATCGATATATAGTTATAGTTTCCCGTTTTTCTTTAGTACCTATAGGATTAGGTATCCTACTAGGGACTCTAATAGTTATATATATCCCTTTTATAGCATTTCCTCTAGATACTCCTTAAGGGCTTTATCTTACTTAGGGTTCTAGGGATAAATCTTATTAAACGTTAGTTTAGTACCAGGCTAGAGTTTAATCTTATAGTCCTAGCGTAAATACTCTAGTAGTCCTATTTCTAGCTCTCTACTAAATAGCTTACTATACTTTAAGTATTCCTTAGGAATCTCCATTATACTAGCTTTTAGTTCTCTAGCGATTATATATATTCCTAGAGACCTATTATAGTTTAATTAAGGTGCCTTCTATAGGCCACTCTCGTTATTATAACTACATCCTAGTAGATCCTATTAAAGTTAGCTAGTTCTCTAATTAACTTAGGGATTACTTACTCGTAACTAGGGTATCCCTAATATAACATCGTATTTTAAGATCTCTATAACGTCTAGGTCAACTTAGTAATTTATTCCTTATATATTAAACGGAAGTTACGCTACTTCTATATTAACTACTCCTTAGTTATACTTTACCACGTCGCCTTCTATAGTCATAAGTTAGTAGGGCTTATCTTTTTCTATCTAAGGTAATCATAATTTATTAACAAGATTTAGCGAGATAAAGTTTCCTTATACTCTACTATTAATTATTACCTAGATTATTTTTCCTTTTATAGTTAGGTTAACTATAAGGTGTGCTTAGCTATTAATATTTATAGTATATAGAGACCTATTAGATCCCCGTCAAAGAGCTAGTCTTACTAGTAACGACGGCTATTATTTCCCGACCTTTTCTCAGCTTCCTTAACTTCTTAATATACTTTCCTAAGTATCTTAAAGAAGGTTAGCTTTTACTCTTTCTTTTCTTTTTATTCCTCTTATCTTTATTATTATTAACTTTATATTAATATATTAGAGCTTTCTTAGTAATCACTTAATCTACTAGCTATATTAATTAAGTTTAGACTAGGCGAACTACTCGTAGGTATACTATTTCCTCTATTTATATATCTTAATAACATAGCGTAGATAGTATAGGCGTTTTTATCCTTAATATAATAATCCCCTTTAGGGTTTTTAATAAGAAAGATAAAATCTCCTCTTCATTTGCTAATTTTCTAGTATTAGAGTTTATATTCCTTAAAGATTTCATTTTCTAGATTACGGCTTAGAAACATTCGGTACTCTAGTTTCTTCTAGAAGTAGCGTCTATAGCTATTATATAGGTAAGAAACCTATAATAGTATTACATAATCTCTATATATAAGTCCAAGTTCTAAAATCTTTAGGTTTTTATAAATCCATTTTTCTTCATTAGTTAATACTATTATTAATATAATAGGGTCTAAGACATCTATTCTATATATAACTACTATATTAAGTTCTCTATTTATAAAACAAGATTATCCCTTAATTATATAGTTACTAGTTAGTTCTAGTAGTATTATAGGTATATAGATAAATACGTCCTTTATATCTAACTTAGTGATTTTAAGATCTTTCCTTTTACTTAGAGGTATCTCTAGAACCTCATTAGCATTTACTTCGATTTATAATCTAGTCATCTCTAATCTAGTCATCTTAAGGTCTTCTTCCTCATCTAGGATAGGTTACGTTCTAAAATCCTAGTCTTCGTTAGACGTAGGTTCATCATACGTCGCGAAGCGATTAGTATCTAAGAAGTATTCTTTACTATTTACTATACTAACGTTTTAAGTAGGCAATTTATCTTAGTTTACTATATTTAGCTTTTATAACTTAGCCATAGGTTTCTAAGCTCTCTTAGGGGCACGACACTTATTTACAAAGTGCCCAACCTTACTATAATTATAATAAGTTTTACCCTTTTCCCTACTTATAACGTCAAGTTCTATTAGACCTAGGTAAGTCCTATAGGCCGTAGATCTATTTTAGCGTCTTCTAGTATTTAGCTAATAGTGTCATAGAAGGTTACCCTAGTAGCTTATTCCCTTTCCACCACATTTAAGTTTTCTTACATAGAGATAATTATTAATCTTAATAGCTTACTTAATAAACCTATTAAAGTCATTAGGTTAATCCTTTTTAGCAATTTCGTCTTTTACATCTTCTCTAAGTCTATTATAGAAAAGTTCTATCTAGCTATTATTATCCTAATTAATAACGGTAGCAATACGCCTAAACTCTTATATATAGTACTAAGTAGACCCTATCTACTTAAGCGCTTTAAGCTTACATATAGCGGTTTAAATCTCATTAGGGTCCCTAAAGGCAGTTTTAAGTAGCTCCTTGAAATTATCATAGTCATTAAAGATTTAAGTAGTCTCTACCTTAGGTAGTTTATTATTAAGGTAGTCCCTAAGAGTTAGCTCCCACTATTCTATTACCTTACTAGTAAGAAGGTTTCTAATATAGAAGATCTTTAAAGATTCTCTAATAATAGTAGTATTAACCTTTAAGTAAGCCTTAGCTTAGGTAAGGAAGGTATAGACATTTCCCTTAGTTCTATCAAATGCCTCCGGCTTCAGGAACTTAGGCATAGCGTGCACAGCTCCTCCTACTCCTAGGTTAGTCTAGAGTACCTAGACTTATATAGTTAAGTCTATAATCCGCTAATACATCTACTATACTACTTATATAGGGTTAGTAGTATTTCCACTTACGGTAGACATTATAAAAGGTTAGCTACTTAGGTTTTAAAGGTAACTCACTAAATAGGACTAATTAAAATATAACAATAGCTTAATCCTAGTCCACAGTTAATCTATTTCTTAGGTAGTAAGTTAGGTTTAAATACTATAAGGTAGCTATAAGTAGTATCTTCATAAGGTCTTATTAAGAGTAGAACTCTTAAAACTAATTACTTAGAATTACTTAGATTAATTAGTAGAGATCTAGACTACCTAGCTATAGGAATACCCCTCCCTTAAGTACCCGTCTATCTCTCTACTATAGACCTTAGATCGACAGGCTCGACCTTCGATCCCCTAGATCCTACTTCCTAGATCGATGGCTCGACGGCTCAAGTCCTCAATCCTAGGGAGGTCACGTGACCTCTCCATCCTTTCTAGGTGCTAGTGCATCGGACCCTGGTCCGCCTCACTCAGCCCCGCGTACATGCTATAGCGTTTATAACACCATCTCCAGGTAAGCCATGTCGGTGGTGACTTTACCTTACGTCGGCATAATAGACTTATAATAACATTCGGATGAATACTATAGAACTATTACTTTTTAAGATACATTATAAGTTTAATTTTATAATTAAGATATATATATAATATACTATAAATATCTAATATTCGTTCTTATTAATAATATCTAAAATAAATAAAAATAATAAAACTAATAGATAACCTTCTTTAGTATAAAAAGGGCAGGAATCACTTTATTACTCTTCATAGGGCTAATAAAATTGTTATAAGTTAAACCTTAAAAGAGACTTAACTTCAAGGCCTCGTTATTATCGTGATAACTAGCGCTAAGTTTAGTATGTACCGTAGTTATTTTATAGGAGATTCCCTAGATCTCTCTTTTTACTTCCTTAATTCCCTCTCTTTATCCTGGGAATATTTAGATAGATTAATGAAATCGTTTAAACCTTTATATATAGTATCAAATATTATAAGTTTTATAACTATATATCTTCCTTTAGGCGAAGTATTAATTTAAAAGGCAATATAAACGATCTAAGAATATATATTAATTTATTCCTTTAGCTTATATTTAGTATATTCCTATATTAGATGGATTTTTTAAGGTTTCAGAAATTAGATAGCTGAGGTCGTATACTGAGGACCTTGCAGGCTGCGACAGAACGAGACGTGTCATGCGTGGCATGAATGTGTATCAAAAGTCGCGTAATGTGGATCACAGCATTGA
This sequence comes from Beauveria sp. NWAFU-1, assembly GCA_024472245.1. NCBI lineage: Eukaryota > Fungi > Ascomycota > Sordariomycetes > Hypocreales > Cordycipitaceae > Beauveria > Beauveria sp. NWAFU-1. The sequence goes on from JANBXD010000003.1 coordinate 4,463,802, forward strand.
CTGACTCGTCGCTAGTCCTTTTTGAGCCGATGCGAGTCAAACACTCAGCATGGAATTATCTCAGGACATTGAGGAGATTATACATTATGCTAGATTGCTGTCAAGAGCATAGGTGGCTGTAAGCCCATCGTTGCATATAAAGCCGTCTTTGACTCCAAGTCGACTCCCCCCTACCCCTTGTTTTTCTTCAACTAGTTATACTCTCTTTACTTGCTAAACTAGCTACAGTCTTTTTTTTTTCCAATCACAATCGTTTCACAGTACAAGTATACGAGAATGAAGTCCGCCATTTTTATTTTCGCGGCACTCGCTGGCATCAGCAGCGCTCGCTCCGTCGCTGTTCGACAAGAAGATGTGTGTAGCTGTTGGGAAGCAAACCCGCTGACAATTGACAATACAATACTAATGGGAGCGGCTAGTTGACCCCTGAGAAAGTCTGCGATTGGTTCGAGACCGGACGGCATAATTCCCCGACAGAACTCGATGAGAACTGCCGATCTAGTGCACAGAAGTGCATTGAGGACCAGGTAAAGAAGTCCAATGTGTCTGACCAGGTTACCAAGGACGATGTTACTCTCTGCACCTTTTCACCTGTGATTGGAAACGTATGTGATAGGCCCCAAGTACCTATAATAGCATAAATTCTACGGAAACTAACCAGCTACTTCGCGAATAGGACACAACCGACTTCTTGACTGTTTGCGACGGTCTCGACGTCACACGCGAGGCATGCCACTCAAACACGGCTTGGTGTGTCATGGATCACGCTACCTTTACCAAGGGTAGAGTGAACAAGAATACCGCGCTGGCAGCTATTCAGACCTGCGTTGCCGGCAGAATCCTAAACCGGGACGGAGATGTAAGTACTCATATTCTGTATAATAAGCAGAACCAGGTCACAGGGCCGTATTCTCTTGTCTTCTGTGTAAACTAATGTGATGAGAAATTATAGACTTTGAAGAATTTCGTAGCCAGTATTCCCGCGGCTTACAACATGCTTTGCAAAGAAACGGTAACATCTCTTTTGGCCTCCTTTCTACTCTCGGACTGGGTTTCTAATATCTACCATCTACAGGACACCTCTGTCAAATGCAATTCCACACTGGCGAGCGCAGACTTGGGACGCACGATTTGCAGCGAAGATTATTTCGGCGAGGATCCGGACAAGTGGGATGAGGAGAGAGAACTGGTGAAAAAGTGCAAGGAGGAGTTTGATCGCAAGACGCCTAAATCCGATATTCTCAAGCATACCCAGCTTGGCCAGTACTGCCAGGATCATGGCGTCGAGGTGGGTTTCTAGTTCAGCAAGAGGAAAGGGCATTGGCCAAGACTAACGTGACGCGAAAAATCTAGTGCTCCAAGTGCAGAATGTATCTTCTGGATGAGAGAAAGGGCGGCAGAGACTTTCTCGGCAGTTACATTGTAAGGATTGACCGTGTCTGTCCCGACAAGCTACAAGTTAATACTGGTGCTAATCGTTTTCATCTAGAGGGTCATCGAGTGCCAGGCTGGAGCTCAATCCGGAAACCAAACCGCAGCTCAAACCCCATCTCAGACCGAATCCAAGGACGACTGCTTATCGACTCCCCCAGCTGACAAACAGCCCGAACAAATCGAACAATTGGGACAACCCGGACAGCCCCAATAGTCGCTCGAGGAGGTGGACAGACAGCTCAAGGAACACTGTAACCGCCCCGGACTGCATGTTTGCCGCACGTCTGGCCAAGTCAAGGTCGACGCAACCACGAAGGATTTCCTTGAGTGTGTTGACAAAATGCAACAGGTGAAGCCATGGTAAAGCTAGACCGATATGTTGTCGACGCAAGGGCCTGCCATGCGCAGGGTCGTGCACGATCAGTACATCGAGCGGACGCCAGTAGTTAGATACTCGCAATGATCAAGTCAATCAATAAAAGTTCTATTGCGCAACCTTTGAGCTGAATAAAATCAATTCAGTAAGATTTTCAAGACAGTCAGCCAGTACGACCTGAAACCTGCTGGCTAGGGCACAACATGGTGCCGGAGCCTGCGGATACAGGTTCTGCTCCAAGTCTTAACTGTGCCTGCGTATAGACGATGTAGTCATCCCTTGGTTGCGAGCGCCGATGCGCATACTAGTCACGATACGGTTCGCAAGTGCGCCGTTATAGAGTTTGAGAAACATAAAAGAGAAGGCTATAAAGGTTATAAAGCATACTCCTAAATTGATATATTTCTTTTAATAGTTAAAGATCTTAAGATTTACTAATATAGATGTAGGAGGAAGGGGTAAGGGAGGCGTAGTACTATATTAGTTAGGCTTATTGCTATAATTGATGCGTGGTATAAACCTTTTTAGCTACTTTATGACCTGGAAACGATAGATTAAGCGTCTTATTAGAGGATTCCAAGTGATCTCTTATAACACCTAAACTGTTGAGTTGTACGTTCACGTAATGAGCAACCTGTGTAGGTATGGTTCCATACAAGACATATGCATTGCCTTAACATGAAGAATTGAATAGACTAGCCAGCAACCTTGGGTGACTCAGGGTCAGCTCTAGTTACAGTAGCGGCGACATATGATCCGTCAGGAAAGAAAACTATGGCAACAAGTTTTTACGTTCCACCCGCGACACTACCCAACCGAGTCGCTAGCTAAGTCGTCGGGGTACTGGGCTAGCATGCGAGGAACGGGCGTTGGTCTAAGCCAGAGGTTACCACTTTGGTGAACTTGGGAGTAGCCACGACTGAAGAAGGTCCAGTGTACTCTGGGGTAACCACGGCTGAATAAGGTCCCGTGGACTCAGAAGTAGCCGCGACTGAGGAAGGTCCAGTGTACTTAGGGGTAGCCGCGGCTGAAGAAGGTCGCTGGTCCACGTTAGAGGTCGCTGTCTCATTGCGCTGGAGGGTAGCCGCGATTGAAGAAGGTCGCTGGTCCACGCTAGAGGTCGCTGTCTCATTGCGCTGGAGGGTATCCGCCACTGAAGTCGGTCGCTGTGTCGTTGTTTCATTGCGCTGAAGAGCGGCAATGACCTCCTTTGCACCGCGAATGCCTGATAGCACTGCACCCTCCATGTATCCCTTCCACACGTACGAAGTCTCGGTACCAATGAAGTGGACATGCTTGTAGTGGTCACGAATCGACTGGCCAGCCGCGCTCGTCATCAAGCCGGGCTTCATGACGGGGTTGGGGTTTCCTTGCGCCCAGGGGTCCTTGGCCCATTCCTTTTCGATGATGTTGATTGGCTCCGGAATGCTCTCGACAGCAGTGCCGAATGCATTGTGAAACTGGTCCAGTACAGCCTTGCGTCGCCCTTGTGCGTCCAGCTTGGACCACTGTCGGCCAGTCTCGCCGGTGTGGAAGCATGTGAGACTAAACTGGCCCATTTCGGGGACACAGGTGTCTCTAGTAAAGGAAATGGGTCCGTAGATGGAAGAAAACACGCCGGAGAGGTTTGCATGGCGCCACCACGGCTCCGAATACACCAGCACTGTCTTGGAATAATAGCCGAGCTTGGTAGACTGACTGAGAATGCGTTTTGGCTCGGGCAAATGGGGAGTAAACTCAATCTGTGGTATCAGGCTGGTCGGAACGGATAGTAAGACCTTCTTGGAGACGTAGACCTTGTCGTCTTGGGTCCGGACTATGCAGTGGTCGTCGGCTTGAGTGATGCTCTTGACGGCTGAAGAAAGCTGCACAGTGTTGGGCTTGAGTTTACTCGCAAGCTTCTTGGCAAAGTTTTGGTTGCCTTGCCGATTCCGCAGATATTGGGCTCCATGCTTGGTATTGGAGCTGATGTTCATGAGGCCCGTTCCACTTTTGATGAAGTCGATGAGGTACAAGGCGCTGACCTCCTCGGGGTCCACGCCAAGAAGAGCCCGGACAAGGGTGTAAGTGAAGGTTGTCGCGATTTTGGCCGGAAACTCGCTCTGCACAAATTCCAAAGCAGTCATGGAGTCTAGTTTCACTGCATCCTGTCCGAGGTGTGGGTTTTCGAGATCAGAGCGATCAATGTACCGTTGCATACCCTGCGCGAAGCTGGATAGCTCACCCAATTGCTCAGAGGTTAACTGGCGATATGTCAGTCTCATGGTAGTAACACAAGCGACGATGACTTACGTTGGCGGGCAATCCATACGGTATCAGAGACATTTGCCCTTTATCGTCTTGAGAAATAGACAGCCCCTCCGTACGCTGAACCACGAGGTCAAACCCAAACTCTTTCGCCATGGCGTGCATCTCGGACTGGTTGCTGTCGTTGATCCACGCTGCACCCAAGTCCACCAAGGCGGTGCCGTTTGGGGAAGCCTGAACCGAAAGAGTCTTGCCACCCACGCGGTCCATGGCCTCGAGGACGACATAGGAGAACCCTGCGTCATGAATCTCGGTGGCGGCACGGAGACCGCTGAGCCCGGCTCCAACGACGATGACCTTGACAAACTGGGCCGGCGAAACCATCTTGACGAAGAATTGGCGAAAAGGGGGATGTATCAGCCTTGGTTGGTTATAGTTGTAATTGTTGAACTGTTGCTTCTGTGAAGAGAACAGCAGTTGGCAGCAGCATGCTTTATAGTGATTGCCATTCTTCCTCCTTTACTATGAATTTGATTTTTCACATTAGGTCTTTCTACAACAACAAGTAAACAATGACTCGTAATAATAAGGGGCGAAGCACCTTAGCTGACAGGTATAGGCAATAGTCTCGTCGTCAGTAGGCTATTATCTTAGATTCACACGAAAATTATGGGATCGAGCATTTGGTATTCGTCTATTCTCACCAAAATGTATGGAGTAACGGTTTCTTACTCCTAAACTTATCCGTCGTTTAGCCGTACCTGTGGAGTAGCTGACGCGCCATGATATGGGTCGAGTAAAATTAGAGTACTATTTACGAAGCATTGTCCGGAATAGGCAGGGTATTCGTAGTTCAAGCACCATTCTTCACTATTACCTTGTTCTACAGACCTTGTCCTTCGGGCCCGAGGCAACTTCTGCTTGCCATGCGCATCAGCCAGTCTAAGCCATGTTGTACTGCCGAGCCAGGCAATTTCCGAACTTCAGCCGATGCTTAGTTGACTACGAATGTGTTGGGTTGGAAGCCTTGGCCACCGCTTTTGCGATGGCTGCTGTAAAAAACAACAATGGCGCGATCCTGAGCTAACTTTGAATGCTTGCCTCTCCGTATGCCTGGAGAACCTTGATCGACGATATTGATGTGTGTAAGTCGAAGCGCTGGCCGCTTTCTTCGGACGGCGGTCGGACAATTTTCCGCTCGCGCAGCACCTCGTGGGGGTGATGAATGGCGTTCATTTGCTCCCCGCGACAGCGCCAAAGATGCTGTCTAGTGCTGCAAATGACGGCCTCGGCGGTGGTGTCTAGTGTGTGGGGGGTCTTTCGTCGTTGTGGTAGCATCATGCTGCGTCGCTGGTGGACCTAGCTGTATACAACAAACTACCTGGGTTGAGCCATGAAGTGACTCTGTCGCTCTGGTGTGTGAAGCTCAGATCTTGATCTCGCGGTTCCCATTCTCGGTCGTTGTCTTTTACCAATCGATTTTGCACTAGACGCCTGCCCGCCAAGACCCTAGCAGACATTCGCAAAATCGGCCAGCGAGAAGAGCACTGCCTCAGCACTCAGCCAGGTGACGTGGCACCTGCAAAACGCTCGTGCAATACGGGGTAAAAAATAAGTATGCCTTCCTTCCTCCCTTTACGCTCTTTGGCGTCAGAATCAGGGTGATATACCCAGCCACTTGTTGGTGAAGGTGGGCAAGGAAGATTACAGAGGATTTAGTCTCGCTTATTCGGGTGGAAGATCCGCTCCAGCCACAAATTGGTTGACAATTCCGGGGATTTGGTGGACAAATAGAAAAAACCGGTTGTTACGGGCATAACGGGGCTGATTCGATCCACAGTTCTGGGACGAGGCCCTCCTATCGCCTTTTGAAGGAGGTTTGGGGCTACGAGATCCGCTACGACCACCCAGCATCTAGCAGAAAATATACCAGACGTTTTATGATGCACAGCTGTTGTATTGAATCGTGTAAAAATATTCGAAGCACACATCGCCCATCACGTTAGGTGTTGAAGTGACGAGGGTCCATGGTAAGTGGCATTCCCGACCATGGTAGTAGGGAGCGACGCATGCTGATATCAAGAGCCAAGGTCAAAGTCCGGCTGCTGCCGAAGTAGCCCCTCTGGGGTTACCAGTAGTGACTGCGCGGTATATTTAAAGTCTAGTTAATTGCTACATTTGCAACTGCCTACGTCATGTCTAATAAAGACACTGAGACGACCGAGGTATGCCTTTTTGCTACTGGCAAAATTGATAACAGTCTTCTGCAAAGATTTTCCGCACGGTCATACTATTACCAACCGACATCGTCCTGCGAAGTAACCTCTCCACAGAAGCCTCGCGCGTATGCTATATTAAAGCTAGCCTAGCTGCAGGTCTCGACCTATAACAGGTATTTCGGGAGTCCCGGCAATGCAAGTTGAGTAAAAGCAAAAAGGCCATGCGGGCGTTTGAGGGCCTGATTCCGACATTTACTCTCAGGAAGTCTCAAGTGGCTTGAGAGTACAAGGCAAGGTGGGGACGGCGGCTTTGTACAGTCTCTTGAGAGAAACTCTCGGCCAAGTTGGGGGAGAGTTTCTCTCACCAAAAAAGCGAGAAATCAAAGCTTCTTTTCAGTAATTAGTGGGTGCTACCAGGGCCCCTACTAGCGTGGTACCTCTCTTACAGGGGTGTTTGGCCGTTGTGCAAAAATTAGCGATTTTTATGAAAAAAATCGGGGCGAATCTCATGAGACTTCCTGAGAGTTTGTGTCGGAATCAGGCCCTGAATGTAGGTAGATGCAGATGCAGGCGCAGGCTACATGTCTCTTTATTACACGTCAGACGCGCATACGTCTACTCAACTGCGCGGCCATTCTTTTGCAGAAATTACCCATTGATCGATACCGTGCATCCAATTACACGTCGTTCGAGGTCTGCATATTGGACAAAGTACTGACCGGATTCGATTATTTAAAGCGCTCATTGTCCACTATCCAGATACCATAGATCTAAATTATACTGCTGCTCTCCACTCATTATTAGTCGAAACTGTCTATCGGTTGAGACTGTCGACTATGGCCGTTCCCAGTAGCTGTACTGTGCTTGTTGTTGGAGGAGGCCCCGCGGGTTCATATGCAGCGGCTTGTTTGGCTCGTGAAGGTATAGACACAGTTTTGCTCGAAGCGGAAAAATTCCCGAGGTTCGTCATTTCGAGTTTCTGCGAAATATAATACAGGTTCCCGTTAGACTAAAGCATCACCATCAGATACCACATCGGCGAAAGCACGCTTCCATCTCTCCGACACTTCTTCCAGTTTATTGATGTTTACGATGCAATAAATGCACACGGATTCTATCACAAGGTAACTTGGTCTCGAATACCTCCGGCTCACAGCTAATGATAACGCGAGCAGAATGGTGCTGTTTTTCGGCTCGCTCAGGGCCAGCCTGATGCATGTAAGCTCTTTCCCTGCTTGCTGTTCATCGAACTCTATCTATATCAGTCCAACTAACCTTTGTCCCAGACACTGACTTCCTCGAAGTCGGCGGCCCCGAAGGATATGCATGGAATGTGTTGCGGTCAGAATTCGACGATATACTCTTCAGGCACGCCGCGGTCTGTGGTGCTCAGATATTTGAGTCAACAGAAGTCAAGCAAATCCTGTTTGCACTCGAAAGGGAGAATACGGCTGCTGTGCCCGACGACGACGAGGTTACTGTTGATGCGCCGCGTCCCGAGTCGGCCATATGGGCGCGTAAGAACGGCACTTCAGGCTCCATTTCCTTCAAGTACCTTGTGGATGCCAGTGGTCGGCAGGGAATCCTGAGCACCAAGTACTTGAAGAACAGAAGGGTGAATGACAACTTTAAAAATGTCGCCAATTGGGCATACTGGAAAAGCGATAATATTTACGGTCCTGGAACGCACATGCAAGGCTCCCCCTATTTTGAGGCACTGGATGGTGAGTACCTTGACCTACCCTAGCTCTACGTGGCAGTTTACGGTTATTAACTAATGGGTACAAACTACAGATGCCAGTGGCTGGGCCTGGTTTATGCCACTGCATGACGGAACTCGTTCCGTAGGCATCGTACAAGACCAGAAGCAAGCAGCCCAGACGAAGCGAGACCTGGGGCGGCCGTCGGGCTTAGAGTACTACAAGCTAGCTCTTAAGATGGCGCCCACCACGCAAAATCTCCTCGCGGGAGCTGAGCTGGCTTCTGATGTTCGGTCAGCTTCAGATTGGTCCTACACCGCGTCGACGTATCATTTACCCAACGCACGGATCTGCGGCGACGCTGGAAGTTTCATCGACCCGTTGTTCTCTTCCGGTGTCCACCTAGCTATTACGGGTGGTCTTTCTGCAGCAGCTACCATCGCAGCTTCAATCAGAGGCGACTGTGATGAGCATGCAGCCGGCGCGTGGCACTCTAAGAAAACAGTTCAGAGCTACAGTCGCTTCTTCTTGGCTGTCAGTAGCGCCACCAAGCAAATTCGAGAAAAGCACTTGCCAATCTTGCAAGACTTGAATGAAGAAGGGTTCCAAAGAGCCTTTGATCTTTTTAGACCTAGTAAGTCGCCTAGTTTGAACCGTAGCCGTCTTTTGCGTTCTCTTCCCACATTGCTAACGATCCACCTCCAACATTCATTTAGTTATTCAAGGCACAGTCGACAATGACACTACAAGCAAAGTGACACAAGCTGAAATATCAAAGATTTTGGAGTTCTGCTCCAAGTCATTCACCTACGTCGCCCCGGAACAGAAAGAGGCCTTGTTCAAGAAGCTCACCAAGCTGGGTGTCAACGGGGAAGATTCAGATGTCTCGTGGGCGAACGGCCTCGGCGAATTGCAGCATCACCTTACAGCCGACGAGCTGAAAGTTCTCGGCATCCTACAAAGCAGGCGATTGACTCGCGAAGATCCCTTTGAAATTGATAGCTTTACGTTGGACCCAATCGATGGGCTAGCTCCCTCTTTGGTGCGCGGTAGCCTCGGCCTCGTCAAGTCGGAGCAAGCTAGAATTGATCCTGGATGCCTATTCTCGCCCGAATTCCTTGATGGCAAAAGGCCGGGTATTAGGAAAGGTAGCATATTCCATTCAAGCGATGAAGCCCGTTTGAATAAGGAAGCAGTCGATACTGTAGCTTGAACATCGGTATCATGTGCCCCCAACCTCGTGTGGTACAGGAGCATGATGATAAATATGCACAAAAAGCTTGAATTATTCGTCACAGGTTGCGCCAAGTGACAAGATTGAAGTAGCATTAGCTTGACATTTAATTTATTAGTATCATTCTACCCCTATTGTGACCTCAATAATACATTTATGACGTTTTTGAGTATGAGGCACCTAGCCATCGGGCATACTGCACGTATGGTTACATGACACGAAACTACATACAAATTTACTTTACGATCAAAAAAACGCCTGATAACATATTTATGGCTAAATAAATGAGTATTTCTTATTCTATATACTCATTTTTTATTCGGTCATTTTAAGACAGATTCGCGAGTTGTGCAGAATCTCAGTCCACTGTAGAGGAATGCAACGAGACGGCGCAAAAAGGTGGAACGCCACGGCGGCAAGACGGACCAAGAGTTGTATAAAACAAAGTAAAACAATGAATGCTAAGCTAGGCTTAATCTGAGGTGTGAACTACCACCAAGGCAGTATTAGAACAACTCAGTAAGCAGGCTCCTTCCTCCATCTTCTCCCATCTGAGCCAACTGAAACCGCTCAAATCTCTTCATTTTCAGGTAGTGAGAGATGACTTGGCTCTCCATCAACGTCTCCCGTATCCCACCCTCAGATTCATAGTCTCGCTCAAGCTGGTCCAGCGCGGCTTCAAACGTACTGGGGATACACGGAGCTCCGCTGTCGGTAATCTGCTCCTCGCTCAAAGACGATGTGTCCTGATGGTGCAGCAATTCACCATTCATGCATCCCCACAAGCCCGCGCTCAGTACTGCAGCCAGCACAAGGTACATGTTGGCTGTCGCATCAACACAACGCAGCTCCCAATGGCCTGTTTTCACTTTCCTTACAGGGACCCGACGATCTTGCGTTCCCCAGGCGACGATGTCGCCGCCACCTTGCCCAGGTCGGAGCCTTTCATAAGACAAATCATACGGTAAAGAGAAAGCGACCAAACTAGGGAGGTGACGTAGAATTCCAGCGAGGAAAGACTGCTCCAATTCTGGGCGATCCGTGATGGATACGTGAACGTGCTGTCCAATAGATTGCGTACGATGTGCTGCGGGACGCGGAAACATTGTGGCTACCAACCCATGGTGAGCAAACACTCTCTTGAGCGTATCGTGAACAAAGACTAGCTCATCCACAGCCTCCATGGGCGGTTTTGGTTCGAGGTTGAACTCAAACTGCCCTTGTTGACCTTCGGTATGCATCCCTTCTAAGCCAACTCCTGCTTCCAAGAGTATCAGCATGGCTTCCTCAACGTAATCGTAGCAGGCGTGGCGGAGACCAGAGCACGCCGCTCCACCCAAGCCGGTGCTGTGCAAGACAAGCTTGTCATCCGCGTTGGGCCTCCATATCTCAAATTCGACTTCAAAACCAATAAGAAACTCCAACTGGAATCGCTGGGATGCTTCTGACAAGACGTTTTCGAGAGAGCGACGAGCGCAAACATTGTTCCTCCTGGACTCTGGTCCCTGATCTCTTACAATGCCGCACATGACGCTGGCATAGAGCGGATCCAACATTGTCCTCGTCCGTAGTGTAGTCCAGTTTGGAAAACCTCTATCACTGCCTAAATAATTTGTAGGAGCGGTTAGCACGCTATTTTCCACTGCCAAGTCAAGCGAACATGGTGCTAGTTGCATCGTTGCTCTACCGCTTGCCAATCGTCTCGCCTGCTTCACAGGAACAACGCGCGCGCGTAAGACTCCAGAGACATCTTGCCACTGTAGTCGCACAAAGCGGACGGAAGTATGACGTTCTAGAAATACCTCGAGCAGAGTGGTCATGTTTGTTTTTGCTTCAGTCTGGGTTGGATATGGTGGCAAGGGCAGTAAGATGGAAACCTGTGCAGAGCTCTGGTTGATGTTGGTCGCACGTCGTCGCTTTCACCGCCTTCGGGCTAGCTTGTACTGTACTGTATACAGTATCACAGGGTCGACCGAAAGAGTGTCCGCACGTTCTGTAGGAGCTGCAAGCTAGTCACTTACTAGGGTTTAAGCCAATCAGTCGGCACTAAAAAAAAGGTACTTAATTTTCATAGGCATCTACACTATAATAGAAGTCCTAATATTCTTTTATAGTATATAGAGCTATATTATAAGAAACTTTCTCATAGATAAGGTAATAAAATAATAAGAGCTAACTCTTAAGGACTACCTAGATAATGAAACCCTTAAAAATAAAACTATTTAAATCTTTATAAACTATAAGAAGTGTCCCTTATTCAAAGTATACGCTCAAGTCAGTTAATATAGTAGCCGAGGTCTAACGGCTAGTTAGAGCCTAGTATAATAATTAATAGATTCAGACGTGGTGGCGTCGGGATTAACTGGCTAGCCGTAGGGTTTTTATAGCTGGCTACTGGCGTTGCTGACGAGCTAGCTATAGGAAGCACGATGCCGCAACAACAGGAACGAGTCTTGTCCGGGTGGACAGCGACGGCTGACACGGCTGAAGCACAGGAACCACGAGTGCTTTTGTTGAGCGGCAGTGGTTCCGCAGATGCGTTTCAATTTTCATTCGAGACTCTCCGCCTTAATGTCTTTCGAACCAGATTTACATCAAATTCGCACCCTCTGCCTCCTCATCCTAGCGCGCGGCCCATGAAAGCGGAGCTAGCCGAGGTCAAGCTGTCCGTCGCATCGCCATCCGAGACGACAAAGGAGATTGAGATTGGCGACGTACTCGTCAAGCTGGACTGGACACAATCATCCCCGCTTCTATCCATAGCATATACGGAGAGCAGAGACAGCCCTCTTCTGCAGGATCTGCCCTTTCGCGGATATGTCGTCGATGGGCCAGGTGTAGCTCACTACACACGCTATAACCGTGGCACGCTTCATGTCGGCTTGGGAGAGAAAGCCGCCCCAATGGATCTGTCTGGACGCAAATTCGAAATGTCGGCGACTGACAGTTTTGGATATGACGTCTACCGCACCGACCCTCTCTACAAGAATATCCCAATACTCATCAACGCGACGCCGAGTGGTTGTGTCGCTACCTTTTCGACCACCCACACCCGAGGACTCTATTCTATCGGCTCCGAAATGGACGGCATGTGGGGACGATACAAGGTCTATCGCCAAGACTACGGGGGATTGGAAGAGTACACTATAGTGGGCAGGACTCTAAAAGACATTGTGCGAATCTATGCCGAGCTCGTTGGCTTCCCACTCTTGGTTCCCCGATGGGCATTTGGCTACCTTTCCGGCGGCATGAAGTACTCTATGCTAGACGACCCGCCTGCTTCCGAGGCACTCCTGGAGCTTGCCCACAAAATGAAGCAGCACGACATTCCCTGCTCCGCATATCAAATGTCTTCCGGATACACCGTGGCCGAGAAGCCGCCCAAGACTCGCAACGTCTTTACGTGGAACCGCCACCGCTTTGCAGATCCTCAAGGTTGGATCCGGGAGTATCACAAGCTCGGCATGCGGCTGATTGCCAACGTGAAGCCGTACGTACTGGGCAGCCACCCAGAGTATGAGACGCTCAAGGCTGCGAATGCCTTCTTCACGGACCCCAACACCAAGCAGCCTGCTGTTGCGCGTCTCTGGAGTGCAGGCGGCGGCGAGAGCGGCGAGGGAGGCCACATTGACTTTACTTCCGAGGCCGGCTTCAAGTGGTGGTGCAGCGGCGTGAAAAAGCTACGTGAAGAGGGCATTGACTGCATCTGGAACGACAACAACGAATACGTGGTCACTGATGACAATTGGGAGTGTGCCCTCGACCTGCCATCTCTGCATATCCCCAAGGAACTTCAGAGTCGACCGCAAATTGGCGTTTGGGGCAGAAGCCTGCACACGGAGCTCCATGGTCAGGCGTCGCACGATGCTCTGGTCGACGCTGACCCGGAGAACCGGCCTTTTGTTCTGACGCGCAGCGCGACAGCGGGAACCATGCGATACGCCTGCAGCTCTTGGAGCGGCGATAACACGACCAGCTGGGAGAGCATGAAGGGATCGACCGCTCTCGGCCTAAACGCGGGCGTGTCGCTGCTTCACTGCTACGGCCACGACATTGGTGGCTTCGAGGGCCCCCAGCCTTCACCCGAGCTGCTGCTCCGCTGGGTGCAGCTGGGCATCTACTCGCCGCGCTTTGCCATCAACTGTTTCAAGACTTTTACCGAGAACAATGTGGGCGACGTGATTGAGCCGTGGATGCATCCGGCCATCACGCACCTCGTTCGCAAGACGATTAAACGCCGCTACGCACTGATGCCGTACATTTACTCGTCCATGATTGACAGCCACCGCGAGGCGACGCCGCCGCAGCGATGGATGGGATGGGGCTACGAGAGCGATCCAGAGGTGTGGAAGAAGCCGCTGACCGACGGAGAGACGCAGTACTGGTTCGGCGACTCCATGGTTATAGGGGGTGTGTTTGAGCCAGGGGCGACCCAAGTCGAGATATATCTTCCCAGGGGTAGTGACACTGATGAGGGCTATGTGAATATGAATGCGCCGTATCAGCATCTCGAGGCTGGTCAGTGGGCTACCATTGATGCCGAGTGGCATGGCGCAGGCATTGCCGTCATTGCCAAGGTTGGCGCGACAATTCCTATTGGTCACGACGTGCAAGTGCTTTCTCCCGGCGAAAAGAAAAATGTTGCCAATCTGCCGCTTGATGACTATCGCGCTGTTGAGATTTTTCCCCCACCACCGCAAAAGGGTGGCAGCAACAAGTGGTACGAGACTACGTGGCACGAAGACGATGGCGTTTCGCCAGTGGCAAAGAATAAGATTTCCTCGTACACTTTTGCGTATAAAGCAACGAATGAAAATGTTACTGTTGGGTTTAAGAGGGATGAGAGCTCGGGGTTTGTTGCACCCTGGAAGAAGCTTGTTGTATTGCTGCCGGTGGGAGATGAGCGAGATGTGTGGAGGAGTGATGAACAGGAAGTCGCTGATTTGGGTCGTGATGAGCAGGGACGCAGAAGATTTGAACTGTCCTAGACAGATTATGATGTAAACAGCACATGAATGGATCTCCAAAGTGCACACTGCTTTCATGCGTCACATGAAGATATTTAGTAATCATGGTATTACATTTATTGTTTCTGGTATATTTCCTGGCAAGTACAGTTGGTAATCTGTTTCTATAGTATGGCATTATTATATACAATCATCAGCCAAAGAACACACGTCTCGGCGGTATTTCCCGTGACAGGCAATGAGTGCAAACACAACGTCTACCTTGGTTGTAGCGTAGAGGCTCTGAAAGCGGCCCGGGAGAAACTACAAGTATGCAAATGCAATGCAAGACTCCTGTAGTTGTTGAACTCTCCCCATCTTGCTGCATCCGTCCTGCCAATTAGTTTGCTCCTGTATAGCGTTCATATCCCTCATATTGCTCCGAATTTGTGGAACTGACTGATGGACTCTTTCTGGCATAAAGTCGAATTGCCTCTCTAATCGATTCGACACCTGAACTGTCATCTGGATATTCTGTAGTGAAGCGAAAGAGCTTGGGGAAATGGTGGCGCATGATGCTTGTCAACTCCTCTTGTGAGCAGTTGCTGGGGCAGTGTTAGTTACAGCAGATTTGACAATCCAGGGTCATTGTACGGTACTGACTTGGGAAACCCCTGCTCGTCGTCGGAGACTGTCGCAAATTCCACTTCTAGCTGCTTTAGGTTTGGGAAAAGAGGCAATGTTGATTGCTCCAGATCTAGCTCGCAGAAATGTATTGTGCCTGGCCACACGAGGCGCTCGATGCGAGGACAGCAGCGAGACAAAGTAGTCAGACAGCCAGGGTAAACCATTTCCACTTCCAGTTCGAGCACCTTTAGATCTGGAAATGATGCGATCAATTTTTGGAAATCGTCACGCGTGAGGGATAACTGAGGGTATGGCCTGATGAAGCTGAAGAAAGAAAAGATTTCCAGCTTTGACAGAGCTTGTAGCGACATGATGTCCCCGCTACAAAATGTTGTGCCTTGAGCAAAGTGAATTTGCATGACTTTGAGCTTCTTCATTGTGGATATTCCTTGTAAGACGGGCACCTCGGCGTCGTAGAAACTCACATAGAGCTGATGCATATGTTTGCACCACTGCCCAAGCAGAGGGGCCGCCATAGAAGGCACAGCTCCCAAGAAGCGGCTCAAGACAGGAAAGGGCTCAGGGACTTGATCGCAAATGCGTTGAAAAAGTTCCGGCGTCAGCTTCACGAGGGTGCCGAGCTGCAACGAAAGCAGCTTTGGCTGACGGGCGCACTGTAGCAGCGTCGCGTCAATGACGCTATCTTTGGGCAATTCGAGCGTATCCTCTCCAAGCATCCCAAAGCCCGGCACCGGGTCCCGTGGCTCAAACCGGATATCCTCGAGAAGGGGATTGGCTGCAATGAGTGCTGCCAGCGCCTCGTCTGTGTAATGGGCGCAGTTGAGGTCCAGCCGCAGAAATCGCAGGTGTTGGCACTTGCTCTCGACTTCATGCAGAAACGTATCCGTGAGGCGGCACTTTTGCAGAAGCAGATGGGTGAGCTGCGGCGAAAGATAGCAGTGCAATTCTTCTCTGTAGTAGGCCGCCGCTTCCTCGCCCTCCTCGAGCGGCGTCGAGTAGTGCACCAATGACAAGAGCTTGAGGCCGCTGAATTGGATTCTGCGAAACGCTTTGCGGTACTTGGCGATCCTGGCGCGATTCATCACCAGGAGACGAACCTTGGAGGCGTAGAGCTGCCGCCGGCTCAGCTGAATGCGGTGTGCGAGAGTCCATAGCGAGCCCGTGAACCATTTCTCCTGTGAGGCACAGGTGAAGAAGTCGCGGTTGACGAGAGCAGCCGAAGTGAGGCTTTCCATTGGCAGGTGGCTACAGATGGCCTGGACGATGTGTGGCTGAGCCAGCGCCCGGGCGATGGGATCGGTAGCTTCCATGGCCGTCGATATGGACCGGCGACTGGCGACCGTGTTGCGACTAGAACGTGCCAAAATGCAGGACGAAGAGTCTCATGTTGAAACAAACAGGATGATTTTCTGTAGCAGGGCCTTGTTATGGATCAGTCGTCTGTGTAGTTTGGGTCTGTGTAGTTCGAGTCAAGGAGACGACGATTGCGAGAGACGCGACGTGGTAATTAAAAGTGGCGCGTTTTTGAAGAGATTATTCGCACTGTCTTGATCTGCCATCTTGGCAGCACAGAAAAAATCGAGTGCGATGGCGAATTTTATGAGCAAAAACTACCGAATGTGGTATTCAGAGTAAATCAAGAAAGCAGAAATTAGTGTGGAAGAAATAAAGACCAGATTAATATAGTTTGGTCTGCGCGTGTGGCGCAGACGTTTTTGGCGCATAGCATGATGCTCGGGCCGTCCCGTAGCTCCTCCCTTAGTTTGAATGGATCTTTGTGGCAGTTATCTGCCATGTACAATGCTAATTTGGCCTTACTATTGGGATAAAGCTAGGTGATCAACTTCTTCGTCTGTCGTTGACCAACCTTCTTCGTCCTCTTCATCATCCTCTTCATCATCCTCTTCGTCGTCCTCTTC
Organism: Beauveria sp. NWAFU-1; assembly: GCA_024472245.1. Lineage (NCBI taxonomy): Eukaryota > Fungi > Ascomycota > Sordariomycetes > Hypocreales > Cordycipitaceae > Beauveria > Beauveria sp. NWAFU-1. The sequence continues at coordinate 4,480,525 of JANBXD010000003.1, forward strand.
GTCGTCATCTTCATCTTCATCTTCCTCTTCCTCAAAGTCATTACGGCCATCGTCTTCCGTAACATTGCCGTCTCCATACCAGGGAAGCGGTGGTCTGTCGATACACAAATCTTTAGCCAGAAACACCTTTTCCCTATTCTTCTTCAAAAGAGACTTGAGACTGCCCGCTATTTTCCTGTAGCCTCTCGACTTGTCCCTCACAGTGACGTCGGTCAGCTTTGGAAAATGCTGCTCAAACAGCTTGACAATACTGTCCTCATCTGGAGGAGCCCGAGAAAAAGAAAGAGATTCCACGCGCAGTCCCGACAGTCGTGGAAACGCAGCCGTTGTCCGCGTGTCAAGCTGTAGGCCCCGGAGGTCAATATCTGATGGGAGAAAGACACTTCCCAGACGCGGGCAGTGGTCCGCCAAGCACGCCAGGGCTCTTGCGCTCAAAGTACAATCGCAAACGAAGTCGAGTGAATAGAGGTCCGGGAAGTGTGAGAAGAGTTGCTCAAAGTCGTCGTCTATAAAATCCAAGAGCGTAACATCTTTCACCTCATTCACAGGGCCCTGCGAGTCATCGTGGCTTATATAGAGCTTTCTCATCTTTGACAATGAGCGAAGCGACATGAGTTCACTCCTGGGAATCTCATAATTAGATGGGAAAGTAGCCATGAGTGCCGTCAATGCCGTGAAAGAGGAGATGGCGGATAAAACGTCAGTTGTGACGCTCGTCAGCGTGACTTGTAGAGTTGTGAGGTTCTGCAATGCGCCTTCAATCAGCGCGAACCCCTTTGAAGGCATGGTCAATTCAACTTCTTTCAGAGACCCAAAAATCTTGGTGTCCTGTGAGGTGGCTCTCTTTACAGCTTTCAGGGGTATCTCAAAAGGTAGGTGAAGTGCAGTGAGCTCGGCCCTCGTGGCACAGTGCGGAAACAAGCCCGTTGCCTGCATGTTGACCCGGTCTCCAGACACACTGAGGGATTTCAGCGATGCGAGAGATGACACAAAATTCAGGAAGCCCTCTGCTGTCATGTCATCTGAGGCGGCTAGGTCAATCATCTCAACATTGCATATTTTGGGCCACCAAACAGCCATCAACCCAAGGAACGCGTCAGGCACAGTGGAGCCACATATGCTGAGTGCAGATATCGGACAAGACCTGAAAGGCTCGTAGGATGCGGGATCTATACTACTCAAGAACTCGTCAAAGTCGACGGCCTGTATTCTTGGAAATTGCAGACCTTTTGCAATCGAGATATCGTGATATCTCTTTAGGCTCAGCTGTCGCAGCTTTGACGCGTAGATTTGTCGTCGGTCAGCCTCAACGCACTTAAGCTGATTCAATGATGCATGGCGCCATAAACTGTCGGTTGCTGAGGCGAACCAAAGCCGACTCACGAGAGCTGCTTCGGCCGCGGAAGGGATCCAGAGATGGGATAGTATGCGATGCAGGATGGCAGGGTTGTTGAGGGCTCGTGTGGTATAGTGAAAGTCATCCATGTTGAAGGCCTACTTTGCCGTGACAACAGACAGAATGGCCGAGTAAACAATACGACCATTGAATCATTGTTGGCGCGAGATATGAGGCCGCCGTGGCCGCTTAGTGCAGCCGATTAGCTATGCAGGAATAAGGGGTTGGTGGAGTACCCCTTTTCGCTATAATATTAGTGTCTTACAAGGCGAAGCAAAATCCGTACTGTGCACTCAATCGAGGATTAGCTCAGCTTCTAAAATTACTGCCTACGATTTTTGGCTGCGAGTCTTTCGCGTCAGAGGAGAGGCCGGCGGCTACGGAAAATCGAAACCCCGCCAGGTAGGACAGAAGACGAAGGTGGTCAGAGATAACCTGTCCCAGATCCACTAAGTTGAAGAGGAGGTCCGGTTACTGGTGACTTCGGTGCTAAGTTTCGCGCCAACATAATTCAAGGGTCGCATTATATATGGTCGAAATACGCATCGCCACGGCCAGACAGGCAACCGCGGCCGACGGCTCGTCCAGCTTCCGGAGGAGGGCCGCGAGCACCTAGCCTGAGTAGCAGTACAGCTACTGCGTGCCGACGCCCGAGAGCACCTTGTAGCGTGACGCTTCGGGGAATAACTTCCTATGCGCTTACGCTAGCGCGATCAGCAGGCTCCAGATATACAGATCCTAATAGGCCCTTGTGGGCTGTAGCGCCTTTTTTTCCCTACGCCTCACGATAAGCCCGGCACCATAGTTTTAACTAGCCAGATATCGCGTCCAAGTTGGTACAAATCATCATCCGGCCTCCCGCTCCACACGCCCTGAACGGCTGTCGGCACCCTCTGCGGGAAGAGTGCACGATGCGCTAGACTTATTTGAGCAGGTGAGTGATTTGTATTGCTTTATTAGACTCTGCAATTACATGCCTTGTTACCACCCGGTGTCGTCGGCGTGGTATAATTCTTACCCTCCTGCTTTCTTTGGCAAGGGGTCTCGTATTGGAAGCAAGCTAACTCGGGTAGCGGGTTCCCGCGCTTGAAGATAGTACTCAGAGCGATATGTAGGCAAGAGCAGAACAACCAACGGGAGATCAACAGATACATCTCAATGCAACCCTCGCGAGGACTATGCAGTTCAGGCACTGGTAACATGACGACCGCTCCGTATACACCGCAGACTGTGATGTTACGCTTCACGAACACGAGGCGGGATGTTCTCAGCTTGAACGGCAGAGTTGCATTCGAAATGCCTATACGAGAACATGCCGAGTAATCCGCAGCTAGCTCCTCGCATAAGTCTTCTGTTCGTCCATACAAGTGTAGATTTTGGCTTGCTCGTGCTTCTAAGGCGTCATACTAATTAATGATTCCATTCGTAGACATATAGATGTGTACATATAAATATGATACTGGCCCCCTAGAGTTCGCAAGTTGTCGTTCTACAAGCGCAATACGATACTATACTATACGAATTTCTTGTCAAAATGAGATTCACTGCTGTCTTGCTCAACTGTCTGTGTGCTGGGGCCCTCGCCGCGCCCGTGGAAGATGACTCTGTCGTAAAGAGCCACTCGCTCAGCAACAGCTGGCAGAACGAGGGAAGCCTGCCCGATGACACCCAGATCCCCGTTCGCATTGCTCTCAAGCAGAAAAACTTGGACAAGGGTATGGACTATCTTTTGACGGTGTAAGAAACGACCCTGGACGGCTACATTTTCCTCCCGCGACCCTGCACAAGTTCAAAACTAATCACATGGTCATTGTACCCTTGCCAGGTCGGATCCCGAATCCTCCAAGTACGGTCAGCACTTCACGAAGCAGCAAGTCATCGACCTCTTTGCCCCCGCGGACAGCACTGTTGACGCAGTCAAGAAATGGCTCGTCGGATCGGGCATTCCAGCTTCCGCCATCACCACCTCCAATAGCAAGGGATTCCTTGACTTTGTCACCACGTCTGGAGAGCTGAACAAGCTGCTTCAGGGCAATTACAAAGTCTTCAACCACGTCAACGGCAAGAGCTCTCAGATCATGTCAGAGAACTACACCATCCCCGGCGCAGTCTCTTCTCACATAGACTTTATTGCTCCCGCCCTGGGATTACCCAGCAAAACCTCCAAGAGTCGCCGCTCCGCACCTGTCATCCCGTCGCCGGTCAAGCCGACTCCGCTCCCACAACAAATAGTCCGGGAGCTCACAGCCGCGCCAAGTAGGTAGCATTGATATCTTGACTGCTACTCGCCCTCCAGAACAAAAAGAAAAGCTGACCCAGCCCCTGAAAGACGACACGAATCGATGCGCCGACTACGTCACTCCTAAATGTATCAAGGCAATGTACAATATTCCCAACGGCAAACTGAGCAACCCTAGCAACCGCCTGGGCCTATTCGAATCCGACGATGAGTATTTCCAACAAGGAGACCTCAGCACTTTCTTCGCTCTTTTTGCAGCTTATATTCCGGCTACTTTTGCACCAAAAGTCGATCTCATCAATTGGGGTAACAGCAAACCCAACTCGGCAAACGCTGAAGGTGAGGCTGCCCTCGACTTTGACGTATCTTATCCGGTCATATACCCGCAGAACATTGAGCTGTTCCAAGCAAAGGATAACTTCGACTACTTTGGTGGCACTTTTGGCATTTTCAACCAATTCCTCGACGGTGTGGATGGCAGCTACTGCACCTTCTCGTCGCACAATTACACTGGCGACGACCCCAAAATTGACGGACCGCAGAGCACACAGTGCGGCGCTTTCAAGCCCACCAATGTTATCTCCTTTTCATACGGCTGGGGTGAGGAGGATTACCCTGCCGGTTATCTCGAGGCAAGTTAGCCTATTCTTGCTTGGCACACTGTAATATGCGATCCCTAACCATTTTTCTAGCGCCAATGCGACGAGTTTATGAAACTGGGCCTTCAGGGAACGACTCTTGTGTTTTCTAGCGGCGATTCCGGCGTCGCGGGTGGCAACGGCGGTTACTGCCTTGGGAAGAACCAGGACATTTTTAGGCCTCAGGTTGGTGCTGCCTGTCCTTTTGTGACGACTGTTGGCTCGACCTACCTGGCATCTGGTCAGCAAGTTGGCTCTGCTGAGCAGGCCACCACGAGGTTTGGATCTGGTGGCGGATTCAGCAACATTTGGGATGCTCCTAGCTATCAGCAGAGCGCGGTTTCCAGGTAAGCCCTGCCCCGACTCAGAGGGCCTTGAGTTTTTTGAAACTGACCATGGCAGTTTCTTCGCCAACTACGATCCAAACTTTCCTTTTTACACGACGACTGAAGGGAAGATCCCCTCAGGTGGCGGCGTTTACAACCGAGCCGGTCGCGCTTACCCCGACATTGCTGCAGTTGGTGACAACGGCGTCATAGTCTTCGATGGCCAGGTCCAGAGGATCGGTGGCACGTCCATGTCTGCGCCAATTGTCGCGGGTATCTTCACTCGTATCAACGAGGAGCGCATTAACAAGGGCAAGAAGCCCATCGGCTTCGCTAATCCCACACTATACAGAAATCCCGGAGCTTTTAATGACATCACCATCGGGGGACAATCCGGCGATGCAAATACTTGCGGTGGTAGGGGGTTTTCCACCGCTCCCGGGTGGGATCCCGTGACGGGCCTCGGAACCCCAAAGTACCCCGAGCTTCTCAAGGTTTTCCTGGCACTTCCTTAAATCAGATATTGTGGTTCTCGGGACTGGAATGAGGTGACTGGTTTTTTGAAGACTGGACTGAGATTATCTGTGGATTACGTGTTGGCAGGCACGACGCCCGCTACTGGCTGACTTGGCTAGTGATGCCCTCTATCGTCAGCCACCTACTCTAGATAGGTTCTTCTATTTCTCTCTCCCTTATATCACATTTATCTAGCTTCTTTTGCTTCTTGCTTTGTGCCCGGCTCGTGATGCCCTCATCTCCTCTTGCTCTCGCTCTCTGATCTGCCATTTTATCTTCACATTTAGGCAGAAGAATAGATTTGATGCTCAGCGCTGCAGTTAGATTTGATCACACTAAATAAACTATCAGACAAAACAAATAAATCGCTACCTAAATCTTTTTAAACAAACAACTACATAATTTCTGATGTAATTTGCGTTTGATACACTCAACTTGGTCATGATTTTGTTCCGCCTCTGTCCACATAGGAAGCCGTACAATGCGACCCTACCCTGGACATCGGCTTAGATAGAAAGATGTAGAAAATTATCGCCAATAAACCTGCAAACTCAAGTATCTTCTTAGTGTATATTACTCTTGACACCAGATTTTGTGCAATGAAATGAACACCTTGCAAGTGTCGCCGATCATGAAACCAACAGATGTACATGCCAGGCGCATGCGCTATTAGGGTCATGTTTTGAAGTTGTTTGAGCACGCATTTCTGTACGGCGAGGACTTCGGAGCCTTTAAAAGCTGAACCGTAGGTTTTTGACCTCCTGAGCCGCCAGGAAGAGGACCTGAGGCATTGAAGAAAGGAAGGGTCGGTGGGCAAGCTCCATAATATCGTGAAGTTCATCAGATCGTCCCCACAAAGAAGCGAGCTTTCCCGCGTAAGAACAATAAAGCGCAGGGCTTCCGGCTAGCTTTCAATCACCGTCGCTACCTGAGGCCATGTATTATGAATGCTTGGCAAAAGCTGAATGAGTGTTGATTACATCAAGCCACTGTATCCAGCACCCAACCTGGGAAGGTGGGTGTGTGGCACATAGAGCGGATGGCGCTGGGGGCTGTTCCGGCCGCCAATCAGTAGTGGTGTTGTGATTAAAAGCCAAGCTACGGATAGGTAACGTTGTAATGCGACCAGGGGATGTATCGTAAAGAGTGCATATACATAAGGATGGACTTTTCCCGCAGCACTCTTTTTTTCGTTCCTCACGGGCTTGTTCTGTTGAAACCTGCAAAGAGTCATCATGATTCGGAGCGCTCTTATGTCGCTACTCGCGGGCAGTGGCGTCTGGGCCGCCGCCACGCCCGAGCCGCTCATCTCGGGCGCCAGCCAGAAAGCATCCATTCCTAGGTGGGATTTCCGGTCCACGGCGGGTCTCGACAAGGACCTCGCCAAGCTCTCGCAAGCTGGCGGCGTAGACACTTCCTCGTGGCATCACGTCGAGGCGTCGCGCTGCACGCTCATGGGTTGTCTGCTGGAGAATGGCGAGTACAAGGACAGCGACCTGTGGTTCTCGAACAACCTCGAACGCTTCGATGGGGCCCAGTTCGCCGTGCCCTGGGTCTACCGCAGCGAGTTTGCGCTGCCGGGTGCAGACCGGCGGCGGCGGCGGCACTTTTTGCTCGAGACAAACGGCATCTCGTCCAAGGCGGACCTCTACCTCAATGGCCGGCAGGTTGCCGACGCTGCGTTCCAGGCGGGTGCCTACGCAGGGCACGTCTACGACGTGACGGAGCTGGTGGCCGCCGACGAGGCCAACGCGCTGCTGGTGCGCGTGCATCCGACGCAGTACCTGTACGACTTTGCGGTCGGCTTCGTGGACTGGAACCCGTACCCGCCGGACAATGGCACCGGCATCTGGCGCGACATTACGGTCAAGCAGACGGGGCCCGTCGCCATGATGGGCCCGCTGAGCATCGCCGTTGATGCGCCGCTGCCGATTGGTGAGCGGGATGCCACTGTGACGGTGCGTGTCCGGGCGACGAATCTGGAAAAGACGACGAGCGTCGAGATTGCGGCTAGAGCGGTGGTCTCGGATCCTTTTGGCGGCGCGGTCGGCACGCAGAACCGCAGCATGGTGCTGGCAGCGGGCGAGTCCCGGTACGTCGAGTTTAAGCAAGTCGTCAGGAATCCCAAGGTGTGGTGGCCGAAAGCCTGGGGTGCGCAGCCGCTGTACACGGCCAAGGTGGACTTTTTTGTCGGCGGCGGGCTGTCGGACACGGCGGCGTCGACGTTTGGCATCCGCACCGTGACGGCGGCCCTCAACGCGCACAACGACACGCTCTTTACCATCAACGGACACCCGCTGCAGGTTCTCGGCGGCGGGTACAGCGCCGACATGTTCCTGCGGTGGGACGGGGCGCGGTTCGCGCGCATCGCGCAGTACGTGCTCGACATGGGCCAAAACGCGATCCGCCTCGAGGGCAAGATGGAGCAGCCGGAGCTGTACGCCGTGGCGGACCGTCTCGGCTTGCTGGTGCTCGTCGGCTGGGAGTGCTGCGACAAGTGGGAGGCGTGGGACTACAACCACGACCTGGCCGTCGATCCGCCGCCCGTATGGAACGACCGCGACTACGCCATTGCCAACGCGAGCCTCGTGCACGAGGCTGGCGTTTTGCAGACGCATCCCAGCGTGATTGGGTTTCTCGTCGGCAGCGATTACTGGCCCGACGACCGCGCGACCAAAATGTACGTCGACGGGCTGAGGGCGGCGGGCTGGCAGGTGCCGATTGTGGCGTCGGCGTCGAAGCGCGGCTACCCGGCGCTTCTCGGCCCGTCGGGCATGAAGATGGACGGGCCGTACGACTGGGTGCCGCCGAGCTACTGGTTCGACACAAATGACGGTGGGGACGGCAAGGACCGCTACGGCGCCGCGTTTGGCTTTGGTTCCGAGCTGGGCGCCGGCGTGGGAACCCCGGAGCTGGGCAGCCTGAACAAGTTCCTGACTGCCGCCGACAGGGAGGATCTGTGGCGGGCGCCGGACAAGGGCCTGTACCACATGAACAAGGGCTCGCAGTTTTACACGCGCAGCATCTACAACCGCGGCTTGTGGGCGCGGTTCGGCGCTCCGGTGTCGCTCGACGACTACCTGATGAAGGCGCAGCTGACCGACTATGAGGCCATGCGGGCCCAGTACGAGGCTTACTCGGCGTTGTGGAGCGCAGGGCGGCGCCCGGCGACGGGGCTCATCTACTGGATGTTGAATAATGCCTGGCCGGGCCTTCACTGGAACCAGTTTGACCACTACATGCGGCCCGCGGGCTCGTACTACGGCACCAAGACGGGATCGCGCGCCGAGCACGTCGCGTTTGACTATGTGAGCCGCGGCGTCTGGCTGATTAACCGCTCGCTGGACCGGCAGGGCGCGCGGACGGTAGAGGTCGACGTGGTGGATATGCAGGGCAGGACCGTGTCCCGCCAGACAATGGCGATATCAACGGAGCCCAACACGTCCCGCAAGATTGGCACGGTCGAGGGCCTGGACCGCATCGAGGACGTGGTGTTTCTGCGGCTTCGGCTGTACAGGGGCAACAACAGCAACAGCAAGGTCGTTGTCAGCCGCAACGTGTATTGGCTCGGCCACGGCGTTGTCGACGTGCTGGACTGGAAAAACTCGACGTGGTATCACACGCCCGTTGCAAAGTACGTCGACTACACGTCGCTGCGTAAACTGGAGGCGGCGAGCGTGGACGTCAAGGTTGGTTCGAGGACGTGTCGGTCCAGGACGACGGAGGGCGTCAGGGGCAGGCGCGTCACGCTGCAGAACAAGTCGGGCGTGCCGGCGTTTTTTGTGAGCTTGAACCTGGTGGACGCCGCGGGCGAGGACGTGCTGCCGGTGCTGTGGTCGGATAACTATGTGACGTTGTGGCCAAATGAGACGCTCAAGCTGACGGTTGGGCAGTGGGATGATAGGGCGGAAGCGGTGGAGGTCAAGGGCTTCAATGTCAAGGCGGAAAGTATCAGCTTTTAAGACGCCAAATTCCTTACTGGTATCGTATTATGTGCCGTAAATAATGAATTGTATTTGTCAAGTGTCATGGCTCTATTTCTTTGTGGGCGGTTTACAGCTACACGTCTGAGCTCATGAGGATAACGGCTTAATGCCAAGTAACAAGTTACATGCCAATTCCAGGCAGATTATATTCATTAAATTCTTGACTATTTCATATGTGAATCTTGTACATATACACGTTAGACGAGGTAGCGGAAGCCCTTGCGCATCTGGAGAGCCTCGTCGGGGCTGTTGAGGATCTGCACAGCGCCCGCGGCGCCTGTCGCGCCAGCCGCAGTGGAAGCTCCCTCGGCCTCGTCCGAGGATGCCTCGCTCTTCTCGAGCTGCTTGTTGAGGTTGACGAGCATGAGGCGGACAATCCAGCAGCCAAAGATGGTGATGCCAAACATGGAAAGAACAATGGCGTAGCTCTTGCGGTAGCCGTTTTCCTTGAGGTCCCAGACATAGGAGCCGGCGACGTTGCCGAGCTGGGCAAAGGCGTTGATGATGGCAATGGCGACGGCGCGCTTGGCAGGAGGGCGCGGGAAGGAGGAGGCAATCCACGAGTAAAAGACGATGTATCCGGCGTAGGAGCTGGTTTGCAAAAAGAGGGCGACATAGCGGGCAGGAACGTTGAGGGTGGACATGCAGATGACGAAGCCGACGAGGCCAACAAGCATAGGGGTGACAATGTGCCAGAACTGAGAGGCGTCAACCACTGAACCATGGGGAAAGGGAGGGGACATAGGCAACTTACTCGTTCTTGCGTACGATCCGAGTTCCAGGCTACAAAGTACGAGACGATGCAGGCAAAGACCCAGGGAGGAGCGCTCATTAGCAGAGTAGGAACGTAGCCGAAGCCGAGTGTCTGGGTCAAGCTGGGCTGTGCGATGGTTAGCGGTTGTTGAATAAATTATGTAGAGGGCAATACGTACGAAGAAGGCGTTGAAAGACAAACCAACGACGTAGGCGGTAAAGGTAAACATCATGACGTAAATCTTGACGTCCTTGAGGGCCATCTTGAGGCCGTCCAATGGCCCCTGGTTGGCATCCGAGTCGAGCTCACCGACATCCTCGATAATACGCAGCTGGGCCACCTGGCGCTCCTCTTCCGTGAAGCCGCGCGTGTTGTGCGGCAGATCGGGCAGTATAAAGGCCGAGATGATGGCAATGGTGCAGGTTGCGGCACCCTCGATCCAAAAGAGCCAGCGCCAGGCGGCGTGGCCGAGGACGCCGTTCATGTTGGAGAGGACGCCGGCGCCGACGAGAGCCGAGAAGGCGTTGGAAATGAGGTTGCCGCAGAAGAGCAGGGCGTTGCGCTTGGTGAGCTCGCGGCGCGTGTACCATTTGGAGAGGATGAGCAGCGCGCCGGGGAGGAAGGCGGCTTCGATGAAGCCGAGGAGGAAGCGGATGGCGACCATGCTGCCAAAGCCCTGGGCGTTGCCGGAGAGGGTGGAGATGATGCCCCAGAGCAGCATGGCGCCCGCAATGTACAGAGATGGCCGGGAGATGCGGTTGATGAACATGTTGGACGGCACCTGCATGAGGATGTAGCCGACGTAGAGAATGCTCAGGCAGGTCGCGTACTGGGTGTCATCGAGTTTGAGATCCTCCTGCAGTCCTTTGAGCCTCGCGGACGCCAGGTTGTTCCGGTCGAGATAGTTCATGATGTAGATCAAGATGAAGATGGAACACCGTGCGTCCAGTTTGCGTTTAAGACTCTTCTCGACGGCGACGCGGCGCGAGGGGTCAATGGTGGGAAGTTGGATGCCATGAGCCTCGGCCACGGCGGCAAGACCTGCATTCGCGGGCGCCGAGGAGGTCATATCGTGGCCCGAATATTCAACGTTTTCAACCTGCTGCTTTTCGTTGTCGTGGGCGCCAGAGACGCCGGCAGGCGTAATCTTGTCGTCCATGATGGGCGGTGGGCGGTGGCGGCGGCGCGAGGTATCGTGAGAGTGGGCCTTGGTGGTGAAAAAGGAACTGAACTGATCCGCTGAAGCCGCGAATAGAGGAAAAAAAGAGGTCAGAAAGATGAATTACAAGAGGGGAAATGGGTATTTAATGAAAAAGGCCCATGGGGAACGACCCATCTAATTTTTCTATCGTTTTTGACTTGGGGGAAGGGCCGAATGGACGAGTGTTGGGTTCGGTATATTTTTTTTTTTTTTTTCACTCTTTCTGTTTTAGCGGCGCGTGGTGCTTTTACTGGAGCAGTCGGAATTGCGCTCCTAGCATCCGGGGCGAACCCCCACACCCGTTAATCCATTGCACACGAGTAATGCGAAAGATGGGGGGTGATGGTTCTTGGTGGTGCAGCATTTTCTTTCTCCGAATGTTCACCTTGCCATTGCCGAATGAATTGCCCGTCCTGTTATTAAGCGGCGGTTTAGCGGGTGGCTTGCTGGCAGGATCTGGATTGGCGCAGTTGGTGGCGCGAGCCAGTGGGGGTACCAGGAGGGCGTCTTTCTGGAAGCTTGTTTTTGGCCATTGTCAAGGCGAGAGAAGAAAAAAAGATTGCGCCAAGGATCGGTGAATTCATGGTCAGGAGTCATTTCATCAGCTCGGGGTATTTCCTCGTAAAGGTAGAAGTTGAGCCACGCGACCAACGCATAATAATGAATGCTGGGGCTGCCAGCTGGAGTTTGTGGGGGACGAGGCGGGGAGCAGCGGGGAGGAGCTTGGAGCGCTGAAGCGACCAGTGCTGGACAGTGGGTCCAAGGTAGAAAATCACCACCCAATTTTGCGTCGGAACTAACCTGTTGCTTGGAGCCACTGCAAGTGGCGCCAGTTGCTGGAGCCAGGCAGGACCGTTTTAGCGGTTCGCTGGTGAAATGGGACGATGGTACGCCATTGACGTTGCATTACGCACGGATTAGACAAAAGAAGAATATCAAAAAGTGATTGACATTTTTATCACTCAGTTGCAAGTTGGCTGAATCTTTGCATTGAGTTTTCAACATGGCCAAATTCCCACATGAGCTCCTCACATCCTCGAGCTGGCTGTTTTGCTGCTAGCTACGTTACAGCGCCTCCACCCCGCTGCAATCAACGCTCCGGGGCAAATCTGGGGCTCTGGGGCGCTGGAGAAGATGCTCTGGAGCAGCACGTGCGCTGCTGAGTCTGCTCGTCCCCATGTCGAAATCACCTGGATGGTTTCCCACCCACGCCACCAAAACAAAAAGAAGGAGGAAAAAAAAAAAAAGAGCCCCTGGCAATAGCCAAGACGGCGCTAATTTGCAGTTTCATCTTGAATAGTCTAGATCAAGGTTGGCCGAAATGGGTTCCACGACATTTGCCCGGGTAGTTGTTAGTCAGATGTTGGTAAAATAGTTGCTGTGGCTTCCGCCCACCCGGTACGCCAATGACGCCACATATATAGATGAAGCGGCGCAACACGCATGCGGGTGCTTATACAATGGATTAATTTTGATAATCTACTTTGATTCAAAATCTCAGGTTACTTGACTATATCTTGCGAAAGCGGGAGAATCACCATGTCTTCCGGAGCTGCCCAGATAGGGTTACCACTCTCCGTTGACACGACCCTCCTCAACACTGGAGGTAAAAAATAAAAGAAAGATGATGTAGGTATCCGCGAATCTCGTATCGTCGTTATTTTTGCAACACACTAGGTAAAGCCACGACAATGTCTCCCGCTCCCTCCAAGCAAACACGTCTCAAGTCCAAACCAGCCCCGTCATCACACACCACCAAGCACAAGACTCATAGCCCCCATCCCTTTATCCTTTTTCACCATTAGTTGTTCTTGCAGCGCGTGCGGCTCACAGTCTGCCCCTGTCGCTCCTCCGGATCCGCCGGCCCCAGCTCCGTGCACACGGGCAGCAGCCTCACCGCGACACACTCCTTGGGCACCGCACCCGTCGTCATCTCTACTGCTAGCCCGTATGGCAGCCTGCGATCACACACCATGTACTGACCCGGCCCCAGCATCAGAACCCCTCTCTGGTCAATAACGCGCACGCCCTCGGTGCCCGGGCCGTACTGCAGGCTCGCGCTCGACAGGTTCGCGTCGTCGGCGCTGCGCTCCGTCTGCCAGCTCTGCGCGTATCTGCCGAATCCCACCACCACGGTGCCCCGCGCCGCCCACAGGTCCGCGTCGGTGCCGTTGGTGTGAAATGTGGAATACTCCGAGTGCAGAGCCGGCGTCACCATGTCCATGCCCGCGCCAATGTGCACGCCCACGACGTACTTGTTGTGGATGGGCGGCGTAAAGTCTTGCGAGAGGTCGTCGATTTGGATCTGCAGCTTGAAACCTTCCGAGTATGTCGGGAGAGGAGAAGCGGTAGCGACGGCCGCAAGGCCAAGAGCGATAAAGAATTGCATATTGTTTGTCGTGTGTGTTGTGTGTCGAGGTGAGCGAGCGGTCAAGGCAGAAGCTTGTAGATTCTTGTCGTAGGAGTGATTAAGCTGAAGATGTTGTGGCTGCAAATAACGATGATACTCAGAAACTCACCGGGACAATCATGCCTATTTATCTATGTTGCAACACAAGATAATACCCTAGCCAACATCCCAAGTCAGTTGCCCAACACTCGGATTCCAAGCCAGTGCCACCGTCCCATTGCTGGGACTACTTGCTGCGTCACAATCTCGTACCAACAATGCATGTGCGCTGGCCGTTCGCTTGCCCTCGCTCAGCCTCCCATCAGAAAAGCGCCGATGGCAACCTTTAGAAACGAGGCTCCAGAATACGAGATGTGTCTCGTTCTTTGCCCGATTTGACTGGCCAGCCAGCTCTTTACACCGCCGCACTACCAGCCCTATAGCCATACAATGATTGCGGTGGCCGTATCAAAATGTACACGGGAAAACATGATTCGTATCTCGGAGATTTATCTTTCGGTCCATTTCTCCTCGGTGGCGATGTTGTTTGCCAGTTTGCCTTTGCGTACTCGTCGCCCGCTCGCCTCGCACCGGTCGAGGCAAGGAAGTTGCGTTGCATTGAGCAGCGGCGTTTCCGCGCCACAAGTCACGGCACACGTCATTATGCTATCGTGTTGTACAGTTGATGGCCACGAAGAGCCTGGACCCTTGATATTAGGACAATTGCCAAGATGGATTCCCTGGATTGACAACAAGGCAACTTCAGGTTTATGGGAGCCGTATTGCTGGGCCGCTGCAGCAGGGCAACTACGAGCTAGACGATTCCGTCTAATGGTCGTATCGACCACCCGTACAGCCTGCCAGCTGCCAGCGCCTGAGACATGCAGTGGCGTGGCCTATTATTAGCATAGTTACATTGTCCTGGCCATCGACTGCGCTCGTACTGGGCGGCACCGCCGCCGAGAACGACGAGGACTAGGACGGAATGGAAACGTCCGAGGTACATGCTCATCCCGCACGACAGGCCTAAGCGGTATTTTGTACTTTATAGCAATCAGAGGGTCATTGAAGTTTTTTAAATGTAGTTTCTTACTGTCCCAGATCACCAGTATCGGAGACTTATAAGGTAGGACCCTCAAAATTCCGACCCTGTGCTACCGGCGCAGCCCATCGTCAACGTAACGCAAACAAGGCAACGTGAAAGTTGAAGCTTCCAAAAAGCCAGTGTCCTCTCTCACTCATCATGTCAAGCCCCTTTCTGTATTGAATCCTCACTGTTCTACAATTGTCGAATTTCCTCACCAAGCGGTTGCCAACAACGGCAAGACAACCGTCCGATTGGGGAGATCGAATTCTATTCCTGCGTCTATGGTACAAGAAAGAGTTTCAACAGCCCATAACTACTTCATAAGCCCTCAACTTACCCATGCCAGCTTTGATAATGCTCTTGTACACAGGAAACTACGTCCAATAAATCTCATTAAGCCCTTCCTCCCCTCACTACCTACGCAGAGTTGGCCCAGCCAACCCGCGCACCATCGGCGCCATCTTCAAACACAACATACGCACCCGCCATAAACGGCGAGCCGAAAAAAGCATAGTTGCCGCCGCCGCCGTCGTACAGCTTAAGCTGGCAGCTGCCGTCTTTGTTGGTCTGCTTGAGGTGCAGCCCGTCCACTTTGATCGTCTTGTTGTTGCCGACGCCAAAGTAAAAGTCGGGCAGTGTGGTGCCGCAATCAAACTTCTCGGTGTAGTTGGCGATGGCGTCTGTGTAGGCCCTGAACGCCGGGCTGGGGATGGTTGACGTGGAGCCGCCCGTGTCGATGATGCCCGTCATGTCGTACGCGGCAAAGGCGCCATCGTTGACGGCGTACCCCGGCGACGTAAAGGTCCAGAAGCCGGTGGCGCTGTTGATGCTGCTGTATGTCAGGTCGCCAGTGTACTTGGAGGAGTCGACGAAGCCAAAGCCAAATGTGCCATCTGTAAATTTGGGCTGATTAGTCGCGAATGACAACCAGAGGAAAAGTGAGGCGGAAACGTAACGCGTACCGGCTTGGTGCTTTAGGTCCACGGTAAAGACGGGCATGGCCAGGTGGCTCTTCATGTTGGAGAATGGCGTCTTTTGCTGCGGCCTGGCCTTGTTCTTCTTGTCAAAGGCGAAGCCGACAATGCCCGACACGGGACTCCCGAGAATATCGGTGCCGCTAGACTGCGGCATGACCGCGTTGGCGTACTCGACGCCCTGGCCGCTGATCGCGAGCCCAGCGACGGACACAACGTCCCGGTACACGGTGCCGCTGGCGCCCGAGCCGTCGCCGTAGTGGATGCTCCACGCGGCGCCGTCGACGAGCTGCGCCGTCGAGCTCTTGCTGTGGTTCCACCGGTTCTGGTCCTGCTCGACGGCGCCCGCGGCGTCGGCGCCAAACAGCCACAGGTCCGCCGAGCCGGTATCGAACAGCAGGTTCATTGTCTGCGGCGGCGTGCCAACCTCAATCTCGGCGTAGTACTCCTGGTCCGGCCGCGTCGGGCTGTCGCGCGCTGGCGTCGTGCCGCCGCCGTCATCGGGGCTGCCACGGCGGCGGCGGCGGACGGCGTCTGGGCTGGAAGTGGGCGGCTTGAAGTTGGGGTTGTACCGCACGGGGATGGTGAACTCGTTGGCGCCCTGGATCAAGGCCGACCGCACGGCGAGGGCGCTCGCCGCAGAGGCGAAGCCCAAGACGGTCGCGATGCTAGGCATACCGGGGAAAGAGTGCGCCCGACTGTGCTACGCGGGGTCGACAGCCGAACGACGGTATGAAGAGCTCCATGGCCAAACGGACCGGGCCAGAGCGCACGGTTTTATACATCACAAGCCGTTGCGCTTTCGTTTGGACATGTCCATTTCCGCGTAAGCATATTATGGCACCGAGGCCGCCCGGCTCCAGCCCGGATCGGGGAACTGCCTAGACAGAGCCAATAAAGAAAATCGTCTCTCGGATCTTCATCCATGGCGGCTAGAGCAAGGGGCTGCTGACAGGGGCGAGGAACTTCGAGCTCAGCTCTCTGACCTTTTGCTTTGGCTGCCGCATCATTGTATGTGGACTCGAGGTGTGTGGAGTTGGCGGCCCATGCGAATCGGTTCGGGCGGCGAATCTAGCTAGTCTATATCAGCTCGCCGACCTGCCGATTTAGGATAGTACCAGACGGATAGTTGCCCCCCCTTTCGAAAAGTTAGGATATGAGCCGGCGGCGGTCACGCAAGATACGAGATTCTGGGGGCCCTGGCTCGAGAGCGTAGCCTGCTTCAAACACTGCGACAGGTCAGAGTGGGAGATCAGAGACAAGCGCTCATTATAAATAGTGCGCGAGCCGGCCAATCAGTTATATTGCTTTGCTCTCCACGCATGAAGGATTTTCTGTTGCGAGGTCGCTAGAATCTTTCAAATCTGAGCCGGCTACAAGCCTGAATCACAAAGTTTGTTTGGACCGGGGTGAGGAAAGCGGCGGTATCGTTTTGGCTAGGTCAATGGTTCGCCCTCACTAATAGCGGGTTTCAAGGAGCATGAGAATAGTTGAACCCTTTTCTCTCGAGCTAGCTCTTCCTCTATCCATCATCCCATCTCATGCCTGAGCATGGCTACACTCGTAGCGTGGACCAGAGCCCGGTAGTTCATCACACCATGATCCCGCGAGGCACAGTATCCTACTTTCCCGCGGCGAACCTAATACGGCCGCTGGCCATTGTCGAAAAAGGAACGTCTTCCAGGATGGTAAAGTTGGGAGATATCTGGTCGCCGCCCGCAATATTTGCCGAGCATTGGGTGGGCTAGCCAGTGTCGCTCGACTTGCCGCCGTCACACCGAGCATCAGAGAATATGCGAACCCCACTTCTCATTCAGCCAGACGCTTCGTTCAACATTAAGCGGCAACCCTTTTTTCGATTTATGCTAAATCTGAGAAACTGCTGTAATCACCAAGCTAAATCTGTTTCGTGCAGGGGACTTGGGGCTGGGCCGGAGTGAATCGACGAGGCTGCATCACATGGCCGACGTCAAGGGTTTCCAACCCTTTTTCTGTCTTCTTTTTCTCCTCGCTTCGCTCGACGTCGGCCGCGTGAAAAAGAGCCTTGTCGCTGCCGCGCCGAGGGGGATCAGTGTCTTGCTGTAGAGCTCAACTTTTGCTTGCGGACGGGATTGACCACCGTAGAGGAGATATTGCTTGCCACTGTGTTCTTGGTACGTACAACAATTGTGGATCAGTCCAGAGCCAGGTGATGCTTCAAATTTACATTGAAATCATGTTCAATCCTAGTATATAATAGATTGCTTGATACATGTTGATTAAATTGTCGTCTCTGACCGCAATCTGATGCTTAGCTCCCCCACCTCTGATGCCGCTGCCTCGAGCAGACTGATCATCTCCTCATTGCCATCCGCTCTGGCCAAAGACAGCGGCGATGGACCAGACTCTACCGCGTAGTCGGGCAAAGCACCTTTGCCGAGCAGCAGCTTAACTATGGCCACGCTCCGCTTGTGTACGGCTCGGCAAAGCGGCGTCCATACCCTATCATAAACATCCCATGTTTTCTCGGCAATAGGGTCGATGTGGTTAGTGACCGCGTATGTATCGAGACTCAGGACATCCGGGTCCCAATCGAACTTTATTTTCCAGAGCGCGTACGCGCGGTTCACCGCCGACCCTGCCTCGAGCAGCGTTGCCACGCTTGGCTCGCGTCTGGCCTCGACCGCCCACGCTAGCGGCGTGCTGCCGTTGATGTGCTCGGCCCCAACGTCGGCTCCAGCCCGCAGAAGCTCCCGCAGGGTCGCCTGGTTCGCGCCCAGCGCCGCCCAGTGCAGCGCTGTGACACCGGTGGTGTTATGCCTATGGAGGCACTGAATTCTCATTGGCTAGGAGCCGGGAAGGGCCCACTTTTATTTATATAATAGATTATATATATATCTACCTCTATATACACTAACTTATAGGAATAAGTAATAATAATAAGAATATAATTAATTTAAAACTATAATAGTTATTATTAATAACTAATACTAATTAGTAGTAGAATACTATAGATAGTTAGGTTATAAACTAACTAGATAAATTTAATTCCTTTAATCTATACTAACTAAGAAGAACCCCTTAAGTACTTATATTTACTATAGTATTTAAACTATTACTTTAGAGTTTCCCTTCTTATTATCTATTATAAGAAAATTCCTTCTATTTAAAAGTAAGATAATATTTCCCTCCTTTAAAAGACGCCTTTATTATCCTATTAAAGAACTAAGAAAGAAAAGAATAAAAAGCCTACCTTCCTTAAGCTCTTCTTTATCTATAAATATATACTATTTATAATATTAAAATTTTTATAATAATAGTAACCTAAGCTATACTAAGAGGATTCCCTTAATCTTTTTTATTATATTAATTATACTAAGAATTAGAAACTATACTTAAAGATCTAGAAAAGTTAGCTATATTTATTATATTAGAGTAGTACTTCTACCTACTATTAAAGGTTAACCTCTAATCTACTATCTTAAAAGAGTTTAATAATATAGTTATATAGGTAAGATAGTATTTTAATACCCTAAATCTAAAGGATTATTTAGCTAAATATATCTTTAATATTCTATAAGATAAATTTAATAAATAAGAAAATAAATATTATAAGATTATAGAAGGTATTATAAGGGTATTACTCTAAGCTTTCTTTAGAGATTAAGGAATATATATACCTAAGGACTAGGGCGTTAGAATAGCTAACTTATTATATAACCTATTTAAATTAGAAGAGTTACCTAAGTAGCTAGAAGATAATAAAGAATATAAGTAATATATACTCTAGAGGAAAAGATAACTTTAATACTTAGTTAATAAGAGCCTTATATTACTAATATTAACTAGCTTATTTAAAAATAGTTATAATTAAGATTTTTTTAACTATAACCTTAATTAGTAACTTAAAGAGCTTAAAATTAATATTTTATAAGAAGGTAACTAAGTATTATATCTAATCTCTCTAGAAGATAAATAAGAATAAGCTAGACTAGCTAAGACTACCTACTAACTAGTAATACTACTAGAGATAAGTCTAATAAATAAGGCTTATAACTAGTATAATTAAGATTATTTTTAATTATTTAACTAACTAAACTATAGCTAAGGTAGTAACTAAGGAGTAAATTAAGGTAATAGACGAAGATATAATAAAATAGTATAAGTATTATTTAAAAATAAGAATAACTTTTATAACTATAACCTACCTAGGTTCCTAAATAGACCTCTAGACGATACTTAGCTTAGTAATAAAGATTATTATAACTTTAATTATAAGGTTATTTATTAAAAGCTAATTAATATTCCTTATAAGCTTATAGACCTTAATAAGAATTATTATAAGTCTAAGAAATACTTAGGTACTAGAATTAATAGTGATTTCTTTAATATAAAATATAATATATTTATTAATAAATATAAAAGATTAGAGGTGCCTAAAGAAGCCTATAATTAAGCATTTCTAATAATATTAAAAGGCTAAGTTCTAGAATACTATATTAATTACCTTACTAATAGAAATTTCTCTTATTCTATACTTTAAGATAGGATTAAGGCCTATTTTAAACTATTAAGTATAATCAATTAATATTAATAAGAATAGTAGAATTTTTCCTTAAAGAAGATAATAGAAAAGAATAAAGGAAAAATAATATAAGAAGCTATTATAATTATAATAAATAAAATATAGAGCCTCTATTATAGTATATTTAGTAGTAGTAAATATAGATATTAAGACCTTTAGTAAACCTTAATTATAGCTATATAAGGTATCTTAAATTATATAATAGCTTTATATAAGCTAGCTATAATATATAAAGAGATTATAAGTAACCTATAATAAATAGTTACTATTAATAAGTAGTTATAATAGTTATTAAATAATATATAGTATATTAACTATTCCTTTTACTAAAATAGAAGCTATCTAGATAAAGGTTAGGGTAACTTCTATTATTATTAGCTAATAACTAATAAGCTAGCTAGAAAAGGAAGTAACTATTAAACTAAACTATTAAAGAAATACTTTATATACTAAAAGGAAGGATATTAGTTAACTAAATACATATAAAGTAAAAGGGATAAAGCTAAAAAGAAATAGTTTAGCTAGAACTACTTAATAAAGCTAATAAAGACATATTATTAAGCTTTTCTTAGCTAATTTAAAGGTACTCTTAATATTAATACTTATATTAATAATATCCTTAGGAATAATAGTAATAATAATAATAGTAAATAGGAAGAAGTTAATACTTTCTAGATATATAGCTAGCTAGTAACTAAGGGTAAAGATAATAAAGAATTCTATTTATTATACTTTACTATAAATTACTTTATAGTAATAAATATAGTACCTTTACTAGAGGAGGCTATTAATATCTTAGCTAGTAAAATACTTTATTACTTTTTTATAAGGGAGGACTATATAGTTAAGAAGGATAATAATCCTAAGAATAGAACTTTTATATATAAAGAGAGATATATAAGCTATAAGTTCTATAAGATTATCCTAGATATAAGGGCTACTAGTATTTCTAATATAGGCTTCCCTTAAGTTAAGGCTTTAATAAAAATTATATTAATACTTAAAATTAAAAAGGCCTAGGGTACTATTATTAGCTTTAGAGGTATTTAGCTAGTTAAGTCCTAGGGTATTATATAACTAAAGATAATCTTAGGTAATATTAAATTTAAAGTTATTTTAATACCTACCCCTTTCTTAATATTACTTAATAATATAGATAAGATATAAATTTAATATAATAATCTAATAAATATACTAGTCTAGGGAGATATCTAGATACCTATAGTTAGGTGTTAGGGATACCCCTTTTAGATACTAAATATAGAGAAATTAATAGCCTTCTTCCTTATAGAAAAAGAGCTCTATTAAATCTATTAACGTTTTAGCTATCTATTAATTAATAGATTATCTAATATCCTATAGTAAGCTAGTAAAGAATTTAATTAATCTATCTTTAAAAAGATTAATATACTATATAGCTCTTACTAGCTTAATTCTAAAGTACCTAGCTAATTTAGATTTAGTATTAAGGATAACTATAAATTTAATTATAAAATAATTATAGATATATACTATATTAGGGATAAACTAGTTCTTTATATTATTAATTTAGTAATAGCTTTTTAAGTAGCCTAATTCCTTAAGCCTTAGGGCTAAAAGGTAAAAGATATCTAGAATACTATTCTAGAATACTAGATTAATATATATCTTAGACCCCCTAAGTAGATTATTTATAATACTAGAATAAACTTCTTATCCTTAGAGTTTAGGTAATATATTAAAAGACTATATATCTAGGTTTAACTAGTACTAGTTAAAGCTTATAATAGTATAGGTAAGGTTAAGAAGTATTATAGTATATTATAGAAGATATATATTATTATTAATAAAGACCTAAAGACTATAATAACTAATAACTAGAAGCTTTAGCTTATAGTTAAAGCTATTAATAATATAACTAGCCTAAATAGCCTAGTCCTAACCTTACTAGTCTTTAATATATATCCTAAAGTATCTAATAATTCTCTACTTTACTTATCTATTATATAATATAAAGTAATTATTTAGAGAGCTATAGCTAAAGTTAAAAGCCTTAAGGTAAAGTACTAAATTAAAGATACTCTTAATATAAGGAATAGCCTAAATATAGAGCTAGTATATAAGCTACTACTACTATTAAATATTTTAGTATAGTAAGAAAAAGGTAGCTAGACTAGCCTATATAAAATAACTAGTATAGAAGGTAAGAAGTATATAGTTAAGCTTCTAAAAGAAGTAATAGCCTTCTAATTAATAGTTATTTACTTATTCTTATCCCTAGAAGAAGAACTAGAGGTACTAGTAGCTAGGGAACCTATTACCTATAAGGTAATACCTAATATAATAGGTTCGCCTTTAACTTAATCTAAGACTAAGTCACTAGGTGCCTCTCCTAGAGAACTAGAGGTACTAGTAGCTAAGGAACCTATTACCTATAGGGCAATACCTAATATAATAGGTTTACCTTTAACTTGATCTAGGACTAAGTCGCTAGGTGCCTCCCCTAGTTCCCTTAAGAAGACGACTAGTATATACGTAGTAGGCGCTTAGATAGCTAGCGTATATATAATAGGCGCTTAGACGGCTAGCGCGTACGTAATAGGTACTTAGGTGCTAGCTGTTACGAACGCAGCTATATAGATGCGGGGCTAAGGCCGGACCGACGGGGAAGGCACACCCGTAGCCTAGTTAGGACATAAGTGTAACGATGGCTTAATCCTAATCCACAGTTGGTCTGTTTCTTAGGTAGTAAGTCGGGTTAAATGCTATAGAGTAGTAATAAGTAGTATCTCCGTAAGGTCTCGTTAAGAGTAGAACTCTTAATAGTAAAACTAATACTTAGATTAACTAGTAGAGATCTAGACTACCTAGCTATAGGAATACCTCCCCCTTAAGTACCTATCTATCTCTCTACTATAGACACCTAATTAAACTAGTCGACCGTTTAGTCGTGTCGCCTACGACTATCCTAATTAAACCTTAATCTCTTTAGTCACCTACGAGGTCACATAACCTTATGTCCTAACTAGGCTACCCGTAGGTCCTCTTCCTAGTTATCCTAACCTCTAGCCCCTACTACTATAGCGTTTATAATATAATGCCCCTCCTCTATTAGTCTTATCCTTAAGGCTATTAAAATAGGCTAGCTAAGTATAGTAGGTTTTTCCTCCTTCTATTATTATAAGCTATTATATCTACTAACTATATTCTTAAATAGTAATCTAAAGCCTCTCTTACTTCTTCCCTTTAGTAGGGTAATCTTCTTTTTATAATTATTAATAATCTATCCTTATCTTCTATAAAGGCCTATTCTTATTACGCCTATATAGGCTTCTCCTAGTATAAGGCTTCTATTTCTAACTTAAGCTACTACTTAAAATACATAAATAATAAATAAGGGAATTATAATATTATAGGTATAACCCCTTAGTAGCTTCGTAGTATTATAGATTAGTACTATAAACTTAAGTATAAGCTTAAGGAGGCTAAGGAGTATATACTAGCTAAGAGTTAAAAAGTTATTTATCTTTAAAAATAAAAGAAATTATAGTTTAAGAAGATAATATATATAGTTTTATATAGTATTAATAATATTAAGGAACTAGAGTATATAGAATAGGAGGAAGTAGAATAGCTCTAGAAGGCTATAGGGGTCCTTCCTACTCCTTCTAAGGATCTAGATCTTACTCTAGTTTATTCTTTAAATACTAAGTTTAGTATTAAGTCGTTAGATAGTACTTATATAATTAATTAGGATGTGTTCCTTAGGAATAGAACTATTTAAGTAGAGTTAAATAATTTATAAGGTTCTTAATTAGTTCTTAGGTGTTTTTAGAGTTTAGGTATCCTTTTTATTTAATAAGATAATAATAATTTTTAATATTTCCTTATACTTTAAGTATCCTTTTAACTTTATATTTATTAGTATTATTAACTATAATTTTTATAGTAAGTATAGAATTATCTAGTACCCTTTTAAGTAGTAATATATAAAATATTAGGTAGATTCTTATTTTATCTAGTAATAATAGTTTATAGTTAATATTTAATATTTTTCATTTAATAAAGAATAGTCTAATTTTCTTCTAGTTAAGTTTATTACTAGGTCGCTTTATTTTAATATTTTTATAGATAAGGTAAACTTTATATCCCTCCTCTAGGATTAGTACTAGTAATCTCTTTTTATCTATATAATATTTTATTTAGTTTTATAGAAATATCTATTCTTACTATAAGTGTTTTTATATACCTATAATAATATCTATATATATAGTTACTACTAGTATATTAAATATATATACTAGGTATATATTAATAGTAGGGTTAAACCTATAGTTTACCTTTATTAGTAACATTTTTATACTATTAATCTTAGAGCTATTATAAGCCTATTATATAAGTAGTAACCATCTTAACTAGTCGTCTTATTAGTAGTTAATAAAGCTTTATAGATATTATTTAAGTATTTAGTTTAAAATTTCTATCTAACTATCTAATTATAGATAGAATATTATAGATAAGCTTTACTTAATTTATATAGTCTCTATAAGGCATTTCTAGAAGTTAGATATAAATAATTTATTATAATCTAATATAAGCTTTATTAGTAATCTATATTATATAATAATAGTTTTAAAGAATATATATACTAGATCTATAGTATTACTTAATTCTATATAGGGGATATAGTAAGTATATTTCGTAAGTTTATCTATAATAACTAGGATACTATTATAAACTACTCCTATTATAGGTTCCTTTAACTTTAGTAGTTTAATAATAAAGTCTATTATAATTATCTACTATACTCTTTTAGGTAGTAGTATTAGTTATAGTTTACTATATAGTATATATTATAGTACTTTTACTTTCTAATAGATATTATATTTATTAATAACTTCTTATACTCTTTTTCTACTTTCTAGGAAATTATATAATCTTCTTAATCTATTAATTATTTTCCCTATACCCTAATATCTATATAGTAGGTATTTATATATTTCCTTAATAAGCTACTCTTAAAGTATATAAGGAATATACTACTATTTATTATATAAGTAGCTTTTACCTTTTCTTATTATATATAGTTTTATATCCTTACTATTTAGATAGCTATCTTTCTTAATATATAATTTAATTTATTATATCTAAGTATTATCTAGTTCTACTTTCTAAGTTATACTAAGTTCCTAAGTGCTTAGTATAAGGTTTCTATTCTTATTATACTTAAGTATTAGATATTTAATTAGTATTCCTTCTAATTTTAAATCTTCTTATTAGCTAAGAGTATTAGCTTTACTATTAAGTATTCCCTTTTAATATAGAATCTTAAAGTTATAATCTATAAAGGTCTTATATTATTATATTTATTATTTATTAAGTTCTTTTATAATAATAAATAATATAAGGTTCTTATAATCTAAATAGACCTTAACTTTATAGTTTATACCTACTAGGTAGTATTACTATTCTTTAAATACTTAAATAATAGCTATAAGTTCTTTATTATATATACTATAATTTAACTTAGGTCTATAGAGTTTCTTAGAGAGGAAGGCGACTAGGTAAAGTTATCCTTCTTTATCTCTTTATCTAAGCTATCCTCCTACTACGAAGTCTAAAACGTTAGTCTTAACTTTAAATAGTTTACTTAGATTAGCTATAATTAGAACTAGCTTATCTAGTATTCTATCTTTTAATATTTAGAAGGCTTTAGCTTCCTTATTAGTCTACTAGAAGGTATAATCCTTCTTTATAAGGTTAGTTAGAGGAATTATAATCTTTCTAAATTTATATATAAAGTATTAATAGAAATTTATAAATCTAAGGAATCCTCTAACTTCTCTAATATTAGTTAGTATTAGCTAATTCTATATATCTTTAATTTTTAATAGACTTATCCTAATATATCCTAAGGTAATTTTATATCTTAAGAATTTAACTTTCTACTAGTAGAACTTACTCTTTATTAGTTTAACTAGTAAATTATTATCCTAAAGTACTTAGAGTACTTTATATATATATTTCTTATACTCCTTAAGTATATTAAAATAAATAAAGATATTATTAAGATAAATAATAATAAAGTTATTAAGTTATTTTTATAGGATATTATTAATTATAGTCTAAAAAGTAGCTAGTATATTTATAAGACTAAATAGTATTACTAGATACTTAAAGTGTCCTCTTAAGGTTTAAAAGGTAGTTTTTTACTTATAACTATCCTTTATATAGATAAGGTTATAAGCCCCTTTAAGGTTAAGGGTAGTAAACTATCTAGCTTATCTAACTTTATATTATATTTTTATTATAAGTAGTAATAGATATTAATTTTTAATTATAATATTATTTAGCTATTAGTAGTTAATATATAGTCTTAGCTTTCTACTTTATTTTAGTACCTATAGGATTAGACATCCTACTAGTAACTCTAAAGGTTATATATAACCTTTTTATAGTATTTCCTCTAAATACTCCTTAAGCGCTTTATCCTACTTAAGGTTTTAGGGATAAATCTTTTAGAACCTAGGTGCCTTACTAGGCTAGAGTTTAATCTTATAGTCCTAGTATAAATATTCTAGTAGTCCTATCTCTAGCTCTCTACTAAATAGCTTACTATACTTTAAGTATTCCTTAGGAATCTCTAATATACTAGCTTTTAATTCTTAGGTAATTAAGTATATTCCTTAAGATTAGTCTTAATTTAATTAGGGTACCTTTTTTTATTTTTAGCTACTCCTACTATTATAATTATATCTTAGTATATCCTACTAAAGTTAGCCTATTCTCTAGTTAACTTTAGGATTACTTACCTATAACTAAGGTAACCCTAATATAATATTATATTTTAAGATTACTATAATATCTAAGGATAATATATAGTTTATATTAAAAATAGATATAGGAAGTTATATAGTTTCCTAGTCTATTATACCTTAGCTATACTAAATGTTATTTCCTTTTATATTTATAAGTTAGTAGGGCTTATCTTTCTTATCCTAGGGTAATTATAATCTATTAATAAGATTTAGTAAGATATAATTTCCTAATACTCTACTATTAAGTATTACCCTAACTTTTATTCCTTTAATAAAGATATTAAAGGTAAGGTGTTTATTACTATTAACGTTTATAGTATATAGAGACCTATTAGATCTCTATTAAAGAGTTAGTCTTACTAGTAATAATAGTTATTATTTCCTAGTTTCTTTTCTTTAGCTTCGTCTAGGATCTAGTCTATTCTTTTAAATACCCTAAAGAGGATTAACTCTTATTCTTTCCTTTCCTTTTATTCTTCTCTTCTTTATTATTATTAGCTTTATATAACTATATTAGAGCTTTCTTAGTAATTATCTAATCTACTAGCTATATTAATTAAGTTTAGACTAAGCGAACTACTTATAGATATACTATTTCTAACCTCCTCTACCTAGGTAGCTTAGATTATATCTATATTTTCCTTAATATAGGATATTTTATTATTTCTTCTTAAGTCTAAATAGGTTAAGAATCTTCTCTAGATTTTCTAGTCTCGTAGGTCTATTTCTAGAAATAGACTATATCCTATATTAGGGTAAAATCTAAGAAAGAATTAGTATTCTAGTTTCTTCTAGAGGTATATTTTATAGTTATTAAATAAATAGGATGCCTATAAAATCTTCTTATAATCTAGGTATCCCGTTATAAGTACTAGATATTTAGCTACTAAGGTATATACCTTAAGGCTTACTCTTATTATTACTTTTCTAATTTTCTATTTAAGAATATCTAGATAGGAGACGTCTCTTCTATAAATTCGTACTCCTACTAGTTCTAGATCGCCTAGTCCTGCTAATAAGGCGCTTACTAGTCTTAGATTATAATCTATATAGTTCTCCTCTAGTAGGGTTTTAGGAACTATAATAAAGGTTTCTTATACCTCTAGTTAGGTTATTTTAAGGTCTTCTTCCTTATCTAGGATAGGCTAAGTTCTAAAATCCTAGTCTTTATTAGATATAGGTTTATTATAGTTCGCGAATTAGTTAGTATCTAAGAAGTATTCTTTACTATTTACTATACTAATATTTTAGATAAGTAGGTTCTTATAATAGGCTGCGTTTATTCCTTATCCTTTAGTAACTAGCTTCTACTATTTCTTAGGTATCTTATACTTATTTATAAAGTATCTAGTCTTCCTATAGTTATAATATTTCTTCCCCTTTTCTTTATTTATAATATTAAGTTCTATTAGTCTAAAATAGGTCTTATAGGCTATAGATCTATTTTAACGTTTTCCTATATTCGCCTAATTATACTATAGTAGATTTCTATAGTTTCTTATATACCTTCTACTATATTTAAGTTATCTAGCGTAAAGATAATTATTAACTTAAATAATTTTCTTAATAAACTTATTAAAGTTATTAGGTTAATCTTCTTTAGTAATTTTATCTTTTACTTCTTCTCTAAGTCTATTATAAAAGAGTTCTATCTAGCTTTTATTATCCTAATTAATATAAGTAGTAATATATCTAAACTTATATATATAATACTAAGTAGATCTAGTCTACTTTAGGGACTTAAGCTTATATATAGTAGTTTAGACTTTATCTAGGTTACTAAATATAGTCTATAGAACTTCCTTAAAGTTCTTATACTTCTTAAAGATTTAAGTAGTCTTATTTTTAGATTCCTTATTATTAAGGTAGTCCTTAAGAGTTAGCTCCTACTATTTTATTACCTTACCTATAAGAAGGTTTCTAATATAGAAAATCTTATAAGATTCTTTATTAAGGGCGTTATTAACCTTTAGGTAGGCTTTAGCCTAAGTAAAGAAGGTATAAATATCTCCTTTTATTTTATTAAATATATTAGGTTTAGGGAACTTAGGTATTATACTTTTCTTCTCTTTCTTAAGTATTATATTCTTAAGTTTTAACTCCTCTATCTAGATATAAAGATACTTAAGTTTAATATTAAGGTCTATAATTATAACTATAAGGTTAATAGTAATTTCTTTAGTAGTAGATATTATAAAAGATTAACTACTTAAGGTTTTAATAATAACTTACTAAATAAAACTAGTTAAAATATAATAATAGCTTAATCCTAATCTATAGTTAGTCTATTTCTTAGGTAGTAAGTTAGGTTAAATACTCTAGAGTAGTAATAAGTAGTATCTCTATAAGGTCTTATTAAGAGTAGAACTCTTAATAGTAAAACTATTACTTAGATTAACTAGTAGAAATCTAGACTACCTAGCTATAGGAATACCTCCCTATTAAGTACCTATCTATCTCTTTACTATAGACACCTAATTAAACCGGTTAACCGTTTAGTCGCGTTGCCCGCGACTATCCTAATTGAACCTCGATCTCTTTAGTCACCCGCGAGGTTACGTGACCTTGCGTCCTAACTAGGCTACCTATAGGTCCTCTTCCTAGTTATCCTAACCTCTGGCCCCTACTGCTGCAGCGTTCGTAATAATAAGGTCACGTAATAGCTTATTAGATTATTAAGATAATCTAGCTATATAAGATTATTAGGATAGTTAGATAAGCCTTATAAGCTAAGTCTATAGTAGAGAGATAGATAAGTACTTAAGGAGGAGGTATTCCTATAGCTAAGTAGTCTAGATCTCTACTAATTAATCTAAGTAATAGTTTTACTATTAAGAGTTCTACTCTTAATAAGACCTTATAAAGATACTACTTATTACTACCTTATAGTATTTAACCTAACTTACTACCTAAGAAATAGACTAACTATAGATTAGGATTAAGCTATTATTATATTTTAATTAGTCCTATTTAGTAAGTTACTATTAAAACCTTAAATAGTTAACCTTTTATAATATCTACTACTAGAGAAATTACTACTAACTTTATAGTTATAATTATAGACCTTAATACTAAACTTAAGTATCTCTATATCTAGATAGAAGAGTTAAAACTTAAAAATATAATACTTAAGAAAGAGAAGAAAAGTATAATACCTAAGTTTCCTAAACCTAATATATTTAATAAAGTAAAGGGAGATATTTATACCTTCCTTACTTAGGCTAAAGCCTACCTAAAGGTTAATAACGCCCTTAATAAAGAATCTTATAAGATTTTTTATATTAAAAACCTTCTTATAGGTAAGGTAATAGAATAATAGGAGCTAACTCTTAGGGACTACCTTAATAATAAGGAACCTAAAGATAAGACTACTTAAATCTTTAAGAAGTATAAGAACTTTAAGGAAGTTCTATAGACTATATTTAATAACCTAGATAAAGTCTAAACTACTATATATAAGCTTAAATCCTTAAAGTAGACTAAATCTACTTAGTACTATATATATAAGTTTAGATATATTATTATTTATATTAATTAAGATAATAAAAGCTAGATAGAACTCTTCTATAATAGACTTAGAAAAGAAGTAAAAGATAAAATTACTAAAGAAGATTAACCTAATAACTTTAATAAATTTATTAAGAAAATTATTAAGGTTAATAATTATCTTTATACTAGATAACTTAAATATAGTAGAAGGTATATAGGAAACTATAGAAACCTACTATAATATAATTAAGCGAATATAAGAAAACGTTAAAATAGATCTATAGCCTATAGAACCTATCTAGGCTTAATAGAACTTAATACTATTAGAAAAAAAAAAGGGAAGAAATACTATAACTATAAGAAGACTAGATACTTTATAAATAAGTATAAGGCACCTAAGAAATAGTAGAAGCTAGTCGCTAAAGGATAAGGAATAAACACAGCCTATTATAAAGACCTACCTATCTAAAATATTAGTATAGTAAATAGTAAAGAGTACTTCTCTAAACTAGAGTAAAACTACTACTCGCTAGATAATACTAGTTTAGATAAAGACTAGGATTTTAGGATATAACCTATCTTAGACGAGGAAGAAGACCTTAAGATAATAAGATTAGAAATAACTAGATTATAAATTAAAGTAAATACTAATATAGTCTTAGAAATATCTCTAGGCGAAAAGAAGGATAACTATATTATTATAAGATAATCCTATTATAAGAATAGATGACTTAACTAAGTCTCTATCTAAGGAACTAATATCTTAGACCCTATTATACTTATAGTAGTATTACTTAATACTAAATACTAAGAACTATAGGTTTAGAAGGACGATTTATAGATCCTAGAACTTAATATCCTATATTAGGACTACGTAATAATCTCATAGGCCTCTTGCCTATATAATAATTATAGATAAAATCTCTAGAAGAAACTAGAATATTATATATTTCTAAGCTTTAACCTAAAGAATAAAATCTTTAGAGAATATAAACTCTAATACTAGAAAATTAGTAAATAGAAGGGAACCTTTATTTCTCTTAAAAGGAACCCTAAAGGGGATTACTATATTAAGGATAAAAACGCCTATACTATCTAAGCTATATTATTAAGATATGTAATAGGAGGAAATAGTATAACTATAGGTAGTTTACTTAGTCTAAACTTAATGAATATAGCTAGTAGATTAGATGATTACTAAGAAAGCTCTAATATATTAATATAAAGTTAATAATAATAAGGAAAAGAAGAATAAAAGGAAAGGAAAGAATAAGAGTTAATTCTCTTTAAGGTATTTAAAAGAATAGACTAGATTATAGATGAAGCTAAGAAACTAGGAAATAATAACCATTATTACTAGTAAGACTAACTCTTTAATAGAGATCTAATAGGTCTCTATATACTATAAATGTTAATAGTAATAAATACCTTACCTTTAATATCTTTATTAAAGGAATAAAAGTTAGGGTAATACTTAATAGTAAAGTATTAGGAAACTATATTTTACTAAATCTTATTAATAGATTATAATTACCCTAAAATAAGAAAGATAAGCCCTACTAACTTATAAATATAAAAGGAAATAATATTTAATATAGCTAAGGTATAGTAGACTAGGAAACTATATAACTTCCTATCTCTATTTTTAGTATAAACTATATATTATCCTTAGATATTATAGTAATCTTAAAATATAATATTATATTAGGGTTACCTTAGTTATAGGTAAGTAATCCTAGAGTTAACTAAAGAATAGACTAACTTTAGTAGGATATACTAAGATATAATTATAATAGTAGGAGTAGCTAAAAACAAAAGAGGGTACCCTAATTAAATTAAGACTAATCTTAAGGAATATACTTAATTACCTAAGAATTAAAAGCTAATATATTAGAGATTCCTAAGGAATACTTAAAGTATAGTAAGCTATTTAGTAAAGAACTAGAGATAAGACTACTAGAATATTTATACTAGGACTATAAGATTAAACTCTAGCCTAGTAAGGAACCTAGGTTCTAAAAGATTTATCCCTAAAACCCTAAGTAAGATAAAGTGCTTAAGGAGTATTTAGAGGAAATACTATAAAAAGGTTATATATAACCTTTAGAGTTACTAATAGGATATCTAATCCTATAGGTACTAAAATAAAGTAAAAAGCTAAGACTATATATTAACTACTAATAGCTAAATAATATTATAATTAAAAACTAATATCTATTATTACTTATATTAGAAATATAAGATAAAGTTAGATAAGCTAGATAGCTTACTACCCTTAACCTTAAAGGGGCTTATAACCTTATCTATATAAAGGATAGTTATAAGTAAAAAACTACCTTTTAAACCTTAAGAGGATACTTTAAGTATCTAGTAATACCCTTTAGTCTTATAAATATACTAGTTACTTTTTAGATAATAATTAATAATATCCTATAAAAATAACTTAATAACTTTATTATTATTTACCTTAATAATATCCTTATTTATTCTAATATACTTAAGGAGTATAAGGAATATATATATAAAGTACTCTAAGTACTTTAGGATAATAACTTACTAGTTAAACTAGCGAAGAGTAAGTTCTACTAGTAGAAAGTCGAATTTTTAGGATATAAAATTACCCTAGGATATATTAGGATAAGTCTATTAAAAATTAAAGATATATAGAATTAGCTAGTACTAACTAATATTAAAGAAGTTAGAGGATTCCTTAGATTTATAAATTTCTATTAACACTTTATATATAAATTTAAAGAGATTATAATTCTTCTAACTAACCTTATAAAGAAGGATTATACCTTCTAGTAGACTAATAAGGAAGCTAAAGCCTTCTAAATATTAAAAGATAAAATACTAGATAAGCTAATTCTAATTATAGCTAACCTAAGTAAACCATTTAAAGTTAAGACTAATACTTTAGACTTTATAGTAGGAGGATAGCTTAGATAAAGAGATAAAGAAAGACGACTTTACCTAGTCGCATTCTTCTTTAAGAAGCTCTATAGACCTAAGTTAAATTATAATATATATAATAAAGAACTTATAGCTATTATTTAAGTATTTAAAGAATAGTAATATTATTTAGTAGGTATAAATTATAAAGTTAAGGTCTATTTAGATTATAAGAACCTTATATTATTTACTACTATAAAGGAATAAAATAAATAGTAAATATAATAATATAAGACCCTTATAGACTATAATTTTAAGATTCTATATTAAAAGGGAATACTTAATAGTAGAGTAGACGCTCTTAGCTAATAAGAAGACTTAAAATTAGAAGGAATACTAATTAAACATCTAATACTTAAATATAATAAGAATAGAAACCTTATACTAGGTACTTAGGAGCTTAGTATAACTTAGAAAGTAGAACTAGATAATACTTAGATATAGTAAATTAAATCGCATATTAAGAAAAATAACTATCTAAATAGTAAGGATATAAAACTATATATAATAAGAAGGGGTAAAAGCTACTTATATAATAAATAGTAGTATATTCCTTATATACTTTAAGAGTAGCTTATTAAGGAAATATATAAATACCTATTATATAGATATTAGGGTATAGGGAAAATAATTAATAGATTAAGAAGATTATATAATTTCCTAGAAAGTAGAAAAAGAGTATAAGAAGTTATTAATAAGTATAATATCTATTAGAAAGTAAAAATACTATAATATATATTATATAGTAAACTATAACTAATATTACTATCTAAAAGAGTATAGTAGATAATTACTATAGACTTTATTATTAAACTACTAAAGTCTAAGGAACCTATAATAGGAGTAGTTTATAATAGTATCCTAGTTATTATAAATAAACTTATAAAATATACCTACTATATTCCCTATATAGAATTAAGTAATACTATAGATCTAGTATATATATTCTTTAAGACTATTATTATATAATATAGATTACTAATAAAGCTTATATTAGATTATAATAAATTATTTATATCTAACTTCTAGAAATACCTTATAGAGACTATATAAATTAAGTAAAGCTTATCTATAGCATTTTATCTATAGTTAGATAGTTAGACGGAGATTCTAAACTAAATATTTAAATAATATCTATAAAGCTTTATTAACTACTAATAAGATAACTAGTTAAGATAGTTACTACTTATATAATAGGCCTATAATAGCTCTAAGATTAATAATATAAAGATATTATTAATAAAGGTAAACTATAGGTTTAACCTTACTATTAATATATACCTAGTATATATATTTAATATACTAGTAGTAACTATATATATAGATACTATTATAGGTATATAGAAATATTTATAGTAAGAATAGATATTTCTATAAAACTAAATAAAACATTATATAGATAAAAAGAGATTACTAGTACTAATCCTAGAGGAGGGATATAAAGTTTACCTTATCTATAAAAATATTAAAATAAAATAACCTAATAATAAACTTAACTAGAAGAAAATTAGACTATTCCTTATTAAATGAAAAATATTAAATATTAACTATAAACTATTATTACTAGATAAAATAAAGATCTACCTAGTATTTTATATATTACTACTTAAAAGGGCACTAGATAATTTTATATTTACTATAAGAATTATAGTTAATAATACTAATAAATATGAAGTTAAAAGGATACTTAAAGTATAGGGAAATATTAAAAATTATTATTATCTTATTAAATAGAAGGGATACCTAAACTCTAAAAATACCTAAAAACTAATTAAGAACCTTATAAATTATTTAGCTCTACTTAAATAATTCTATTCCTAAGGAATATATCCTAATTAATTATATAAGTACTATCTAATAACTTAATACTAAACTTAGTATCTAAAGAATAAACTAGAGTAAGATCTAGATCCTTAGAAGGAGTAAAAAGGACCCCTATAACCTTTTAAAGCTATTCTACTTCCTCCTATTCTATATATTCTAGTTCTTTAATATTATTAATACTATATATAATTATATATATTATTTTATTAAACTATAATTTCTTTTATTTTTATAAGTAACGCACTTTAGTACTTACTTTTTTAAGCTCCTCTTTAATAGCCTCTAATTTAGATTTAGCCTTTTAATACTAGATACTAATATAATAGAGTTACTAAGGAGTAAGAAGATTTATATTATAATAAGACTAGTTAAGATAAATATACTTAAAGTATTAGGAGGAGTCTATATTAGACGCCTTATAGTTCTAGAGGCCTTATTCTTTATAGAATAAGTATATAGGTATATTAACTAGATTTCTAATTATTAACTTAAGGAGGGCGTTTTATTTATCTATCTTATAAGAAGGTTTTTAGGATTATATAGGAGGTCTTAAGATATAATTAGATATAATAGTATATAATAATATAAGAAGGAAAAGCTACTTACTACTTAGCTAGCCTATTTAATAGCCTTAAGGATAAGACTAAAGGAGGAGGGGTATTATATTATAAATATAGCTATATAGATATAGGGCTAAGGCTAGACTAATAGGGAAGGTATACCTATAGCCTAGTTAGGATATAAGGTTATATAATAGCTTATTAGATTATTAAGATAATCTAGCTATATAAGATTATTAGGATAGTTAGATAAGCCTTATAAGCTAAGTCTATAATAGAGAGATAGATAAGTACTTAAGGAGGAGGTATTCTTATAGCTAAGTAGTCTAGATCTCTACTAATTAATCTAAGTAATAGTTTCACTATTAAGAGTTCTACTCTTAATAAGACCTTACGAAGATACTACTTATTACTACCCCGTAGCATTTAACCTAACTCACTACCTAAGAAATAGACCAACTATAGATTAGGATTAAGCCATCGTTATACTAGTGCCTAAGATAGTAGATTTATAGAGAACCTTAAAGAGAAAGAATAAAGGGTATTTACTATTATAATATATAGCCTTTATAATAATAAAAAAATAAAGCTATTATAACCTAGTAGTCTAGCTATATAAGAAGGGAATTATTATAATATTAGGCAATCCTTTTAAAGCTTTATTAAATATAGAGATTAATAGCCTCCTTACTTAAGGCGTTTTTATCTTTAAAATCTATAATTATTAAGTTTATAGTAGCTAGTAAATCTTTAAGGCTAGATTTATTAATAAGATTAAAAGTAAAGGTACTAGCTAAGAATATAAAAAGTTATAGCTTATAATTTAAAGCTATAATAATAAAAGGAAAGCTAGTATTCTAATATAGGTACTAATAATCTAAAGAGTAAGCTAAAGAATTATTATAACTATAATACTAATAATATTAGAAGCTAGCTTTAAGCTATAGTTAAGAGATATTAAGTAGGTATATATCTAATCTAAGATACTATTAGTAAGAATAATCCTAGTAGAATTACTACTAATTTTATATTCTAGGTATCTAAAAGGTATAATTATAAGAGTTATATAGCCTTTATATAGAATTCTAGAAGTAGGTATATATTAGTATATTACTTATTTAAAGTATTACTATAAGAGATTAAATATAATAACTTTAATATTTAATCTATACCTCCTTATTATAAATTCCTTAGAAGTTAGTATTATTAGATTATAGATAGATAATACTCTTATACTAAGTAATAATACCTTTATAAAAAAAAAGTAAGTTA
This sequence comes from Beauveria sp. NWAFU-1, assembly GCA_024472245.1. NCBI lineage: Eukaryota > Fungi > Ascomycota > Sordariomycetes > Hypocreales > Cordycipitaceae > Beauveria > Beauveria sp. NWAFU-1. The sequence goes on from JANBXD010000003.1 coordinate 4,517,489, forward strand.
AGTTTAAAAAAGTAGCCTTTATAGTAAAGGATTAAGAGATCCTAACTAAGAAGAAGGAGATAATCTTTAATAGCTACTAAATCTAAATTAATAAAGAAAATAATATTATTATAACCTAAAAGGGCTAAGCTAATAATCTTTAAATTCTAATAATAAAAGAAGAATATATCTAGTAAAGAGCTTATAGAGTATATATTACTAGTATCTACTAACTAGAGGCTACTTTTAATTTATTAGTTATTACCTAGTATTAAGAACTATTAGATAATAATTTTAAGAAGCTAGTTTAATAAATTAACTAGTAAATAGAGAATTTAGAAAGAGGCTTATAATATATCCCTATTAACCTTATAAAGGCTAAATTATTTATCTTTATTAATAGATTATTTACTAATAATAAAGATTTAAGTTCCTAGCTAGGATATATTATTATCCTTAGTAATAAGAGAAAGATTAAAGATAGTAAGATTAAGATTAAAGGTAATATTATTATATAAAGCTTAATAAAGTTAAAGAGGGTAATAAGATTAGTACTAGCTTTAAAATTAAATAATATAGTCTAAGGAGCTAATCTTAGATATATTATTAATTTAATAATTAAAATAATTATAGATTAACTAAAGCTACTAGAGATCTTAATAATTATATATATAGATTCTTTTTCCCTCTATAAATACTTAGTTAAGTTAGGAATAACTAAAAAAAAGAGGCTTATAATTAATATTATAATATTATAATAATTATATAAAAGGTATAAGCTTTATAAAGTCTATTAGATTAATAGTAATAATAACCTAGCTAATATAATAATAAAGGGATTACTAAATCTATCCCTAAATAAACTTATTAAGAGGAATAAGCTAGATATTTAAATTAAAGGCTAGGTTAAATATAAGAATATTAAAATTAAGCCTATTTAAGATAATTAAATATATTTAAGATCTCTAGCTTATTATATATTAGAAAGATAAGGGCACTAGCTAAGATACCCTATAAATAGGGCTAGAGTAGAAGAATAAGTCCTCTAATATTAGTATTATTAAGGAATTTAGGTTTTTATTATATTTTTAGCGTTTTTAAGCTAATTTAGTATACTTAAGTTAATATATTATTTTTTAGGCTAATTTAGTATATTTTAGCTTAACTAAATGCCTATTTAGTACTACCTAAGGCGTACTCTATTCCTTATACTAAATAGGTAGACTATAGTGTGGGTTTAACCTTAATTAGGTAGCTATTAAGCTAGGAAGAAAGAGAAGCTAAAGATATCTATTTATTTATAAATTCCTAGTGTTTTTAATAAGCTTAATTAAGCTATAAAAGAAAGAAGCTACTAGTATTATGCCTATAGAGGTACTAAATTCTTATTAGCTAGGAGCAAGGAAGGGCCCACTTTTATTTATATAATAGATCGTATGTGTGTCTGCCTCTACACACACTGACTTATAGGAACAAGTAACAACAACAAGAATATAATCAATTCAAAACCACGATAGTTATCGTTAATAACCAACAGGTGGCGTCGCGCGCGTGCAACGCGGCACCCCGGGCGAGGAGGGCGCCGACGACGGCTGCGTGGCCGAACTGCGCGGAAAAAGATAGCGCGTCGCGCCCCATGAAGTCCCTGGCGCGGGGGTCGGCGCCGGCGTCGAGCAGCGCCTCCACTGCCGCCCCGTAGCCGTTGATGACGGCGTAGAAAAGCGGCGTCCGGGCGAATATGTTGCGACCGTCGACGGCCGCCCTGCCGCTGAGCGGCAGCGTCGCCACTAGCAGTCCTACCAGCCCGTACTGGGCGGCGACGTGCACGATGCTGACCTTGCTGATCGGCGGGTCGCGCAAGGGGCCCGCCGGCCACCTGCTGCGGATTTGGGACGGGCGGTTTTTCTTATAGGGACTCCGTTTCCGGATGTAGCAGTAGATGCACCGCCATCGATCGAGAAAAGGATCGGAAGGCCAGCCCAGGGAGCTGGCGAGACTTTCCTGGTCGCTCCGCCGCGCGTGCGTGGGCCACTCCATGGTGGCGTACAGAAACAGGGGAAGCGCCGAATTCAGCTCTTTCTGATCGCTCAGGGAGTCGAGTGCCTCGGCTGGGAGCTGAGCTATCTCCTTCATCCGCAAGTACCGGATGCAGGTCCTGGACAGCTGGTAGTGGGCAATTCGAGCGACGTCTACGCTGGCCGGCGTCGTGTCATCATGCATGGACGCCAGTCCGTCTTCCCTGAGCAGGAAGTCGGGGACGGTCTGGTGGATGAAGCGCAGGACGTGTTGGTGCGCCAAAACTTCGGTCTTGACAAGTCCGCGGCTGATGTAGACGACGCGCGTCATCATGTCGCTATCAAACTCGTCGTCGTCCTCGCACTCCGCCAACGACTCATACGGACATTCCGCGTCAACGATCAGGGCCTATTTGACTTCATCCACCGTCAGCGGCCGTTCGGCGAAGCACATCCACTGGAACAGCTTTCGGGTCAGTGAGCGCTCCTCCGCGACCAGGCCGTCCAGAATCTGGCGATACACGGCGGCCAGCTCGGCCGGCGTCTTGTCGACCATGCGCTGGATGCTCGAGAGCCCCCTGCTGGCGCGCCGCAGCGCGTGTGCCTTGTCAACGACAAGCGCCGCCCACAGGAACAGCCCGCCGGCGCGCTTCGTGATGAGTTCCCCGATGGTCGACTCTTTCAGGAACGGGTCCGTGGATAGCCGCGCCGCTACAAAGGCCGCAATGTCAGACTCGTTGTTGCTCTGCATCGTGATCTCGAAGCGGTACTCGCCGTCGAGCACGAGGTGCTGCCGCGCGGTGAAGATGATGCGCAACGGGAAGCCGTCAGCCGAGACCCGGTCCAGCAGGGCCTTGAACTCGTCCACGACGCCGACGGCGGCCGCCTCGTCGCCGCCCTCGTCCAGCGCATCGACGAGCAGCCACACGGGCCGCTCCTGTAGCACGGCCGCCAGCGACGACCGCAGCGCGGCTTTTAGGTCGCCCTCGGGCCACTTGGCCGCGTCGTTGGACGGCGTCTTCTCCGCGGCTCTGCGCTGCCGAAAGGTATTGACAAAGGCGGCCAGCGCGCGCGGCGCCCGCGTGAGCACTTGGTGCAGCAGCGACCGGAAGAGGCCCCGTGATGACTTCTGCAGCTCGTCGCCCTGGCGGTCAAAGAAGAAGTCGAGCACGAGCGGCGCCTCGCCGGCGCTGGGAAGCGCCTTGATCCGGCCGAGGGCGTGCCGCAGCAGCGTCGACTTGCCGGACCCGGCGATACCCTTGACCCAGAGCAGGCCGCTGGGGCAGCTGTGCCAGAGTTTGTATTTCTCGTGGGTAAAGAGCCACTCGCACGTGCCGTCGATGGCGTCGTTGATCTCGTTGCTGCGCGTCTCGCGCCGCGCAAAGGACAGCGCGGCCTGGCACTCCTCCTCGGCGGCGGTCAGCGACGGGAGACTTTCGGCTGCTGCTGCGCCGCGGCAGGGGTCACACATGTGGATGAGGATCGGCTTCACTTTTTCAAACTCGGGATCGTGCCGACTAAACTTGACGAGCCCCGAGTGGTTCGTGAGCATCCCGACGGTGCGCTCCGACGGCGCGCTGGGTGGCAGGCAGCTGGTGGCCGAGAACCTGGTGACGGTGTACTCGAGCGCGCCGTCCATGCTATAGTCGTCGCCGCCGCCGGGCGTCATTCGCGCGGTCGGCGACGGCAGCTGCTCCCAGAAGCAGAAGAGCTCGAAGCTGGCGCGACGCAGCAGCTGGTCGAACGCAGTATTTTGGTTGATTAGAAAATCCGAGTTGAGCGGGTTGAGCGTGTCGAGCAGGGGCCGATTGGAATTGTCTTTGACAATCTGCTGAAACGACTTCATGTTCATGCCGTCATTCGGGGCACCGAACAGTAGCACACCAGTGACTCTGCCCAGCTCTGACCACAGGCTCGATTTGCTCAGCTGAATCAGCGCCTCCTTGACGAGTAGCCCGCCAAGGCTCAGTCCCATGAGCACGAGCGGCTTTGTTGATGCCGGCCGCGCCTCCTGCCACAGGTTGACCATGGCGAGGTGCAAGCCGCCGCCGAGGTCGCCGAGCTGCGCGCAGTCCTCGTTGTCAGCGAGCTTGGTGTCGTAGCCGTAGATGATGACGCGGGCGGAGGGGATAACACGCGGCAGGTCGTCCTTGAGCCACATGTGGCCATCCTCGCGGCTAACGAACGAGCCGTACGGGTGCGAGCCGCCCAGGCCGTGGACGGCGAGTACGTCAAAGTGGTGATTCACTTTTGGCGGTGTATAAAGCATCGTCAGGCCGAGGAATAGCGCGTCCAAGCGCAGCTTAGCTGTCTGCGGCTCGTCGCGCTTCCGCTTGACCCCCGCATGGCGGCTCCCCGGTGCAGCATCTACGGCAATATCCACGTCCACGGCGAGCGCGTCACGCCGCCCCAGGGCCGCGAGGCGCGGCGGGATTTTGTTGTCGCTGAAAAAGATGGTCGCGGTCCGGCTGCCATCGGCGATTGCCGCGAGCGTGTGGATGCCAAGGCCGCAGCCCGACAGGTCTTTGTGTGACTCGAGGAGCGCGAGGAGGCTGGCCTGATCGAGGTCAGGCGGCACGCCGCGGACGCGGTACACAGGCGGGCGCCGTTTCGCGGGGGCAGCGGCGGCGGCAGCAGTTTTTGTAAGATCTGGACGTGCGCCGGGCCGCTGGGTACCATGCGAGGACGACGATGGCATTTTGGTGAAGTGTGATATCGGCGTGCGCCAGCACGAGGCGGTAATGAAGGTAGGCACGGGGAACAAGACGCCCGGTTTGTGAATCATGACATGGGCGTCATATGCCCTATATTGCGAGAAACAAGTTTTCTCTTCTTCTGCAATTCATTTGTGGCACTCAGCCTCGAGGAAAGAGAAACTTCTGTCGGCATAAACGTACATAGTAGCCAAGGATAGACTCGCGACACGTCAGTCCGCCACCCACCTTGCGCTGCAAACTAAATATTAGCGAAAGCTGCCTTTGTGTTTTTCCATTTTCATAATCGTGCATGCATTCATTCCCCCGCTCTGTTCTGCAGGTAGCAGTTCAGCTCTGCCGACTTGCGTCTCTCTGGCACAGATGTGCAGCTGGACGCTGGTACTTTCCTCTGACAGACAGCCTGCATGATACGGGAGCCTGGCGCGAGGGTAGGTACGCCTGCCCGACATGTACCAGTGTTTTCATCCTAGTTGAGCCGTATGGTATTTTTTTTTTCTGTGCGGCAATTGCAAGTGCGGGTTGTCACTGCCCAACTGCCACCGGCAGCGTCCCCTCAGCTGGGCTACTGCCACCTGTTTGACGTACCGGTAATGTCCATATCTATATGCAGTTCTGTTATAGAACACTTTGGAGTGTCACGGGCAGACTGTTGCATCGTTATTCTCATCATGTCTATCTTAGCAAGATGCGAGCGTCCGCCCGCAACACTTCAACGAGTTCACCATGTCCAACGACAAGCCCTTTCCGCCTCCCAAACCCTCAGAAAGCTGTCTCACGCAGTACATGTCCACCATCGACGACGTTGAAATTAACGAATACAGGTTCTCCACCGTCCAGGGTGTGCTGCTCGAGATCCAACTCCTCGGTGCCCATGGCTCAGCACCTCGCGGCGCCGCCGGGCTCAGCGCGCTCACGCCCTTCATCAGCTTCGTCGATCGTTATTCCGCCGCCCTTGACATGGTTTGCGCAGAACTTTGGCGCGCCGTCGTGTCTGATATGGGGGTGCTTACGCGTCATATTAAAGGTGACATTCCTGTTTGACTGCAACTGCGCAGTACTCGCTTGCGTTGCCGACTGAAAATGATTATCTAGGTCGGTCGGTCCGTGCCGTTTTACTTCACCGACCTCCTTCGTCTCGTCGAGCGCTTCGGCACCCAGCTCTGCCTGTACAGCCGCTACGACGCGCTCTTCGATGGACACACCGACTTCATGTCGGCCTTGTCTGACACCTACATGGATGCCATCATCTTCCTCCGCAAAGCGCGCGATGCATTGCGTGCGAATGGTGCGTCGCTTGCCACTATCCCGCTTGCAGTACATGCACAGGCTAATTTATCTAGGAAGCGTGACGGCCTGGCTGCGCCGCGTCTGGGTCAACTTTGAGCAAGACTTTGAGACCATCACCGAGCGCCTCAGCCGCCGCCTCGAGCACCTCGACCGGCTAAGCACCTTTATTCACAGAGATGCCGCGCATACCCACATGAAGACGCAGGACGAGTTCCGCGAGCAGGCCACACAGGCACTCCAGGACAAGCTTGACCTGGACATGCTCTGTTGGCTAGCGCCGGTTGACTACGACGACGACTGGCGGCGCGGTAGGCAGATGTGCGCGCCCGACACCAGCCGCTGGATATTCCAGCACGCCTCCTTCAAGGCGTGGGCTGACAACGGGGGGCCGCGTATGAGATGGGTCGTCGGCAGCGCGGGCATGGGCAAGACGGTGCTCTGCGCCTCCGTGCTCGACAAGCTCAAGGCCGATGTCGCTGCCGACGGTGTGGTTGTGGCGCACTTCTTCTTTGACGAGAGGGATGACAGCCGCAGCACGGCGCTGGCCATGTACCGGACCCTGCTGGCGCAGTTCTTGGCGCGGCTGCCATCGTCTGCGGCGTGTATTCGGCCGGCGTTTGAGGTGTCCAAGAAATACGGTCGACGGTGCATGACGTGGTCAGACAGACCTGCGTACTTGTTGGAGCAGGTGCTGGCCACGGCCATGTCGGTTTACGTGTTGCTGGATGGATTAGATGAGTGCAAGAATATGGAGGGACAACTGAGCGAGCTGTTGAGCCTACTTCAGTCACAACAATGCCGCACTCTACTATTCAGCAGGGACGCGCCGTGGATTCGTGACAAGCTGGCCGCTTTCGATCTTGCTACCATAACCGTGACGTCGGACCTGACAAGGCCAGATATCGAGATGTACTTCACTAATGTTATCAATAACCTCAACATACCAGAGCTCTCAGACGACGAGAGACGCGCGCTCCTGAGCCAACTGTGCGGCGGCGCCGACGGCATGTTCCTCTGCGCGCGTCTCCTCACCGGCGAGCTGCAGTCCGCAACTTGTCTCGACGACCTGCACGCCGCCGCCGCCGCCTACCCCGGCTCGCTGAGCCAATACTACGCCATAAGGTTAACAAGATTAACCCAGGAGCCGCAGCGGGTGCAGACCCTGGCGCGTGGTGTCTTCACACGCGTCATGTGCAGCCCACGACCGCTGACGTGGCCGGAGTTGCAATGCAGCCTATCTCTTGAGCCGGATGGTGCAGATGCACAGGGCAGTCAACGTCGGCTTCCGTACAAGGCGGCTGTTCTGAGGGTGTGTCAGCCGTTCATCGAGCACGATCCCAGAAGAGATACCTTTCGGCCTGCGCATCTTTCGGTGCGTCAGTTTCTGACGGAGCCGACGGACGACTCGTCCTGCGTTGGGCTGCCATTCAATCTTGCGACTGGAAATCAATGCATTGCCAAGATCATGCTAGACTACCTGATGCGAATTGGAAACCCCGAGGCCGACGCAGATGCACGCGCATACCCTCTACAGGCGTATGCTACCTCTTACTGGTGCCAACACCTTGTGGACGCGCAGCTAGACGCGGCACTCCACCAAAAGGCAGCGCAATTCCTGTCCTCGGATGGGAAGCGCCGCGCGTGGCTCATGCGCTGGCTTCTTCTCCACCGCGAGGCCTTTCCCACGCAGGCCATGATCGGCATACTCGGTCAAGTGCGGCGTCTTCTGGAGAACTACAGTAACGACGGTGGTTTCAAGTTGGACGAGCTCGAGGACACGATCGTGATCCTCGCCGCGCTCGACGAGGCGCGCATCCTGTCCCAGCCCGCCATGCCCATCAGCCGCTCCGACATGACGATGATCATCCGGGACCTCGCCCGCCTCTACGCCGCAGCCGGCCGCATCGACGACGGCATCCGTCACTTGGTCGCCAGCAGGGCGCGTCTGGATCGCACTGTAGGCGCGCGACCACACGACAGCGTCTGGCTCCTCAACGGCATCGGCATTCTTCACGACCAGGCCGGCCATGTCGACCTAGCCATTGCGACACAGCACGAAGCCCTTGCAATCCTGGATGCATCCGGCCTCTGCACGGAGCTCGACAGGGTGCTGGCAATCAATGAACTCGGCCGCCTGTACCGGCACCAGGGCAACTACGCGGCCTCGGAAGAGATGCACTTGGAAGCGCTGCGAATTCTCCAGCCCGCGCTGCCCGACACCGACGTGCAGGTAATCTGGACAAAAGCACACCTGGCACGCTGCTACCGGCGCCAGGCACGCTTTTGCGAAGCCTGTGCCTTGCACGAGCAGGTCCTCGCCACGCGGAGAAGACTCGTCGGCGCTAAGCACCCTCACACGCTCTGGGATCTAAGCGACGTGGCAAAGTGCCGGAGTGACATGGGCGACTTCGATGCCGCGCTACGGCTACAGGCGGAGTCGGTGCGACTGCGAGACAAGACGCTGGGAAAGCATCACAACGACACACTGTGGGCGCGAAATGACCTGGGCATCATGTATGAGCGCGCGGGGAGGAGGTGGGACGCGCTGGAGGAGCATCGGCGTGCGTGGGAGGGACAGGAGAAGACGCTGGGCGAGGCCCATGAGACGACGGTGTGGAGTGTGCAGAGGATACAGGAGTTAGAGACTGCTTTGCAGGACGATGAGTAAAGACAAGCGATGAATAAAGACAAGGTCGAAATTCCGCTGGACGTCGGCACCGAGTGTATGAGCATTGATGGATGCTATTGCCTGCTCGCCATCTTAGTGCTTAGAGCCGGCTCATGTACCTGGTGAATAAAGACGCGATATGGCCGGCTACCCAAGCTAAAATCGCGGCTCGATTCCAGAATTATGCTCAACGACGGGTCCGAGGAGAGCAGGAGTGTGACCGGCAGCCGAGTTCGCTACAACGACAGCAACGTCCCTTTGCGCATGTTGAACTGCCGCGACCAGCATCACTTTGCTTTCGAAGACAGCTCCAGCACGCCGGCGTTGTCATTACATACGCCCCCATCTATATTCATCCCTAAACTACTACTGCAGCTGTGATCCCAAGGGCACGGAGATTGGCAAGATAGGCCGCCGCACATGGCTTTTCACGAATACACGACATCAAGCTTATTTAAGGGAAGCGAAATGGAGGGGAGGCTCAGCGTGACCTGCATAATGTGAACTGAAATACCTCGGAAATACAACCCCGTGCAAATGCTAGAAATATAAAGATTGCAGTGCCGTCTTATTCGTTAACGTTTCGTTGCTCAAATCATCCTCATTCCGTGCAGCAATCCGTTCATGGGTGGCCTCCATGCCGCTCAGCAGGCGGCACCGCCGAGTTTGGTCTCGTCTCTCGCCGCACATCGTACATCATGTCAACACGCACGCCGTTTTTATCGTCAAATAGCCCGTCAAGACTGTCAATGTATAAGTCGACCCTCTCGACCGTCGTTTTGGTCTTGATGGAAAGGTGCGCCTTGGCGCGCAGCTCGGCGAGCTCCGCCTCAATCTTGTCCTTGTCGTCGCCGTCCGATGTGAGCGGCGCACTGCCCTTGCGCGAGCCATGAGGATTGTAGTTCAGCGACTTGGCTAAACTTTTGAAGCTATCCGCGGCCCCGCGGATCCATGTGAGCACCGCGTGCAGCGTTGGAATTGTACCGCACACAATCATCAGGAACAGCTCGCCGGTGACCCAGACAAAGATGTCATAGGTAGCCCACGTCTGGTCGGTGCGGTTCGCTAGCTCTGCGAGATACTGCGTCTTGATGCCCGAGCAGATGGACGTGAGAATGTTGAGGCCAAAGACAATGGTGAGCTGTATCTTTTCGGTCGTTTTGTTGGTGAGCTGCCAGAAAATGGTGGCGGGCACGATGGCGAGACTCGCGTCGGTAAAGGTATTAAAGGCTGCGAACTCGTTAAAGACGGAACTGATTGGTCGTCCTCTCGGAGATAAATTCAATGCATTGGCCATACCTCCAGTAAAAGTTCCAAATGAGGACATGACATGAGGGTCGATGCACTTGCCCCTAACCCGCTGATCCCAGAGCGCATTGGCCGGCGTGCATTGCGCAAACGTCAACGTGGAACAGGCAATGGCGACGAGACTGGCCAGAGTCACTGGCACTGTCCAAAGAAATATGCGCTGCCACCGCAGCTCGGTGAGCCGAATAATCGCCAGTAGCAGTGCTGCGACTGAGATCTTGCCGGCGGCGACCCCGAGAATGCCAAACACCTGGCTCAGCCAATTCAGAAACAATACATTGGCGACATTGTCGGGTCCCGTCTCGGCAACATATTCGATATGCATCGACCCCCCTTTCTGCGCGTATAGGGTCAGGACAAAACTCCATCCCATGAAGCACAGCTACATCACCACCACGCACGGAATCGTCAGCAACTGGAAACGGAAGATGCCCACATTTCGATGACATGGGGACGCGCGGCATACCATGGCAAATATCATGAAGATGTCGTCCCATCCAAACATGCGGTTGCGAACTCGAACGACGACGCGGAGCGCAGCGGTGATTCCGGCCAGCGCCGTCAGCGACCAAAGTATGCGGATGAGTACAGGGCCACGATCCTCAACATCACCACCCCTCGGTTCGAGACCACCCATAACGGGCGGTTTCGATAAGAGGCAGCTGAATTATTCTTCTCAAAATGGAAACACAAGTTCTACTCGCGGGTAGCCGACTTTACAGTCATCCGAAGCCTGCGGAGACGTGCCAACGGAACGGAACGGGCTGGCGTCGCATGGGAAACGCCTTGTTTAATATTTCGCCGCAAAACTAGGAAACAGAAGCAAAACGGGCTTTGCGCTCTACGGAGTAGTGCTATACATATTGCTCGGTCAATAGCCGCTGATGGGTTTCTTGGAACCGCTGGGGATGGAGACAGGCGTCGTTGCTTTTCCGCGCCAACTCTGGTTAGTTTCTTAGAAGTGTGCTTGCGTGCCGTTCCGGAGGGGAGCATAAGGCAAAGAAAGAGTACCCTTTGACGGATAGTATTTGTCTCCATCTCTAGCTAGTCGAGGGGTTTCATTCAATCGCTACTATGATTTTGAGAGAGACGGCGCCACACGCATCCCAAGCCGGCCAGCAGAAATCGAAATCGGCAAGCATCCAGGCTCCTTCAGATAATTTCACGCTCACGGCGGAATACAGTAGGGCAGATATCTGTTTTCACTCACCAGTATTGATCCTCTGGATCTACGGACACGGAACACGCGCGCATGAGTGGCTGGTCAGTGGCTTGCAGATCCTTAGGGGCGACGACTAACAACACTGAATCTTTGCTCCCCCATCTCAGAAACGAGTATCAATTATGGCAGTGACACGTGCCACATACCCACCACTATGCTGTGGTAGTTTCCCTTGCCTTGCATCCTGCTTCCATCTTTGTGTGTTCAAGTCACAGGTTTGCTTCTGCCTACGCGACCGAAACGTCGCCCCTTAAAACTGACACCAAACTTGCATTTCAGACTGTTCAGCCCACAGTCAGAGATTTTTGGGGGGAGAGGACAACTGATGATGTATTGTGGAAGGGTGTCAGCCGTGGATAGCTAGGCGAGACGATACCTGGCCGGCCGGTGGCTGGCTAGTCGCCCAGTACTCCTCCGTGCTACGGAGGTGCCATGGGTACCAAGTACCAGTATGGAACGTGCCGTCCCGTCCGGCGCCACACAACCGTCAAGTATGACCTGATGATGCTTGAGGAGCACCAGGCTATTTGTAGAGGGGGCCAATGGCCTTTCAAACTAGCCACTGACTACGGAATAGCCATCCTGTCAACCTGTGCTGTCTCAGAAGGCAAAAGAGAGAGAGAGAGAGAGAAAGGAGATGTCGACGGCCCGCGGGTGGAAATATTTCAACCTCTCCAAGACAGTCTTTTCTAGTGCTCAACCGCCCTCCGGTCTATCGTGTTTGGGCGCAGACAATTAAGTGTATCACTACTATGAACAAGCAATTGGGGCCTCCTCGCCGCTGCGAATGGCGAGCCTCCTATCTAATCTTGCCAATCTTGCATTGCCCGCAAGTAATTAGGCCATAACATGGGAATGCGGGCGCTAGCGAAAGTCCTACAGCATCCGTATTGTACGATTCGCAAGACCCAGCAAGCACCACCATATTCCCACTACGCGTTGCCAGAAGATGGGACAACCAGACCGTCCCTGTCTCGAAAACCCTCGTTCATCGCAATAGTAAATACTGTGCCGGGACGCGCCTTGTTGTCTATCATTATATGCGCATGAGAGCAGAATATAGTGCCATTGTTGAGTGTCTCTCTGCGAGCTAGTTGTGATTTTCTCTTTTTTCCTTTTTGCGTCCAAGAAGAAAAGTGAGACATTGTTTCCAGCAAGGGAGAAGGATAACTACTTGTTGAGTTATCCGGATACACTCAAAAACAAAATGGACGACAACAAGAACTCTCAAATCACCCGAATCACGACACACCCCTCACAGATTATAGGAGGCTGAACAGGCCCATTAGTATCACCCCCCCGAGACAAGCCAGCGAACATGGCACTCTCATCGTCACCCACACTCATCGGGGATGTTGACGCTCTCATTGCGCAGCTCCAAGCCATCGTCGCCGACCCCAAACGCTTTGCGGCCACGGCAGACATCGACGACACCACGAGGCAGCAGCTGAAGCAGCTGACGCGCGCAGCGTCTGTCGCTCTAGAAGAGCCCTTTGAGACGGTCCAGCGTCTTGCCTATTCTGTAAGCCCTTGCGCCCCCCCTCCCTCCCCCCCCCTGCACATCGGGATGCGGCACAGAAACACAACCGCATGCCTGTCACACTGCATATGCCCGTCTTTGACAGCTGAGATCTGATCCTGACCCGTGTCTTCTCTCAGCCTCTGCCGTTGATCACGACGCGCATCGCGCAGAGACACAACATCTTTGCTGCGCTCGTCGCAGGCTCGCAGCAGGATCCCGTGTCGTTTGATGCGCTCAAGGAGGCGACGGGTCTGCAAGCCGCCGTGCTCGAGTCGGTTCTGGACTATCTCGGCTCGCAGGGTATGCTCAGCGAGCCGGTGCGCGGACAGTATGCGGCAGTCGGGCTGACGCAGCTCATGACGGCGCCGCTGCTCCAAGACGCCATCATTCACTTGTAGGTGCTGCGCTCGGCGAGGGTGGCTGCCTTTCTTCAGAACCAAGTTTGGCCCCTTTTTTTTCTAACCCGATGTAATGACAGCCACGACAACTGTTTACCCGCATTTGCCGCGCTCAATACCGTCCTCAGCTCGCCGTCCGAAAAACTCAACGCTTTTGAAGTCGGGCAGCATTCCACCGTCGACTTTTATACATGGCTTGAGACGCACCCCACGCAGCAAGGCGCTTTCCACCGCTTTATGGAGGCTCAGTTCGCCAGCCTTCCGACCTGGCTGGACGCCTTCGACTTCGCCTCCGAATTGGGCGCCGACCTCGGCTCTGCCGAACACGTCGTTTTTGTGGACGTGGGCGGTGGCAACGGACAGCAGATTGCGGCGCTCAAAGAAAAGTTTCCCGAACTGAAAGGGAGAGCAATCTTGCAGGATCGGCCAGAGGTACTTGAAAAGGCACTCGAAGTGGACGGTATGGAAAAGATGACTTATGATTACCTGACGGAGCAACCTGTCAAGGGTATGTCACCTTACTCCATCTCTCCTGTTTGTCTTTTGTGAGACTCATCAACGTTTTGCAGACGCTTGCGTGTACTATTTCCGGCAGATTATGCATAATAACGACGACGCCACCTGTATCCGCATCCTGCAATCCCAGCTTTCTGCCATGGGACCCTCCAGCGTCATCGTCATCGACGACAAGTGCCTGTCTGATGACAAGCCCCCGCAAGACGCTCCCGGGGTCGAGTACACGGCCGCGCTCAGCATTGCAATGAAGGTCATGTTCAACGCGCAGGAGCGGCGCGAGGCGCATTGGCGGGCGCTGCTGTCCGAGGTGGGTCTGGCCATCAAAGATGTTCGCAAGTTTACCAAATTTGAGGATTCCGTCATAATTGCTGCCAAGCAGTGCTTCTCAACATAATTGAGATCGCATGACAGAATGGAACATGGATCTTGCACTCCAAGGTAGCCTCCGAGTATATGTACAATTTGATGCATCTCTGATGTGGGTTGGGTAGTTACAGGCCTAGGCCGCGAGCGCCCTTTGTCCAGCGATACAGTGACAAGGCCCTACGCCGTGCCCGATGCTCTTCGAGGTTCGTAGTTCCCGCTCCACGAACCGAATACAGAGTGGAACGTACAACTCGTCGAAAGTTTTTCTATGGACCGTCAGCAGGATGAGCATTGCAACCACACATTGAGCATTACCTGAAATTCTGTAGTGAGCGTAACCACGCAAACTTCATGCGCGCGAATTATGTTCTCACAAGCTTGTTCCACGGACTCGTTCGGCCCGAGCTGCGGCATGCGATCCGCGAAAAGCAGCAGAATAAAGCTTCCTTGCAACAAATAGATGCCAAAGAGATATGACATAAAGGTCAACTCCGGGTCAATGGTCAGGATCGTCGACACGGACTGCGAAGCGGAAATGGCGTGCGAGGCACATTCTGTAAACCGCTTGGAAGTGATCCAGTCATCGCCATCATCCAACATAGAAATGGCATCCCATTTGCCATGCAGCAGGACGTGCAAGACATGTAGGATATGTGTGCTGTATGCCCTAACGAGACGAACGCGAGAATGGTCACCATGTGACTGTTGTGCCGTGTCCATGGGGGGTAACCCGCCATTCATGCTCATTATTGAGTCACTGAAGCCGCGCGTGGGCGGATCCCGGCCAAGACTATCCAGGCTCAGCTCGAAATCGGCCAGCAGTTTAGAAATCACCACGATGGAGTGTGTGTCGTCCAGACCGCCCAGGCGAGGGTGGTGTCGTCGGTGATGGAGCTCAATAATGTCGCCAAGGATGGCCATGAGCGGAAGAAAGGACTCAAAGAAGCCAGTGCCTGAGGCCAGCGTCGGCGGTCCAACATGGCGGGCTGGTATCTCATGGAAGGGTACGGAATCAAGATTCTCCCATACATACTCGGGTAAGGGTGCTTAGATTGTTAGCATAGCTGCGAGGTACGAGAAGAAGCACCGCTTACTGTAGACCTCGCAGTATGAATCGGGAATACTGAGGATGGTGTTGAATGACAGAGACAAGTGTCTGTCTAGACTATACAGAAGCCAAAAGACGCGACGACGCTCTTCTCTATTCTCAATAGATTGAATAGTAAGTGGTTCCTGCTCTCGACGACATGCGCAGAGTGGGTTAGCGCATGGAGAGAGTGGCCCTGGACATCGCTCATCCTCTCTGTTCATCTTGAGCGAAAAGGCTAATCTTGTAGCTTTGGACCACCACTTGTGGCTATCGGATTTGAAATCGCCCCCAGAAACGGCGATGGAAAGGAGAATGTACGTCAAGACATCGTCGACTACGCCCGCAGGTTCATTAGCAGCTGTTAGTCTCGGCGCTGCACTCGATGTGGCCAGGCTCGGGTGGGGAGCCTCCTGCTCCGCGCGCAGGCCGCCGTGTATGCGACGCCATCGATCTGGATCACGAGCAGACACTAATGAGGTAGCTAGCTCGTACAATTCGTTGACGATTTTTGCTCTGGTTCCGGGCACATGTAGGAGCATGACGTCTGCCGTCTGAGCAACACACCACAATATCGTAGCGAGCAGTGCCGGGGTGGTCGGCCGAGGCTGCGTGGGGTGTAAGATCGACTTTTTGCGAAATATTCGGGTGAGGATGTAAGGGGAGGCCCCCCGGAACAATGAGCTACCGGGGTCGGTCAGAAATATTTCGAGCAGGTCGCATGCAACAGAAGCTGGTATTATGTTGCGAATATATCGGAGGACTGGATGTAAGAACTTGTAGGTGCATTCCTCCGTCGGAGCTTTGGTACCGTAGTCGTAGCTGCTTGTCTCGGCAACACTGGCACCACCAAAAGATGCTCTATGTGGCGTGTGACTGCTCGTGGAAGGTCTCGGTGGGTATATTTGGTATCCGGCGCTATAATCGTTGTGCGATGCGCCGTTGGCGGGTGATGGGTAGCCGGCGCTCTCATCAGACGCGAGCGCCTCGGGGTCTAGTTGGCCTTCGGCACCCGGCGCAGACCCTAGCTGAAGTCGAGGCTTCTTGAAGGGACCGTCTGCCGCGCCGTGCGAGTATCGATGCGCCGGCGGTATTTGGTGCACGAGGGATGATACGTTGAGAGCAGCAGATATGCGCTGCTGGGAGCGGGCGTCGCTGATGGGCTGGGGTAGCTCGTACGGCCGCGCGCTTGGCAGCGGAGAGGCAGTGTGCTCCGAGACTGGTCTTGAAGTCGGTTTATACGATGGGGCCGGGTTGACCGTGGCATGGGGTGGAGAGACAATCGAGGGCGACGATTGGCCTGGAGCTTGCGTTTCTTCGGCGCGCGGTTCGGTGTCGGCATTGGCATTGGCAGAAGCAGGTAGACGGCCACGTTTCTTGACTTGTCGATTATAGAGGCAGGTATATCCGTAATCTGGGGTGCGTCAGTCTCCATCTGGGTGGAATTGAATGGGCCTGGGTGATGAGAGATTTGGCGTCGTGACACGGCGCGTGGCAGGGCTGCGGCTACGCCATGAGTTTGTCTTACCTTCACAACGTCGACAGGGGCTGCAAAAGTGTTAGCTTGGATTGCTGCAGTGACTTACTCGTGGCCACCAGGTTGACTCACTACTCGCCATTACAACGGGTGCGGGAGGTGCTGCACTTGTCGCAAGCTCGACGGGTGCGTTTGCGCGGGCGAGCATGCTCTTGCGGCCCCGAGGGGGAGGCATCTATGGGCGACTGGCTATCGGCATCGAGGTCAGGGCCGCTGTCATTGGCCATGTTGACGTCGGCAGCCGACATGAGGTATCACCGACGGGCGGCAACATCCACGAGCAGCTGCCTGGGAGAGGGCTAGTGAGAAAATATGCGAGGTGTGACAGACAATTGCCAAGGCGGCCTGAGCGCCGCGACGAGGCGATATGGCGGCACAATGAAAGAGAGCGAGAATGAGGATGAGGAGGAGAAGGGCTTGTGATGGAATCGGGAGGGAGATGACGGCCAAGGTTAGAGGGAGGAACTCGCGGCGGACGAGCTCAAAACTCAAATCCGGTCCGTGATGGCGTCGACCGACCTACCTATCACCTACCAAGGTAAATAGGGCGGGCTACGCGATTGGTAGCTGGCAGCTGGCAGCAGGCACGTTACAGTTGGCTGTGAAATGCAAGCCACAGGCCTGTTCAGCCACTAGTGACCTAGACACTGCCGAGATGGTGGCGCAGCCGCTATTAGCTGCTAGTCTACCATGAACTCTTTACCTGCATAACCTCATCACTTGCCATCTGTCTCGCCATCAGACACTTCCATCTCGGGACAATAAAAATCTTACTTCAAGATCTAACACAAGACATATTTCCTTTTGCCTCGAGGCACGGCTGTACACACTCCATGGCAGTCGTAAAGACAGTCGCACTTAGCGTGCTCCACTCAAGTCAGTGACTGCTAGGAAACGCCATCACACATGTTCAGCCCACCGGAGTCTGCGCCGAGAGATTTATTTAGGCTTCACAAGTATCTACCGTCGAAACCTCACTGACAGTACAAAAGGTGTTATTGGCATTGCTTGTCTCTTCACCTGTGATCTATGATGCAAAGTCGTACTTTCAGACTAAAAGGCTGAAGCGAGACCAGCAGGACGGACTAGAAAACGATTCTGATTGCTTTTGTGTACTGCCTATAATATGAATTGTAGAAAGGACGGAGAATTTCAGGGCGGCGCGGAGGAGGAATCCAGCGTGATTTTCCCAAGATTTTCGAGAACATCACTAAGTCGCTGATTCTTCGGGTTTTCCGAGGCGTCTATAATATTCAACGGCCAATTGGAGTGGACCTCATGAGCCAACACTGGCGTCGAAGGCACCTGAACCTGGGGGCCCGCGTACAGATATTTGTCGATGAGTGCTCGAGTCTCAGGACGCACGCTGTTCCTCGTCAGATGAAATAACGCTTGCCCGAGGTAATGATTCCGTCCCTGGTCACGGAATCCCTGCGCGCAGAGCACCACTGTCGACTGCACCGATTCCGTGTCGAGTACATTGCTATCCCCAGTGTCCGTTTGACGGATCATGGCAAGTTCGGCGAGCGGCTGGACTATGAAAGTATCCAAGCGCTCGAAGCTGTGCCGGATGTAGTACAGCCGAATCAGTGTTTCGAGTGAGGCAATCGCCTCCGACAGCAGCTCTCGTGCAGTGGTCTTCGCCGTCCACCGGTCTAGAATGGAGCAGATTGACTGCTGTTGTAATTTGTCTGCAGTGACCATGAGTCTGATGATGGAGTTGTAGTAATGCATGCTACCGCGACATGTTAGCTAGCGCTTTGTTCTTGCGGGGCTAGCTCTTCTTACTGTAACTTTAGGTGTACGGGGAAAATAATGTTCTTCGGTGTCAACGGCAGGGGTAGGCTGTCGAACCAATTCTCCAATCTTTTGTAGTAGCTCAGGATATCGCGAAGCGAAAACACAGGTTTGTGCTCTTGGCCACGGTAGTGTTGGCGCGCAATATCGTTGAAGATGACGCTAAGAAGAGCATGACCTCGGAATGATGCGCCAAAGTGAGTGGGATACAACTCATCGCTCGAGGGATACTTGAGCCAAAACTCTCCAAACCAGTCTTGGTTGTCGTTTGGATCGGGCAAAGGAACTTCGGGTCTCTCATCCAACAGTGGTTGGTCCTGGAAGTACCACTCATTATGACTGTGGGGTTGTAAGACAAAGTTGAAAGAGTTTGGAAGCCTGAAAGCTTACATCTGGGAGATGAATATCGCCCACGCGGTGAAGTCTCTAGCATCCTGGGCCTTGCCGCTCACACGATTGTTGTCGAGCTTGAAGATTGCGAGCTTCTCCGCCATGGCCACTGACTGAATAAGATATGCTCTGCCAATCTTGTCTGATCCGCAAATTGCATGCGCGAGATAGAGAATTGGTCCGGCTTGCACAGTTGTCAATCTGACATTGCCGGCTTCCATGTCCCACAGACGTTTAGCTTCAGCCATGAACAGGTAACCCAATGTACGGGGATTCCAGTACTCTGCCCGGTTCGGGTGTTCAGTGGCACTGTGCTGCTTCAAATTAGCAAGACCCCGTTTTCGGCACATGAAAAGCTGGCAGTTCTTACACAGGCGTGGGCCAGAATGGAGTTGACAAGAAGAGGCGAGCAAAATTGTCGATCCCCCGAAATCATGTCGTCCAGGAAGCAATCTTTTTGGAAGCTGGCATGCCATTGATACTCATACATGAAGAAGTGTTGCAACATTGTTCGCATGAGGTGGTCATCTTCCGACACCACAGTCCAGTCCGATGGTCTGATTTCGCTCAGCCTCGGGTCGATGACGGCAGCAGCATGGTACGGTCGAAGGAATGGGATACTTTCCTTGACCCCCTGACCAGGCGGCGCATTTATAGCACGCAGCTGACGGCTCTCGTCACCGAAAGCGTAATCGTGAATGGGAGACTGGAGATAAATATTGCTAGCCGCGTAAAGATACCGTGGCATAGAGGCAATGTACGGAAAGTCAAACCGTAATCTCGTTTCGGGTACCACAGCAAGATCAATCATCACGTCGGCGTTTTCGATGAGTCGAAGTATCGAGTCCGGGTCGGCACCACGGCGTATGCGGTGGAAGACGTCCAGAGCCTCATCTTCAGACCGCATCTGCAGAATTTTATAGATCTTGTCGGTCGACGACGATGACGATTCTTGTAGCTGGCTGTACTTCCTCTTCAGTGCCTGCCCCGGCGTTTCAGACGGATCCGCATCGTAATGGCAGCGCACATTCCGTTTTTGACACGCCGAGCACGCCGGACGCTGCGCATTGCACTTGAGGTCCCGTTATTAGCAGTAATCGACTATTTAGTGGTAACTGTGGGCTCCAAAGACGAAAAGAAAGTCACAATGTGTACCTTTACTTTACGTGTGCGGCATGACTCGCACGCCGCAACAGCGATACTCTTCCGCGTAACCTTTTTAATCAAAGGCCAGGCCTTGTGCGGCCCTGGTTCGGGTGTCGACGAGTCTGTGTGAGATGCAGCTGGGTACAGCGTCGGCCAGGGCGGACGTGGGTTGTCTGTACTCATCGCGGGAGACAATAATCGACACAAAGTAGTGAGCGATGGCAGAAGTGTAAATGCGATAGCGTACTATGGGAATCTGTCCTAGCATTGCCGTGGTCTCCTTTAGCTCCCGAGCCTTCAGCCGCTCGGCTACCCTCTCTTCCGAACTGCCATCAAGTCA
The DNA here is from genome assembly GCA_024472245.1 of Beauveria sp. NWAFU-1. Classification (NCBI taxonomy): domain Eukaryota; kingdom Fungi; phylum Ascomycota; class Sordariomycetes; order Hypocreales; family Cordycipitaceae; genus Beauveria; species Beauveria sp. NWAFU-1. The sequence goes on from JANBXD010000003.1 coordinate 4,537,784, forward strand.
CGTGGAACCGTAGTAGCGAGCATAGTTAGGGTACAAAAGGTTATTGGGAATCGCTATCCATTCTCTCAGTCAACTTGTCTGGCCAGTGATCGATCTGGAGTTTGCTGATCAACGGAATCCAAGTGTCCCGCATACCGTCTTGTAAAAAGCCAACCAGCTTCGTCCGGAACTTGCTCCGTCTTCGATTTCGCCCCATTTTTCTCGCACACATCATGGCTTTTCTTTGGTTTAACATAAAGCCCGAGCCCAATAGACTCTGGCAAACTACCCATCCGAACAACTGCGCGCTCATGTAACTACGCCCGGCAAGCTCATTGAGCCTGTGCTTGGAGCAATTTGATTTTAGTAAGAGTAGAGTATTGCTAGGGACACAGCACCGTTTTGCTAGGGACACAGGTGCACGTGACGTGTTGTAACTACATTTTCGCCTGCAGGCCTATCATAATCTATGTACCTTTGTAGGTCAACTTCCTTCTTTTTTCCTCCTCCATCACTCCGCCACCCATACTATTCGCAACACCAGTTTATCGCAACGAATGAAGATATGTCCGTCCTCAGCAGCTTTTCGAAAGCTTTCGGCATCTATAGTGCGGTACGCGCTTATGTCGTGACTATCTTTGTTGCGTTTTATGGTGTAGGTTTACAGTAGCCGTATAAAAGTCACGTAGAAAAAAGTCCGAGTAGGAAGTATAAATAAGCCCATATATTAGTGTTGCAATATCTGGCTGCAGCCCTCTCATTGGCCCAAATCAAGATAGACCCTCTCTTGTACCTTGATCGAATCACTGCAGGCCAGAGCCTGCAGTGCACAACAACCAAGACTCAACAAGTAAGAAACACCAATTAAATCAACCCGTGATAACGTACGTTATATCCCTGAAGGGGCCAACATTTGGCTAATCGCGAGCGTATAGATGAGTCAAAAACTCTGGAGAAGTCTGCTTTGTTGAACATTTTTGTCGAGATTCTTAATACGTGTTACGTTTCTGGCTATCCTGGCACCTGATATGTGGATCTGATCCGTGGAGAGGACTGATGTTGAAGGACTAGAGGGGCAGATGAACAAGATGGTGGGGATGCCGTGCTTGTAGAGGCCAGAGAGTCACGTGCCTACATTCGAGACAAGGCAAGTCAGCTCGACATTGACGTTGGTTCACGATCTCATGCTCCGCTAACGGCTCGCTACCTGTCAAAGGAGGCCCAGGTGTTTAATGATGCCAAACAGGCTAAAGCAGGCTATTAGTGTAGAAAATAACAAGGGAAATCTCTGTACTTGTGGGGGCCACGTATATCATGCCACTATTAAGCCGAGTTGACGCGCGACGTCGCACTTACCGATGATCCGGCCTGAACTGATACTTACTCGTCGGCACGTTACAGTCCGCCCTCGTCTGTTGAAGAGACGAACTCGGCTGGTTCCGACAACCCTCCTCTTGGATCGCGGAAGCCGCCGTCACCGAGACCACATCCCACCCTGTACCCGTGGAGAGGAATACATTTGCACCACCCTTGTTTGCCTGGTTGCCCACTCGTCCAAGGGTGATGAATATGCATACCAGCATGGAGACCTGCTGCCCACCATGCACGCATCCTTGTCGGGGCCCCCGAGGAGAGCGGAAAGAGCTCTCCGACATAGTCATTGTCGCGTACATGAAAACGGTGGAACCACCTTCTTGCTGGTAGGCTTGGCTTGCTTGGCTTGGTAGCTGATTGGGGTTTGACTCTCACCAGTAGGGCCCTAGCAGCAGATATAGCTCACCCACTAATTACCGAAAGAAGCCTTAATCTCTCCAACTAACTTAGCCGAGAGTTTCTCTTAGAGAGTGTATAAAGCCACTGTTTCCACCTAACTACAGCTTATACTCTTAAGACGCGTGAGGGTTCCTGAGAGTTACTGATCCATGTCGGAATCAGGCCCTTATTCGGCCCTATGTTCGGCAGTCATTTCGTCGCTCGTAGCAGCACGGAACTGCCTCGCAATGCTGATCCGCGCCCGCGACAATGCGTCAAGGTCCCTTGCCCAGGGCTGATCGGCACCTCAAGGGCCTGGACTGGGATCTGGCCATATTAGCCGTGGAATAAGGATTGTCATGGCATTAAAACAATAAATTCAATAACTCAGAGATAGATCCGTGGCATCTGACTGTAGCCTTTCGGCTGATTTGCACTAGTCTGCCTTATCTACAACCGATGATGGTGCCATAAGGTCAAGTTTATAGGATAGGGGCCATGATATAGAGAGGCTGTGTAGTAATGTAAAATATTTTTCACTGTCGCCATTGACGGCCACGTCATGCCCCGTGGCCTGTGTACAGCGTACGTGCCCTGCTTTTATGACTTAATCCCTGATTAATCTCATTCAATTAATACACGCTTTAAGTTAGTCAGCATAGTTGAGGTCTCTTTGAGTCAGTTAAATTTCGTTGTCAATGAAGCTATTTGCACGACCGACGGTTATTTGCTCAACCGAGGAATGGAGCTCTCTGTTTGGAATAACTCATTTTCTACTCCAGAACATATTTATGCCTTCGGGTGCTATGACTTCGCAAGGCACTTCTACATTTGGGCCTATGGATAAGGGAGTCCGATCTAACTACACTAAAGCACGGAGTATTGCCTAAGTAGACCTACGTGTACCTGTGTGTAGTTGTGGACATAGACTGTTCATTAGTATTGAGAGATGCCAGTACACCGGGTAAAAATAATCACTATTAGTTACCGTGTATCCTTGTGAGTGACTGTCGTGGAGCCTCTTCGCAGCTGATGGGATGGGACTATGTCACGGCATAGCCGCGTCATGAGGGCGAGGATGCAGCTACGAGCCTGCGAGGTCATGGAACCAGGGGCCACTGTAATGTGAGGCAATCAAGGAGGCGGAGGACCGTGCGTAACAGGGGAGGACGCAGCTATAAGACCGCGAGATCCCTACGTGGAGCTCGCGAGGGAGGTTCTCGTTAGTGAACAATAGAGTCATACTATTATAGTCAACGTATTCATCAAGATCTTCCTTATCACTCCCTTCGTGCTAGCCGCTCCCTGACAGACTAGTACAGGGCTTGTATAGAGCCAGACCCTCATACGACTCGAGCTTACTCTCTCTCAGCTGTCAACGACTATCCGGACTACTGGTACATATACATTTATTAATGTGAAACTTACAGAAGTACGAGTATAAAGAGACTAGCAGCGGCACCCATCTCTCTAGTATCCTACTAACACTCATCTCGACAGCTTTCTTATTCTAGCCACTCTTTAACAGCCAGCAAACAATCACCCGCTCAAAATGGTGCTTAAAGCTAGTCTGGCGCTTGCCCTCGCGCTCTCTGCGACTTCGACCTCGGCAAGATCCGTCGATAAACGGATCACCGGAGGAGAGGAAGCCAGGGAAGGCGAGTTTCCGTCTATGATCAGTTTCCAGACGTCTAGCCATTACTGCGGCGGTGTCTTGTTAGACAGCACCACCATATTGACTGCCGCTCATTGTGGTAGTGATGACACCTCCCATAATAAAAATAATGTCGTGAGGGTAGGAACGACGGTAATTGCCCGTCCGATCCTCGCCAGGTCTGGCTGCGCCTGGCCATTGAGGCGGCGAGCGGCCGACGCGGCGAAGACCGAAACGCGCCGACAGGCGGCTAACGAGACGATGATATTGGCAGACCTGGAAGTCCGGCGGAGTGGTGTCCGGGTTCGTGAAGGCGACCGTGGCCCCGTTTGACTTCCCGAAAGCAGAGAACTCTACGTACTGGCCCAACGACATTAAGATCTGGAAGCTGCTCACCGCAATCGAGGAGAGCGACAAGATCAAATACGCGAAGCTGCCGGAGGAGGGCTCCGACCCCGCGCCCAAATCCACCGCCATCGCCGTAGGCTGGTAAGTTTGTCCTCCGCCCCATTTGAGGTTCCGATGCCCGGCCGGCTAGTCATGTCGGGCCGGGTCGTCGGGAGGAGAGGCAGATCTAAGGGAAAAGAATAATGTGCTAACGCGGTGGCAAATCGAATCAAGGGGCGCTCAAGGCGCACGATCGCTCCGCCGTGGCTCCCCTATCGACAAGCTTCACAAGGTCACACTCCCAGTTCACGACCGTCAGGTGTGCATCGACGCCGACCCGGAGGCCGCCGGCCGGGACTCTATCGTGTGCGCCGGCGGCGAGGGCCGCAGCACGTGCCTGTACGACAGCGGCGGCCCGCTCTTCGACGCCGCCACCGGCACGCTCATCGGCCTTACCTCGTGGGCACCTAAGGACAAGAACGGCAACCAATGCGATTAGGCGCTGGCTGTCTTCACCCGCGTCGGTAGCTTTATCCCCTAGATTAAGGCGAACCTCGGCGGCGGCGTCGGGCAGCTCCCCGGCCCTGAAGAGATGTGGATCTAGAACGCGACGTCCTAGATAGGCATGCACTATAATCGGTTCATGCACCTGGACCCGGACCGCGCCTGCCCGGAGGCAAGCGGCGAGTGCCTGAAGGAGATGCCGCAAGACACCCCAAGGACGGAGCTACTGTAGTGCGTGGATAAGAAAGAGGCGTGCGCGGGTTAGAAGGGCGGGCCGGCGAAGTATAGCTAGTGTATTGAGAAGGCAAAGGTATACGTTAAGGAGGAGAAGGACATCTTAGTTAGGGACGTCGAGATAATTTAGAAGTATGCCCTAAAGGACCTCTAAAGAGGGGCATTAAAAGGCGAGATTATTTTTCTCTCTTTATTTTATTCTTAGGCCGGTGTAGTTTCTATGAACTATAGCCTAGAGATGTATCTTCTAGTAAACCTATTTACTAGTCACGGGATAGCTACGAAAGAACTTCCTTAAGAACCGACCCTATACATGGAATGTAGTTTAGCATCTACCTATATCGCTCGCGATCTACGCTGATTGCTAAGACTTCTAGCCCTCTATATGCTCGCGCCGGACATTTTTGCCGCGCGGGAGCGACGAGTGTACTGGGACCGCCTTGCGCAGGACTCTCGCCGTCACGTTACTCGGCAACTCATAGATAGAGACGTAATGTAATTAAATTTTTATATTAATCACGTTTATCTACACTCCTGGACCGGGCTTGCTTGACACCTAAGGTTCACGGTGTGGCGAATCAAGCGGAGAGCGAGAGGGAGCGAGGGCGTCACACTGCAGGGCACGAGCTAAAGCAAAGACCTGATGAATGTGTGTATGAAGGAGGGAGAAAGAGAGGCTATCTAGGAAGAGCGTGGCGGCTGATGAGGGGCTGGCTGACTTAGCTAGCCGAGGCGTGCCTGCCAACAACCCCCGGTATAAAAGAAGATATCATCCGCGATATTAATTAATAGAATAGCTTAATCTCGATCTATCCTTCCCGTGTGTATGTTAATCTGAAGTGTAAGTCTAATGTTAATCTGAAGTATAAGTCTAATAAGAAGCAAGGGTAATTCTATTTTTAATTCTAAATTAATTCTAATTCTAATTCTAATGCTAAATCAATCTATCGTCATATAAGGTTCACTAAGCAGGAGGAGTAACATCATTATCGTTCTAAGGAGGGATAGCGTACTTGATAGGAGCAGAAGCGGCGGCAGAGGCATCATCCTAAGCGGAGGTAGTAGCGGCGGAAGCGGCGGCATCGGGAACGGCAGTAGAGGCATCATCCTAAGCGGAGGCAACAGCGGCGGAAGCGGCGGCATCGGGAACGGCAGCGGAGGCATCATCCTAAGTGGAGGCAGCAGCGACGGAAGCGGCGGCATCGGGAACGGCAGCAGAGGCATCATCCTAAGCGGAGGCAATAGCGGCGGAAGCGGCGGCATCGGGAACGGCAGTAGCGAGCTTAGCGTCGTTAGTGGCAGGTTCATCAATTGGCTTGTTGCGAGCTGTGCTACGGAAGTCGGCGCCGTTGTCGTTGACTGCGAGCTTGCCATTGACGGCTTCTTCCTTGTAGTTTTTTGCATGGACTACTGTGGCACTAGCAAGCAGGTCGCGTTGAATGGAGTCGATGGGAGCTAGGGGAGTCTTGATGTTGAAGGACGCTCTGATAGTGGTGTGGTGGCAAGCCCGACCACTATGATGACGTTTATTGTGAGAGTAGGAGTAGTAGATAAGTGTGTCTTTTCCGATCGTAGACTTGTAGCCACGAGCGGTGTGTCCAATGTTGTAGTAGTTGTCGCAGAAGTCAGGTCGCTCTGCCAGCGTAATTAAGGCGTTACTCTATCGATGCATAGAAATCAGGTTATCGAGCAGCTTACTCTTTTCTAGGTTGGCCACATTGCTAACGTAGATAGTGTAATAATGAGTACGGGTGGAGGCTATATTAACACGGCGGGGCTTATTGAGGAAACCGATCTTTGACTTGCGGGGGAAATCGACGATGATGATCTTGGCTTTATGACTAGGAGAGTTATCTATGGTGTGGACTTGTAGGGCACCTTCTGGGATATAGTTGCGTGAAATCTTGTCTATAAGGTATTTCATTTTAGCGGCTTATATAGTATAGCTAGTAATAATGAGGATCTTATAGCGTTGAGTCTTGTCGTGTTTGTGGGGAATAGATAGATCATGCTAAAGAGAGATAGCCAACTTAACATAGAAATGCGTAGTAGTTAAGCTAGAGTAAGATGTAGCCACTTGTGTTTTAAATATGTCTTAAAGGTTGATAAATAAACTATAGTAGCGGAGGTTTAGGGAATATTTCTTTAAGTGGGATATAATGTCGTACTATTCTTTAGATAGCTTCTGGTTTTCCTAGGTAACTATTATTTCGCCTTAATAGAAATTGCGGGATGCCTACCTAATAATGCCGCTAGAGGAGCGGTAGTTGGTACGTATATAAAGGTCGACTGTGTTATTTTCCTCGGCGTGCTGAAGGAGGCTGATCTCGCGCTAGGCACTAAAATGATCTTGCTATAGTGTCTGAGCTGCCTCGTCGCCTATAGCAGGTGTGCGGAATATTTGATGTTTGCTTGGTACTACGGTATTGGATTGCTGGGGATCGCCGACAATAAAAGTCGCGGTGTAAGGCTAGTGGGTAGTGAGGATAAAGAGCTAGGATTCTATTAAGTGTCTACTCTTGTTATAGAAGATAAGAGAGGGGATATAGTCTAAATTATTGCCGAGCGTGCGAGCGGCCATAGGCGTGTAGTAAAGGGCTTATGTAGTCTTTGCTATTTCTTCTAGAAGGGAAGTGGTAGCTTTAGTTGCTTCTGACTTGCTAAGGGAGTAGGCGTGAGGATCTGACTTAAAAATAGCGCGGGCTTAAGCTAGTAGAACCATGCGAGCGTCGGCTGGGGTAATGTGCTTAAGGACTTAGTTGGCGAGGGAAAGGGGATTAGAAGACGTAGTCGGCTGTGCGGTATTCTAAGTAAAGATAGTATTATGGTAGTTGGTGAATAGGCGGTCTGTGACTGGCTTCTTAGAGTCTATGCTTAAATTTAGGCGCTTTGTTAGAACTGGCTTTATGAGATGGGCGAGTTCGCTAGAGAAGGTGTATGCTCTTATTACATCGATACCATTTTTACGTAGACGTCTAATAGCATCGTCTACGATCTTGTTAGTGGGGGCAGCCTATAAGACTCGCACGTCTCTAGCACCGAAGGACTTTAGGGCGACGGCTTGTGGCTTAGGTAATAGAATAAACCCTCTGCGAGTTTTAGCTGTCTTTGAGGATTCCTCTCCGTTTGATGTTAATGCTTCGTCCTTGGCCGCGGCCTTAGTCTTGGCATCCTGTTTAGCATCTTGTCTAACGTATTTGAGGTTCTGCTGTTTAAATTCCTGAAGGGCGTCTATTCCGTTTAGCGCCGCTTTAAGCTCGATAGCAGTCTGCTTATTAAGTTTAGTGGCAGCTAGGGCGGTATGGGCTGCTGTATCGCCTTGGGGATAGTAAGAGCCACGGAGAGCATATTGTGCAATGGTGGTTAATATGCGACTTTTTCTGGCGCTAGGGCAGCCGCTGATAATAATCTTGCCGGCTTTCGATTTAGATAAAGATGTAAATAGGGAAGCGGGAATATCGGTGTGGAGGGCTAAATTATTTAGATGGGGGAAGATAGAAAGGAGATTGCGATGATACTTACTTGGGAAATCCTGGAAGCCTCGAATGTACTCCTAGAATACCGCTCCGTCTGTTCTAGCGGGGACCTTATGTATAGTGTGTAAGGCCGCCATCTTATGTTTAAGTGTCGTAGAGTCTATTTATACGGAGACTTGGACGAGGATAGAGTCGTTAGGTATGGCGGGCTTGGCCTGATTTGCGTCTGCGTTGCGAGATTTTCCACCTGGGGTCGGGAAGCACGTAATGGAAAATTCTGTCGGCTTCTTAGGGAAAGCGGTAAGGGGAAACTTGACCTTGAGATACGGAGCCTTGTACGCTTTCGGGTAGTCGGGCTGGAGGGGACGACGGATGTAAAACAAAGCGTGATGTAGCGTTACTCCCGGAGGCGGAGCGATGCGGCACCTATGGAAAGTCAGGCCTTCTTTGCTGTGCTTATTCTCGCCATTAACTGCGGGGTGCTCCCTGATCTAAGTGCAGATGTGCTAGAGGTACGCGTCGTCTGTTTTACTCTAACGACGTAATTCTATAGTAATGGTAGTAATATAGCGAGCGATGTCTGATATGGCAGTGTCGGACGGGTTGGCGGCGGCCCAAGTAGTAGCTATAGCGCTAGATATGAAGGTCGATATGGTCTTGTGTATGGATTTATAAATGGCTTCTTCTTTGATCTTGGCTTCGTCTTCTGGCTTATAGAATTCTGTTATTTTAGGCTCGCTATTCTGTTGGGCTTGGTTGGCGGCCGCTAGGGTAGATTTTTCTGCATCGTGGAATGTACTCTGAGTGTGGTTTTCCGCGTCCTGGTAGCGAATTATGATGTCCTTAGCGACACGGGTGATGTGGCGAGTGTCGTTTGGGTTTGGCTGTAGATGGGACTCGGCCTTAATGCCTGAACTGGTGACTAAGACCATATCGCCAACTATGCTAAGTAGCTTATAGTTCTTATCTGTAATTTTGACGACTATGTAGAACTCTGTGGCCTTGTCATCGGCGATAACTTGTCTATAGTTTATAATCTGCTTATCTTTGGTCTTAGTCTAAGGCGAGGGAAGTTTAAAAAACTTAGTATAGCTAGACACCTTTAAGCTAGTCTTAGTGAGGATACTATTGTGTCGGAGCTCGTTATAGATACCGGCTAATAGGGACGCATAATAGTGCGTTTGATTAAAGAAGAGACTAGTGACGGGAATGGGCTTTGGACGAGTGTCGGTAGGATCTGCCGTCGGGAGCATAATGTTTGTACCCGTTAGGTCGCGAATGTGTATCTTCGGGGGCATTATTCTAGCGAACGGATTATGCGGGGCGAGGTCCTGATGGAATCTAGGCCATATAAATTCCTTAGTGTTTGGGTTAGCGCGGGAGAGTTTGATGGACATCACGTCCAACGACTTGACCTTTGTAGCCTAATCCTCGTACTGTTTTCCGATCACCGCGTAGTCGCCGCCTGCTTTAGATATCTCGCGTAGAAAGGTATGACCTAGGCTAAAGAGGACCGCGGAGCTAGGGACCGAGATAGACAGCGTGTCTATATCGTTAGTTTCCAGAGGGGCGGAGGGAGTGGCACCAAGAGCAGAGTAAAGGTCTGACTTAATTGGGAACATCGTCTTCTGTAGCTCTAGCGGTGGCTTGTCATAGGTGTAGGTCAACTCCGGCGTATTAATAGGGATGGCTATAGCGAAAGCTCGGACGGTTCCTCGGTCGTGTTCTAAAAGACCCTAAATGTGAATAGATGGAACTTAATAATTACCTAGGATAATGGACACGTCGGTACGAATTCTAGTGAAAATGTCTCTAGCGCTAGATCGTATATAACGCATATTATAGCTGGGAGCTATATGATCATTAACGTGGACAATTGCGGCGACGATTAGGGGCAAGCCATAAGGACGGGCAGGCTTCGTAATGACCAAGTTAAGCGGAAGACCGGTTAAGCTATTATAGACGAGATCAGCTGTGTCCTAGTCGTCTTTGATAGTCTCATCGTCCTTAGCAATTTCCTTTCCTTTTCCCTTAATATCCTTGATAGTGTCTTCGTCGACATCGCTATTACTTGTAATTTCCTCTCCTTCTTCCTTTCCTTCTTTAATAATGTCTTTCTCCTTAGTGCTATGCATAGTTTCTTCGTTCGTGGAGACATATCCGTCGTCGTCCTGAAGGCGAACGCCGTCGTCGTTAGACTCGTGTCGAGGCTTAGCGTCGTCTGCCATCGTGATAGGCAATCGTTGGTAGGGAGATCGAGAGTAGTTTTTCGCGAAGATAGAGGGCGTAATAACGAAAAAATCAGAGTAAGAATAGTAACAGCATAACAAATCGGTGGTAGAAAAAAAAGGAAAAGACCAAAAGAGGCATCATCACACCAGCCATTCGCAAACGCAATATACAAACGGACGACGACCGTCAAAAATGGGGCCCCGTCCTAATAGCTAGCAACTCACGCGTTGAAAATTCAGATTTCGCGTTAGTGTCCGATATCACATAAAAAACAAAGACCAAAAATAGAAAATTAGACTAAAGAGAGAAAAAATAATATAAGAAAAAAGAAAAGGGGTGGCTTAGAAGCTCGATATTAGAGTCGTTAGAGGCCGAGAGTGGCATCTCAATCCGCGAAGTTCAAGAACACATTTGACGGAGAGGTCGAAGTAGTTAACGCTATAGATAATCATAGAAGATATTAAAATTCAGATCAAATAAGGGGATAAAACCCAGCCCGACCCCGAGGGGCGTAATAGGGCTAGGGTCACACGGCCCGGCGTGCCTGCTGAGGTGTGTCCGCGCGTCGACATAGCGACGGACGGCTTAGGTGTCATCGTAAGCGTGGGAGGCGTCCTCGCGAGACTAAGTTATATTGCTATTTATAATAATTAAGGAGTTTCGGCATATCTTCTTATAAAATGTCTTTAGGTTCCTAACTGTCGTATGTCTCATCGTAGTCAAGCCACCTGATAAGGTATTGTCGTTTGTGGCCCACGCGGCGATGGGCGATAATCTTATTGATGATATATTTATTGGTGTCTTTTAAGGGGCCCGGGGGCAGAGCTGTGCGCGTTCCGGCAGGAACGGGCTCTAGGTGCTCGATGCTAATTTCTAGTCGCTAGTTGAGATAGGAGGGCAGGCCGAGCTTAAAACGTAGTACGGATAGTCGTTTGGTGATAGGGAAGGGGCCAGCGCGGCGGTAGGATAGCTTTATTTGGTGATTAAGGTGATATCCGTCGGCGCTAGGCTTGGCTAGCTTGATATAAACGATATCGCCTACGTCTAAGGCGGGGGGCGGTTGATGCTTAGAATCGTAGTATATCTTAGTGCGAGCCACGGCTAGCTGGGCTGCGTCCTAGGCGTCGGCAAAACGCGCTTTCTATGAGGATCCGAAATCATTATTATCTACTATGGCCGATAGCTGTAAAAAATGTCGTGGTTTACGTCCATATAAAAGCTCAAAAGGCGAGACACTAGTTGTGCTTTATATGGAGGTGTTAAGTGAGAATAGAACGTAAGGCAGAGAGTGGCGCCATTTAGATGTATTATAGCGGGACCCGATCACCGAGCGTAGGCACAACACCAGGGTCTAAATAGTGCGCTCGCTTAGACTGTTTGCCTGCTGATGATAAGTGGTTGTCGGCTTACTGACAGTATTTAATGCTTCATATAGGGATTACCATAGTCGGGACACGAATTTAGGATCAGCGTTATAGACAAACTGATGGGGCATTCCCCAATCCGGGTACACCAGACGCACGTACTCTAAAGCCCATTTTTCAGCAGGCCAATCTATGCGGCCTTCCAGGCATCAGATAAGCCGGGAAAACTTATTAACGACCATAAGCAAGCAGTCGATTCCGTCGTGGTCTGGCAGGCCGGTGACGAAGTCCAAATATATAGTGGTAAATGGACATTTCGGCATAGGCACTGGCTGCATGTCTCCATACGGAAGAGACCGTCTAGGCAGGGACTTCTAGCACTTAGGGCAGGTTGATACGTACGTGGCGATGCGGCGACGTATATTATGAAAGAAAACATAGTCGCGTAAGAACTCGTGCGTACATAGGGCGCCTCCGGCGTGCGATTGATCGTTATGGCTAATGCGAACGACCTCGTCTATTATTTTCTCGGGAACACATAGGCGCTAATTATCTACGTCGTAGAAATAAAGGAGTTTGGACTTAGGTTATAGGGCAAACTAGTGTAGCATACTTAGAGCGTCATCTTATAGTAATCGTGTATAGATTTTTCAGAAGGTCAGGTCGGTCGGCAAGGCTTAGGCGATGCGCGCTATGAAGTCGTCATCAAAAGGGGTCATACGGGGTCGTGGTATAGTGGCTAAAGCTGGTTTGGTGACGAGGACTTCGGCGGTATTATAGATAGTGGGAAGTCGTGACAGAGCGTTAGCGTTAACGTAGGCGCGACCCTCTCTATATTTAATCTTAATATTCTGACGCCACCGTTCTAGATATAAACGCCAGTTTACTAACTAGTACTTGCCTTTAGGCTTACCATTCCTAATACTCGCGAAAGTGTCCCGTATCGCGGTATGGTTAGACATAATGATAATCTATGCGTGGTCGAGGTAATATTCTAGCTTCTATAGGGCCCATACTAAGGCGGCGGTTTCCAACTCCGTGGCGCTATAGTTTTATTTAGCTAAAGACAAACTTTTAGATAGGAAGAGTATAGGACGTAACTTGCTATCATCCTGTGTCTGATAGAGGGCGGCACCAAAACCACGCTCCTTACTGCCATCTACGTATAGTTTAAAAGGCTTATTAAAATCTGGGTGGGCTAATTTGACGGCGTTGATTAGGGCGTCTTTTAGCTTACTCTATACCACCTAGCATTCGTCCTATAGCTGATCTGCGTTCTTATTCTGTCGACGTATGCGTTCGGCTTCTCGACGCAGGGACGGGGTAGACGTGTTGGCAGGGGGCTCGGTGCGGAAGGGGAAGGTGACTTTAGTCGCGTAGGAGTCTCTTGCAGGATTCTTAATTAGGGCTCGCCGAAAACCCTAAGCTTTAAGCCTGTTCAGGGGGTCTACCACAGCGGAAAAATGATCTACAAACTCACGGTAGTATCCTATAATGCCTAGACCGGCTTCTAATTGCTTTAGGTTCTTTAGGATGGCTAGATCCTATATAGCGGCCGTCTTTTCCTCCAACGTACTAAGACCTAGTCGGGATACCTAATGTCCCAGAGCCTGTAAACCGTCGTGTGTAATGTGGCATTTGGCAAGCGATAACGTGTAACCCGAACAGCGTAGGATTCCAAAATAGAGGTCTAGATGGCGAATATGGTTATTAATCGTACGTAAATAGATGATTACGTCGTCGATATATACTAGGATAAACTGCTAAAGGTAGGGACGGAATAGGTTCTCTATACGGTGTTGGAAAAACCCTGGGCTAGTGGCCAGACCTATAGTGCTAACCGTAAGCCGTTCCTGACTACGATGGGGTGTGGTAAAGGACGTCTTCTATCTATCCGACGGTTTGATGGGCTATTAGAAAAAACCTTTCACCAAATCTAAAACAGAGAATACGGTGCTGCCTTATAGGGAGGATAGGATATCGTCCTGTCGTGGCAGAGGATAGGTATCTAGTCTTAGTTTCGTATTAACACGGCGTAGGTCGACAACGACACGGGGCTTATCTCCTCGCCACACGATAAAAGCCGGGGAGGAAACTAGGTAAGGTTCTCCTAACGGGACGTCTTCGACGACACCGGCCTCGCGCAGGGGGTCCAGGATGCCGTCCATCGCGATGCGGTCGCGCCTTAATAGGGCGTACGGGCGTTAAGCTAGATCCGAAATATCCACACCTTCCCGAAAGGTGATGGGCATAGTGATTCCGTCGTTGAACTTGCTAATCTTAGGGTTAAATAGCTCTTGGTAGTGTCTGACGAGATTCTGTAGTTTAGTCGTGTATTCCTCGCCCTAACAGGTGGCTATGTCTGCCGAGCTAATATCGAAAGAGTCAGGGTCTTCTAGCGGTTAGATGTGGAAAGGAAAACCGTCTGGGTGCCTAGGATCCTCGGGTGTGTCCTCAGGGCAATCTGGTCCTAACAGGTCATTTAACGCAATAGCCGCTAATGCCGTGGTCTAGAATACTTCTGCCTTTCGTGTGATGCGGGTCGGACTAATGGTTCTAAGATCTTGGCCATAGAAAACACGCACGGGGTGAGGGCTAAGGTTAATAAACAAGAGAGCAGTTTCCTATCTAGTTACTAAGGCGTGGGGGAGTGAGGCGTGTCCTTTCCCGACTAGCGTTGGTGTCAATACGTAGCCATGTGTTTAGATAGCTACGCGTGTGTGTTATAAGGGAATGTTAAAACTATGGCTAGGGGGAATTATATATGCCCTAGCTACCCTAATATGATAAACTTTTATGTGGTCGCCGTTGCGGGCTAGGGCGAGCGTCACCGTGCGTTTATCGGGGAGTAGTAGTAAGTCTGGCTTATTGCCCTTACCCTATATAATATGAAGTTAATGATGGCGAAGAAACCTTACGTCTAGAATAAGACCGCAGGATAAGTCGTCGATGACACCACACGGGGCTATATACGACGCTATAGATCCGTCTGAGCAGCGAAAATTGACCAGGACAGACATCGTCTCCGTGACCTGTGGACCTCCCTTGCCAATGCCAGACAGAAGCAATGGTTCCGACATCGTCGTCACAGGAACATCCAGAAAATACTTCGCAGCCTAACGTCTACTCACAAGGCTCGTTCCAGAAGCGGTATTAAGCGTAACGGTAAGAGTGTGATTATTTGTATATATATAGCCGTAAAGGTGCGAATTAGAGGTAAGCTAATAATTAGTATCTACGATCGTATAAACTATGGTCTATTTGGCTCGTTTAGTTGATGATATAAGGCTGTTTTAAGCTAGAATGAGGCTTAGATCGTTATGTCGATCTTGCCTTGGCGGGGCCGGCCTCATAGACGCCCGCCGTAGCCTTTTGCTGGGGATATAGTCGGACTAGGAGTCGACTCGTCGTCCAATTCGTCGGTCCTATCAGAGTCATATTCGACTTTGATTTAGCCGTCTTCTGTGTGGGTGAGATATGCTTTAACAAGGCGTGCGGGAGGCTCAGCGCTAAACACCTTTTTATACTAATCCGCAGACAGGGTCACCGGTTGTCTGACGGGCGGTGCCTTGTCGTCGGCTGCGGCATCTGTCGGCGGGGTATATTCCTTCTTCACGCTATATTCGCGTGTTTAACTATCACGAGGGTCTCTCTATTTCTAAGGGCGGTCGTTCCAAGGTTTGCCATCGCGTCTGTCCTAGGGCTTATCTTCCTAGTTAACACGGCGGCGATCGCGGGGATATGGGGATTGGTCTCGACGGCCGTCCCTGCGATCATTAGAATCACCATCTTGTCGCCGAGGATAACTGTCCCTGCGGTTGTTGAAATCACCCTCTGCACGTCAAGGATAACTTTCCCGGCGTCCACCTATGTTATCGTTCCACCGACAAGAGTAGCCGTCCCAGGAGGGATCCCTGTTAGGCTATGTTGATTCTCTGTACGGCGAACGTGAGGCTTGGGTTTAGGCTTTTATCATCTATTCTATTATATCCCGTCGAGCTTCCTAGGCTCTTCTAGCCCCGTGGTGACGAGTGAGCAACTTACGGGTGACGAAATCCACCGTTAGGTTGTCCGCGGAATTGACTAAAACTGCCAGGCTTAGGTCAGAGTCCCGAAGAATGCGGCGGGCTATCTGGTCTTCGTCTATGCCACCGGCCTCATAATAGAGAGCCTTCTTGCGGTTAAGGTACTATTGGAGTATTAAGACGTCCTCTATCGCGAAGGAATGTTTAAGGCCGTCTGCTTCTTCTATAATCGCACCGCGGTCGCGCTTGAAGCGTTCTTATAGGAGCTTGATCCACAGATCCAGGTCCTTGCCCAGTCGGGCTTTAGTGGACTCTAACAGGCTAACAAACCAAGCGTAGCCATCAGATTCTCGATCAGATAACAGGCTAAAGGCTATATTTTAAAGAATAGCTTTAGTGCCCACCTAGCTCGTCATCTATCTAATCTGATTGATATATAAAACGATGTCCGTCTTTTTAGAGTTATACGCCAGGACCTCTGGTTTAAACTATCGACGGAAGCTAGGGGGTGGTCTATCCTAATCGTCGCGTCCTCGTGGTCTGTCCCAGTCGTCGCGTCCTCGTCTGGGGGAGACTGTAGGCGACTGTTGCCAGGAGTTGGATTGAAAGGGACGACGGGCATGATAGGAATCCTAAGATGGCTCTGCGAGGAATTCTAGGGGGTCATCGGCATTTAGTCTAGACGAGAATCGTTTGAATAAGTCCGTCATTATAGCTAGGCTGTCGAGGGGAGCCTGATTAGCGATTATGTCTCGTAGGGCGTGAGCTTTAAGCTGTTGTCGTTCTTTTGTCCTTATACTCTAGACGATAGCGATAGCTAACTTAACCTTAGTATTATTAGCTTCTAAAAGGGGGCGAAGTATACGGCACGCGTTTTTAGCCACTTCTTGCTTGGCTATCTAAATCCATATAGCGTTATTTCTATAGTCTGAGCTAGTGTACGGCATAACTGGCAACTCCGCCATGTCGTCTTTGTTAATCGGGTTAGGCGGAAAGGGGATGGATTATGTGCTTAATGGGGAAGGTGCGCGGGGGGATCGGTCCGTGTCTATGTCAACGAGAGACGGTGACCTCGAACGCTAGGGCCAAAAGGATAGAGCTAATTAGCATAATTGGTTTTCTTCTTCTTCTTCTTCTAGGGGCTGATCTTCTTCTTATGACTGTTCTAGCGATGGCTTTTACGGGGTATTTCCCGTAGATGGTTTATTAGTTAAACGAGGATTAGGCGGTATTGCTGTGTCTTCTATAGGAGGAGTTGCCGTTTCCTCTTATTGCCTTTCTTCTCTCACACCAAACAAGGGCCTTCTACTGCGTGGGGATATAATGTGCAGCTTAAAAAGATAATGGCTTAACCGACTAGTACTAGGAAAACGGCTTAGTCCGGTAGGAGTAAAAGAATTTATTAGTTGTCGGTTAGCGGGCTCTTCTTCGAAAGGAAGGAGCGGAGGTCGGTTTATATGCTCGTCTTCGGGAGGAAGGAGCGGGAAATTAGCCAGACTTTATGCTAGGGTTAAGGTCGAAGTTAGTGTAGTCTAAGATTATAATGTGGTCTTAGACGGGGTAATTAGGGCGGTTCTTTTGATAAAACGACCTTAACTATCTCTTAGCGGTTTATTCCTCTTCGGTCGGGGTTTCGTTATAGATTATTGGTAGTGTTAGTCGAATAGGTGAGGTGAGGGGTTAGAATAATATAATAGGGGGTTTTTAAGCCGACTAGAAGGCTAGAATTAGGCTAATACGTCCTTAATCTTTATAGACTAAATGGGAGGAATAAATCTAGGCTAAGAGGCGGTAGAGTTTAAGGATAGCTCGTGTCTAGAGTAATAGACGCAGCTAGACCTTGTTATTCTTATAATACACCGTAGCGTGATTTAGATGATATCGGTAGATGGGATTTAGAGGAGAGTCGGGCTTAATCCTAAAGGTTGACGATCTTTCTTTTTAATAGAAGACTTGTCGGAAAAAAATCGTGTCGGGGCTTGCAGCGTTGAGACGATGGTTTCTGACAGTCAAAATCAGCAAGAAACAGCAATTGCTACCATGTGGCGAATCAAGCGGAGAGCGAGAGGGAGCGAGGGCGTCACACTGCAGGGCACGAGCTAAAGCAAAGACCTGATGAATGTGTGTATGAAGGAGGGAGAAAGAGAGGCTATCTAGGAAGAGCGTGGCGGCTGATGAGGGGCTGGCTGACTCAGCCAGCCGAGGCGTGCCTGCCAACACACGGCCGAGCTTCCGACCAAGTTACTATGTATAGACATAAAGAGCCTAGATAAACTAAGATTTTTCTGTCGCTGCTCTCTCTTTATTAATTCGCTGAATCATCAGACTTAGTCTTTGATTTATCGCTATTATGCCCCGTTGTGTAAATTCCCTTAGCTAGTATATAAATATCTTCTACCCTGACATCTTCTTTAGTCTAATCTCCTAAGCCCTTTTAATAGTGCTAGCACCATCTAATGCTAGTAACTATAACTAGTAGGGGATATGTGCGCATTGACTCCGATCTAGTAGCGTCTGAATCGACTGTAATCACTCGACGTAAACCGAAGACCTGTATTAGCAGCGCGTTCAGCTTTCGCCATCCTAGTGTGTAGGGTTATCTAGTAGGTCGAGCTAGGCGGGTAATATAACGTTCTAGGCCGTTTTTAATGGCAAAGCGTTTGCTAGCTAGATTGTTGAGGAGCGGGCGTCTAGGTCGAGTCCTGGGAGAGGCGGCCTTCTCTTTATATGGCGCTCACGGCTACCGATTGGTGTTGGGTAGAGGTACCGGTTGGCCGACGGGCGAGTATGCCTATTGTAGTTGATGTCAGATAAAAGTCATCGAAAGTGCGAGTCATGTGTTGCCATCTTGGCGACTACAAGGGGCCTATCCGAGTCTCGTGCAAGTCTCTCCCAAGTCAAGAACAGATCCAGCGTTTCTGCCTCTTCCTGTCTGAATCAGGGTCTTCAGGTTCACTCGTATACTCGTCATACACGACTTCCTTCCCAGAGCTTCAGCACAAACAAAGCGAAATCAAGAGGTGGCGGCGGCTGGAGAAACTGGGGGGAGCACACACGAGAGTCGCGACTTTATCCAACGCCGGGCGTCCCCGGGTAGCGGGCGCTAACGTCAGGCGACCCCACGCCCGGCCCGATCCGTGAACTAGTCGCGATGCAACTACAAGGGCCACAATTTAAATAAGAAATAAAGATAATAGAATATTATATTAAAATATATTCTTAAAATATAATTAATATTTTATAACTAAAGAATATAAAAGCTTTAGCTATTACTCTATTATATACTTATTTTAAGATAACTATAGAATAATTTATATAGTAATAAAGATGTTACTTTTATATATATATAAAAAGTATAACCTAAGTTTTATAGGTCTATTATATAGTAAATAAACTACTTTTTAGCCCTAGCTAAATATTATTCAACCTGCTCTGTAGGTATAGGGCAATCACGCTGCGCAGCACCTAAGCAAGATTATGCAGATCAAGGGTCAACAGGCGTGTAAGTGACAGTTAAGTAGCAACATGCGAAGTAGACTACGATTACTAAACCGGACAACTTTGTTAGATTGCTGATGCTACCGAACAATAATCAACTGAGCCAAAAGAGCATCTAGTTAAGGTCATGATGCTACTGAAGCCAAAAAGGCAGAAGCCAAACGGACAACTAGATTGAAAGCTGTTGTACCACGCTCCAAGATGCAGGATCGACGCCTACCACCATTGGCCAGTTGTCTCGCGAAGCGTATTCGTGCCGCAATGAACCTCGCCAAAATTGACGTGGTGCGTGTACTAGTCATCTATGTACTTGACGGTGAAGTTGGTTTTGGCGTAGGCCGCGTTGGCGGCTTCGACCAGGATGTCCTTGCCGTCGATGACGGGCCCCCACGGGTTGGGCGCCAGCACCTTGCTGTCGCTGAGCATAATGCCGTTGATGATGCCGGGGTAGAGAGCGGCGACCTGTCGCGAGCCGCGGCGCTGAAGTAGGGCAGGCGGCGCGCCGTCGACGGACACGGGTATCTCGTCCAGCTTCCCGAGGATATTTGCCGCCTCGAGGCCCGCTGGTGATTCTTCGGCGCGGACAGCCTTGAGGCCGCGTCGGCCGTTGCTGGCCTCCTTCTCCTTGCACTGCCAGTGGACGTACGGCGCGAACCCGGGGTAGTAGAGCGTCGGGAGACGGATGATCTCGGCGTCCGTGATGCCAGTCTCCTGCTTGATAATGTCAATGTTTTTCTGGATCGCCTTGGCGGAGCTGTTCTGGAAGGCAACGAAATCCGTCTTCTTCAGGACCTGGTCGATGGTATTGATGGGCGTGCAAACTTTGGCGGGCGGGTCCGAGGGGAGGCCGGGCCGAGAGACAGCCTTGACGGCGCCGTGGCCGGCCTGCTGCGCCTTCTGGAGCAGCTCGAGTTCCGCCTTGGGGTCGTCGATCACAATGACCTACTTGCGCTTGGACTTAGCCGGCAGGAACTGTAGGAACTCGTCGACGTGGCCGATGTCGAGCCACGAGGTGTCGAGCTGGAGCGGCTTTTGTACCTCCTGGGCCTTGAGAATGCCATTATGGCCGGCTTCTCACCCGTCTGTGACCCTATGATGGTCCGCCCCACGGGATATGCCTCGCCGTTGTGCGTGTAAGGCGGGATCGTCTCTAGATTGCTAGTCGATTTGACGGTATCTGACTCTGAGCCGTCGACGAAGTGCTGGATGACGCTGACCGCGCCGGAGCGGAGCTCCTGGAAGAGCTTGCGGCCCGCGTCCCGGGGGGTCTGTGAGGAACGAATCATGACGCGTAGAACGATGGGGCCGCCTGGGCCCGGGATGCTCGTGTAGCCGGGCTCGAAGAAGTCCTGGGTCTATGTCTCGAGGCCCCTGCCATAGTGACACTGCTTGGTTTTGAAGACGTGCACGGGGCTCTTTACTCTGGTGCTGTTTGACATGGTCTCGAGGTCTTTGACGAACTTGTCAAAGTGCGGCTTGCCAATGTTCGACGCGAATAGCTGCTCGGCGAGCTGGCCGTGGTGGTGCGTCAGGATGGGGGCGACGCGGAGCGCCACCAAGTCGGCGGCCTCCCTGTCCCCGTCCCGGACGGTGAACTTAACCAAGGCTCTGCCGTCCCACCCGTCCGGGCGGCGAACATCACGACCGTCCAGGCCGAGCTCAAGGCCGGGCTTCATGTCGCCGGCTGAGAAGGCGTAGTCGGGGCCCACGTACACCCAGTTGCCCCCCTTGTTGTGGAAGATGCGGACCTTGGAAGCGGCCGCCTCGTCCGAGACAGTGATGGAGCCGGTGGCCGCGGCGCTCAGCTCCGGGTTCGGGACGGTCCGGAGAGGCGCAAGGAGCGCCGGGTTGCGTAGCACGTTGTCGGAGGCATCGTGGCACATCTCGATAAGGGCCCCATCACCCGTCGCCCACTTCCACTTAAAGAACTCGACTAAGTAGGCGGCGTACTCGGGGCCCTTTAGAAGGGCATCGAACTTTTCGTTGTCCTTTTTGTCCTTAGACTTCTTAAGCTTGCCTATCTCCTTCTCCCACTACTTAAAGGGCTTCCCGAAGATAGTCGGCGCGGGGGGGGGGCACGAAATTCTCGCGGAAGATGTCGCCCAGGTCCGACGCGCACTTCCCCATGATCTAAGACGAGCAGCGGCGGTCCGTGTCGGCAATGTTGGCGAGGAATAGTGCGCCGGACTCGGCCGTCCACGTCTCCTTGCCGGCGCGGTCCGAGTCGCCCGTCACGTCGACCTTGCCATCGCGGTTGGTGTCAGCGAGCAGGACCACCTTCAAGTCGTCGGCCCGCTTCGCAGCTACGTAACGGGTGCCTGAAGGGGCCTGGGGAGTGGCTTGGCTGAGCGTGAAGACGCCGATGAGGAGTGCGAAGCGCATCTTGCTTAGTTAAGGCCGATCGGGTGAGCAAAAGCCTGACAAAATGTAACAAATGTGGTCCAATTGAGGGCTTGGGAACTCTCTAAAGAATGTCGTACAAGTGAGAGACTTGGAACGTACTGGATCATAATCGATTTCAGTGACAGAGCATGAAATACTTATATAATTCGTACCGAGATGTATATTCGTCTCGCCTACATATAGCCTGAACTCGCGTCAAGGGCGTCGTGGCTGGCGAACTCAGGCACGCATAACGCCAAGCGTCAATGGAGGACTTGAACACCTCTCCTTGACGCGCTCGCCCAATGCTCATTTAGATATCAATGCTCTTAGCTAAGGCTTGCATTATATTGAGGCTTCATGGGCGCAAGGCGCAGAAAACCGCGCTGCAGACAGAAATCTGCCTGTATCGCACCGCCGACGAGTCAAGCTCAACTCTCTCCGGCCGACAACTCATCCGTTGTACGATCACGGTTGTAATTCAGAAGCACCTTGTCCCGGCACTTTCTTAGTGTTTGAGTGTTTGAGTACTACATCAGAGGACTTGAGTCTTCGGATGGCGACCGCTTCGTCTCGAGCGTCTGCTTGATACATTGACACATGACACATTCACGGTCAAAGTTGGACCCGTTGACAGGGCCAATGTCGTAGGATTGCACGGGCCGGCTCTTAAAGCGGCCTGTCAATGACTTATTCAAATGGGGGCTGGTCTTGGGCACGCTCATTCTCTTACTTGATGAACTTGTCTCGCCTGTATGTTGCTATGGGCAATCATTATTTGTAGGGAAGGATTATCCACTGATAATCAATATCACGAAAGTAAGGCCGGCCGAACTGCCAGCTATCAGATATACTGGACAGGGTGGTCAAAGGGCGATTCTAGGCGTGGTTCATCTCGGAACTCGTTCCGCCAACGTTCTGAGTTGCCACGGACCTTGAGGATATTGCCGATACTAGCAACATTCTGACCTTGTTGCCTGCTGTTTCTCGATCTTTTGGTTGTTTTGGCCCAGTGACTAGCCTCACGATCCTGTTTGTTACATGAGTGGTGGATCGCCTGCAACAATGCGAGGACGTGGCGTGGGCAGAGGTAGCATTGCGAGACATGTCTATGCTACTAGGAGAGTAATGCTAGATCATTACGTCAGTAGACTACAACTCCGGGGAGACCGGTATGTATAGTTGGGAAGCACGCGTCATGCAGGTACGGATCTTCATTAAGCTTAGACGAGCACGCAATCAGTGCGATGCTACGGAATAACAAGAGTACGGGCAAGGTGAAATACGATCTCGGTAACCATTTCCGCAAGAGTTAAAGTTGACCGACTAAGTTGTGTCCTTTCTTCTTAACGGACGAGCCATGGAACGTGCTAGTCTCTATTCAGCGCGGATCAACGGCAATGTCGACGTCGAACGTCGACTTGGCTTAAGATTTGCATCATATTGTCCCCACACGTAGGGTAAATGTTTCACGTGCTCCTAATACTGGCAACCCGAACCAACCTATTTCGTAACCCTACCCTGACAGCCCAAGGTCGCCCGACCCAGTCGTGTCGCCTCTTTCGACAGATGAGCCATGCAAAGCGCTGGCATCAGTTGAGCCTGCATCAACGGCAATGCCGACTAAGCTATCGTCAGGCTGGTCGTCAATTCAACCTCCACGTCAACGTCCTCTATTTTGTGGACAATGAAGTCGTGCATCAATTCAATTCATCATCCTGCTGTTGAAGTAGTTGATGGAATCAATTCCATCTGTAGCTCCTACCTTGTCCACCGGTAGTAATAGTAGTGGACTCTTCGTCCAGCGGCCGTAGGCCGCTCAGGTCCCCTAATAAGAGGCACAGGACGTGCTGGCTAATTGTCTGCCTACGAATCTATCAACGCTACATGTAATTGGTTGAGTTAACGTCCCCAATCTTTGATGGACTAGTAACGGTTTTGAATACGCAGACTTCTGTATAATTTGAGCAGCGTCTCTCAAGAAGAAAGCGAAAGCAGGATGGTAGAGCTAAGCCAGCGAGAGTGTAGGCTGAGAGTAATCGGCCTTAGCTTGTGACAAGATCCTGCCTATGGGTGCGCGCAATTAGGATCCAAACGTAGTTTATAATTGTCTAACTGTTCTCTGGAGCCTTTTACAGCCTAATGACTACTTGATGAATTCCTATTTTTCCTTTTTGTCCTGGTAGCTATCCGAGACGGGCTTTTCCATAGGGACATAGTACCGTCAGCATCCAGAGAGGCATTTTGTAAAGGAGTTCCTTAGAGCGACGCGATGCACCCATCCAGAACCTTGTCGCTCAATGCGATGCAATCCAGGTTGGTGTTCTTCGAGTCATCCAGGCACTTGCCGTAAGCGTCCTCGGCTTTGTCGGAACAGGCCTCCTCGGCGTTAACAGTAGGCGCAGTGGCCGCCGGCTTGGTGGCAGACGGCTCGGGCGCCTTGTCGGGCGTGATGCGGTCAAAGTTAATGGGTCTGCTTGGGTCCCCCTGGTCTACGTCCTCCTCGGGGTCGACCACCCAGCCCCAGTTCTGGTTTGTGTCCAGGCAGTCAATGTCGTTGTTGGTGGGACCGCAGAATTTCTAGACGGGTCAGTCGGCCTGTTTTACAGTTTTTGGTTTTGGTTGAGACTCACGTCAAAGATGCCGGCAGGAGCAGCGAGACCGACGCTGCTGAGCGAGGTGAGAAGAAGCACGGACAGAAGCTGCATCTTGATGATGTTTCTGAATAAAAAGATATTGAAGGTAAGCGAGTAGTATGGTTGATTCTGAGGCTGTAGGATTGTAATTGTGTGTGTAGAGTTCAGATTGAGTTCCTACCTTCTCTGGCTTATATATATATTCAGAGTCGGTTCAGTGAAGGCACTCAGACTAAGTTGAATCATAGTGACTTGAATCATTTGCCTACTTATGATAATGCAGAAATGGATAATGTGCATGAACCCATACTAAATGCTTTAATTTTAAAATAATCCTAAAACCTTCAATTATAGACAAAACTCATCTAGACACAAGTGCCGAAGCCATCAAGGGCGATGATTACGTGGCTCTACAAGCTCTGCCATCGTGCTCATAAACTATAGAGCATTGTCTTTGACTCATGCCTTACTGTGGTGAGACCAGCCATTGACCTCCTGTGGTAAGACCAGTCCATGAACTCGGTCCGGTAAGACTAGTCATTGACTCGTAATGTTTGCTCAATCTTCTAGAGGATGTTATGGTTTGCGCTTCATTCTTCTCGAAGGCATGAAAATCGGAGACGCCGGAGAAGCTTCTAAGGGCTATGCTAGCATCTAGACCTCGAGAATGGCCAGAGCTTATCGCCTCGTGAAGTTTCAGAACATGGCATGGCCGGGTGGGCAGGCCCATCTCGGGAGTGACAACGCCAATTGGATAAAGAAGAGCGTTGTCGTTGAGCCGGCGTAATTCCGGCGAAGATCTTATCTTGACTCGCGCAGTCAAGCTTTTCTACGCCAATGTTAATTAACCCTTGATGTGCTAGGATATGTTTAAACATTAGGTAAAATGACTTACCTTGCTAAGGAGAGATCTATAATAAAATAGCACAAGGCTAATTAATTCGCTAAAATACTAAGATCACTAATACGTAAATGATATATATAGTACACTACACGTGACTCTAAAATAGACGCCGGCCTGCTTGGGCCTTTAAATTTGGGTTAAGTTTGGCGTAAGCAAACTCTTGCTAATATTATGAGTCGAAGACGTAATTGGGACTCCTTTCTGTGGAGATTGACCGGAGAATGTGAGAAGAAACGTACGGGAGGTGGATGAGGAAGTTGAAACGCGCGGACGGGGGCGACAAGGATGAGGTGACTTGGTTAATATGCGCTAGCTTGGGGCGGAAGGCCAGAAGACGCAGTCGAAATTAGTTACCGATTATACTCAGTTTATAGAGTAACTACTTAACGGCCGGTTAGATGACCTTACTACAATAATGCTCACTAGCCCCTAAAGATATACCTATGTATTATCAATGACTCTGTTTTTAGTGTTGGCTTCTCTATGATTTATGTTTTTCCGGAGGGCGTTATTAATTAGTGGCCTTATAAAGGAATTGTCGGCTAGAAAGTGGACTTGTGTGGTGCCGCGTAGCTTAATGTAGGCTTAAAACTATGGAGTAATTCTGCCCCTATCCATTTACCCTATCAAAGAATTAATGCGGGGAAAAAAAACTAAGTAGGACTGTGGTTTGGTTTTGCTGAGAGGACGGAGATATTGAAGATGGGCAGGTCGCATCCGGATAAGGAAATCGAGTCAGTCCGGATATGAAATCGAGTCAGTCCGGATAATATGACAGGTGGCGCTCAGCGCTTGCTGCCGCCCGGAAAGTCTGCTGCAGCTGGTCCATCTGTAAGGTCGGTATACGAGGTTTTCGGCCTTCACCGGTGCATGATTATATCCTCCATTATACTCTCCCACATGCTGGGCCAACATTCATGGACGCGAGGACTGAAAGAAAATGAACATGGTATCATTCGACGTAATGAATCTAAGCAACGTGTATATTGTCCTTGGGCTCCATAGACTCAAGTATAAATACAATGATTGTCCTCTTCTTGAGCCAATTGACCACGAAATTCAGCAGTTTATCCAACTCTATATCTATTGCCTCTCAAAGACCAAACGCCAAAACAAACTCATCAATCTCATCATTCCCTTGACCGCCATGAAGTACTCGACCGTGTTCGCTGCTTTTGTCGGACTTGCTTGTGCAGCACCTGTGGAGACAGCGGACAAGACCATCTTTCCTAAGGCAACTGCACAAGTTGACGCCCCCCTTGGGCCTTGCGGCGAACTTCCCTGGGTAAAACCTAGCGGCAAGCAGGCTACATCTTGCCAGTCTTCAAAGACGGAGGAGATCTGCGGTAGCCAAGCATTTTGCATGCTTTACAGTCAATTCCGGACTCGACCTGACAAAAAGTTCACGAGTGTCCATGAATGCCTCGCAGCTAGAGAGCTACGACCGCCTCCCAAGGTTGTCTACCGCGGCGAACCTAGGGCCCCCAACGTATTCCGAAAACTAGGCGGAATTCCTCCTAAGCTCGATAAACCCCTGGCAAACGAGTCGTACAGCTTGCTGGCGCACCATAGGGGATTTAAACTGGTCCCCACGGCGTACACATCGACTACGTCGCTATTTGGCACTGCATTCGGGTATTCACTCAAGAACAACAAAGGAGATGGCTGGGTTTATAAGATACACCCTACGCCGAATATGGTAGACCTAGACGCATCTAATTTTACCCTCTTATTCTCTAGCGAGGAGGAGCTGTCCGCTCTAGGAGGAGTACGTTGGGACCAGGTTGAAGCCTGGATGGCAATTCCTAACCACGTCACTGGGCAAAAAATTACGAGAGACGATCCCTACAGGTTTAGAGAAGAAGAGACCTTCACTGCAGAGTTTCCTGAGCAGAAGTGGATCAAGAACGAAGAGTATAACCGAAAATACGACCAATTCACCGCTAGCGGCGGGCAGCCACAGCTGGCCGGTGACGAATTTAACCTTGAGAAATATAAGGAAAAGACGCTGGAGCAATGGGCTTTTGACTTTATGGAGAAGAATGGCGAGCCTGTGGGCTGGACGGGTGCCTTCCCCTTGATTAAACCCTTGAAGAGTGATCCCGTCAGCAAGATCTGACGGAGAACTTGTGGCGAAATTCTGGTATTGATCGTGCGGAGAGTGAATGGTCAGCCGCGATTTGTGAGGGGCAAGATTCCCAAGTCAAGCCATCTCAACGCAAATGTCGGTACAAGGGGTAGTAGTCTCGATACGCATGTTCTTTGGGTGTCATAGGTCGGCCGGCAGGCATTCACATTTCACCCTTGGCTGATGGTACCCCTTGACTGCTTCTGATCCCACGTTCGAAATGTTGGCTATTTCTTTAATGTCCTGGTAGTGGTTATTTAGAGTAGCCCTAGAAGAATAAAGAACCATCCGTTTCAAAGCGTAAAGTCGCTTGTAAATAGATGCCTAGCCATCTTTACAACCTTCCTCTTTCTTTTTGATATATTACTGTGCGTTCAGCCTCAGCTTGGGCGTGCCAACGTCGGAATCTGAATGGACAAGTATGCTATACGTCATCTTTGTAATCACCCCAAGTCACCAGGCGGCTTCCAGCGCGCTGCTGTCTGCTGAGATGTTACAAAATCGCCCGTCACCACTATTGAGCAGTCGTAGATAGTCCGTTACGTCTTACGCTCGCTCTCCATGGCACGCGTCAGCAGGTCCGGGAACCACGGCGTAAACGTCTCCTCCACCCAGCGCACAAAATAAATTTAATTGCGTATTACTTTCATGTGGAGGTGCGTATTTAGGCGAAAAAGAAAGACAAAGCTAATAAATACATATTCAGTACCCCTTTCCCCTCGACACATGATCATTCTTCCCTTCCACTCCTCAAGCGATCGTGCAAGATGCTACTTAAATCGCCAATCATGTCAAGCCTGTTAAATAAGCTTTCACTGCTCACGTCATCCAAAGAGAAGCTTTGCGTTGCCTGCGAAGCTTCGTGATTCTGGAAGTCATCGCTCAGCGTCAAGCCTCGCATACTGCGCAATGCAACCTCGGCCTCGCCAAGGCGTTCTACATCTCAAATAAGCAACGACTGAGAACAATGGGAGGTTGGGTGTGATACCTTTCATGAAACTCAAGTAATAATCGTTGTAGATGCTCTGCATGATATCTTTGTATTCATTCACTTCGGGTAAAGTGCCATCATCCGCAAATGTGTTTTCCTCCAGCGAGCAGCTTCTCCGCTCGTCATCTGTTCTCATTAGAAAACCCGGGATCAGACTATAAAAGAGTGGCCTCGTACCTGTAAAGTCATTTGACCGGAAAGCGACAAGTATGGCATTGTTGTCGGTGTGAGGAGCCGCGAGCGCCACCAAGCTTGCTGCCATGGGCAGTCTCCAGGGAGGATTCAGGCGTCGCGAAATGGCTATGGCGGCCCGCAAGCCATCGCTGCTCATGTCTCGCCGTTGATTCTTGTCGCTGTAGAGTATTTCGCGCATCTCGATGACGGGGTCGGCCCAGGGCGGCTTTCTTCCCACTTCCCAGTCTGCAAAGATGCGAAACTCTTCTCGAATGTCGTATAAGCCATTATCAATAATGAGATCTGATGAGATGATTTCGCAGCGGCCCTCAATCTTCAAGGCTCCCTGCGTGAGATATTCGCCAAAGTAGTAATAGCCTGAAAAATCCCGACTCTGGCGATAACGGAGCCTTTCAAACTCCTGCAAGCTGACAGATTCCTCGCGGAAGGCGGCAATAAGGTCCAGATCCCGAATAAAGACGTCATCGGGGATCCCTTTAGTGTCAATCATGCAAAGGGAGATATCCCTGAATTCGGACCCGACGCGAATATTGGCGTGCAAGTGAAACACGTAAACCAGCGCAAATAACAGTGAGCTTGTCCAAGAGACCAGATTGTCTCCAGCGCCTTTCCGCCATCGGAGATGCCTGTTGATCATCTCGGCGGCCTGGCCCTGTCTGTTCTGGCAAATATGTCCGTCGCCCAGTTTGGAAACTGGTGTCTTGCATCCATAGACTTTGTCCAGGACCTATCGGTCATGCCGTAGGCGTTTGGTGTGATGACTCGAAATAGATATCGTGGTATCCTGCCGGGCGGCCACCGCTTGGTACTCTGCGGGGTATGAAACGGAATGTAATCAGCCTCGCCGACACGCACCGCCCCCAACTGGTTTTCCAAATCAGCAACGGCCATTGGTACCTTGGTATTGAAGAATGCTCTGGAGAGTTGAAAGTATTCAGAATAGCCGAGAAGAAAAGTGTGCTCTGCCTTCTAAAAAAGCTTGGAATACACGATGAGGAGATATTCGCCCTCTATGCACGTCGTCACGGGGCACGACTGACTGACTGGTGCTACTTCTGCTGCTGTACATAACTGGACTCATCCAATTAGATCTTGCGTATAGCAAAAGATCCTTGTACTACTTTGGCAGGATCACGGTTCGCTTCTGGTTCGCATTTGGGTAGCCAATTTCAGCTGCATCTGCGGGGTATCAGACGATGCCTTCGCACAAACCCGGGATTAAGCAGGCACAACAAGGCTCCTATCAAAGTACGATACAGTGTATATACACCACTGTATAATAGCTTCAAGGCAATTGCTTCGAATTCAACTAAAACGCAAGCTGCCTCGACAGTCGAGATTACATGGGATGTGGCTGGCAATCGACCCGCTGTTGAGGAAGCGGTGGCTGAAGAAGATTAGACGTCAGGAAAGAAAAAAGGCAGAATTATCGGTGACCCGACAAAGCAGGAACGCCTCTGGTCCAGATTCGTCTCATGTCGGAGACAGCAGTGACCCTCACACAAACCAGGTCAGGCAAGCTGCCGAGGTAGACGGGTAGCAATAGCGGCATTTACTATATCATATAAAAGTCTACACTTTCTCTACATATTATAAGATAACAGCTTATAGCCATTATATAATGAGCTCTGTTAATCTTTAACTAGCATACAGAACGCCTAGAGCTTGGTAGAACTCATAGCGCTAGCCTGGTTTTACTATAAATTCCTTATTTTAGAGGAAGGGTTGACGAATAGAGTCGTTTAAGTTCACCGAGAATAGGCTCTAGATATAGTAGGTCAAGGCAGAGCAAGTCTACCACGATCTATATATTGTTGCTCGGAATGACATAGTGGCACTGAATAATGTGTGATTCTGTCCAAAGGGCGCTGTAGCTTAGGGTTTCCTTCATCTTCGGCGTCGCCTAATGAGAGCAAAAAGAAAAGAACTCCGAGCTTGTATTCATGCAGTGCTCAAACTATGCACATGTACGCCGAGGGAGATACGTCAAAGTATCCTGCTAAAATAAAATGCGATAAAATGCGCTCCGTCTAATTGTCCACCCCTCTTACATCCACGCACCGTCGACCTGGTACACGCTGCCGCTCACAAAGGTGCTCTCCGGACCAAGCAGAAAGCAAATGACATTGGCCGTCTCTTCGGCCGTTCCCTGGCGCCGAAACGCCGTGGGCTCGTCAAACGGCGCGTCGGCGGGGCGGTTGTTGAAGTCCCAATTCTTCTGCATGAGCGGCGTGTAGATGGCTCCGGGTGCGACGCTGTTGACGCGGATCTCGCGGTCGCCGCTTTCCAAGGCCGCGGCCTTGGTTAGCCCTATGATGCCGTGCTTGCTCGCATCATATGCAGCGTGTCTCGCGAAGCCTGACATTACTCGTTAGCCACTAAACCTTTTCCCCGGAATTCAGGAAGGTGAATACACACCCTTTAGACCGTGGATCGACGACACATTCACAATAGATCCTCCGTGTTCAACATTTCTGAGTTGAGCGCGCAGGCAGTACATGGTCCCTGTGAGGTTCACCCCAATAATGTGATCCCAGTCCTCGTCCTCTAGCTCCGCCACCGTCGCAATGCCGTGGCATTTCCCAATGACGCCTGCTACATTGGCCGCGCCGTCGAGCCGTCCATGTTTGGCCACGATGCCCCCAATCCAGGAATCAACTTGTGCACGTTTCGAAACATCCACGCGATCAACATCGCACTCCACGTCCTGGCCAGCGAAATAGTCTGCGGCAGCTTTCATCGCATCTGGATCGACGTCGGCTATACACACGGTGGCGCCGCGCTGTGCGAGGATCTTGGCCGTCGCGAAGCCGATGCCGCTGGCGCCACCAGTGATGGCAAAAACGCGGCCTCGAAGGGGTTGGTAGTGCTTGATAGCCTGTTCGTCGGCCGGCTGCTTGTTGACCTGCGGTGATGTAGTGGAAAGTCTCTGCGGCTGGGTCGTAACGCTGGTGACGGGTGCTGATTCCGTGGCGGCAGAATCCGATGAATCGCGCGCGTTTTTTGTTTTTGTGGGTTCTGGCATTCTTTTTCGGGACCAGGAATGTCGAATTTTGGCCAGCGCGACGGACATGATGGAGATGGTGCAGAAAAGAAGCTGTGCGCTGGTAGTGGTGATGGAAGAGGAGCAGAAGATGGGGTACGGCCTATTAATGGATATACCTTGTGACGAGCCAAGATGGAATGCGAGTTGGTGGTAGGGACGCACTTGAGATTAACAGCGCTTATGCCAAACATCAAGTGATTGAAGAGGGGGAAGTTAAGTAGTGTTTTTCCGGAGAAATGGCCGAGAGGGACCCTGGAATCGAAATTCAACCGTCGCGTCGGTTCTACATCCGATGGCAGCAGTCAGATCATGGGTAGCTTTTTCGACAATTTCTATTTACGGCGCAAAGGGCCAGCCTTTAGTGCCACGGTCGGCGAGAAATAGACCGATAACTACCTCTCACGTTATTCCATTTTTTACTTTGCCCACTATTTTGCACATACAATCCTCGGCGTGCTGCTGACCTTCTCCGAGGTTGGCGGGTGGCGGGGAAGCTTTGGTGGGATGGACGTCGAATTGCCCCGCCATGACGCTCATGCCATTACAACCGACGGGAAAATTTTCCGGGCCTTCTCCGCAGTTCGGCCAAGGGAAGTCCGCTGTCCGTTTTCTATCCTTTCTTCATAAATTTACTCCGTACTGTTCCGAGATTAGATTTCCGATACCACGTCCCGCAACGCTAATTCGCCGTAAATTTCGTCATATTTAATAGTTCGACGTTGACCTCTACGAAAACCAGATTGCCTGCCGCCCGACAAGCTGCATGGCGGATAAGAGCCAGCGACTCACCACTGCCGACTGCGTTGCTGCCGGTCATGCTCGTCAAAGTGCCGTCTTCGCATTGCGTGCATTGTTTACCCGCGCTGATTTCTGCCGTCGTGCATGTTCCAAACGCACCCATCCTGTGTTTTGTACCGAAGGGACGTGCGCCACCGACGGGACAGTTGCCCCCCACGCCCCCAACATCACGACAGCGGGTAACACTACACACAAACAAGGGTCATTTTCACGACGGTTGTTTGTTTTCGCCAACAGGTTCGAACTTGGCATGGCGTCGAAGCGCAACAACTGGCCGCTGCATGCCGCCAAGCCCTGGCGCGCTATGCCCTATCTTACCAGTAGTATTTATTGACGACATACTTATTCCGCAATTGGCCTTGCGGTCACCCATAAATGACTCGTTGGGACAGGCCTTCGGGACACGATTGCTGCCGAAAAAAAACGGAGTCAGCTTCCCGCTCTGCATGCTTTCTTGGCGACACGACTCAAGCTTTGCTGCTACGATGGGGGTCGCCTAATCTAACTACCGTACGGAGTAGAAACTAGAATAAAAATCGCGGACGGTGTAACCACCCAGTATCGTTCTTCCCCAGAATGTGGTACATCAAATCCGCCCTTTTGCTTCTCCAGGAGCCAAATACGCTGTAACCGCAGTTGCGCCCGAGCCAAAAACACCGTGATAGGTCTCAACACATCCGAGACAAGTCAGAGAAACTGAAGTATTCAGTCTGCTTGCAGAGAAAGATTTCCACGCGCAATACATTTAAAGGCTTGCGCAGTTACATCTTGACCATTTGACCCAGCAGCGAAACGATGCGGTTGAATCAGAGGAAGATGGTAAGCGCAAGTATATCGCTAGGCATCTTTTTTACAACCTTGCACGGGAGAAGAAGCTTTCTTCAGTAATGCATAGCTCTGGACCCTTTAGGCTATGGTGTGATGATTTGCGGCCTTCGAATATCCTTGTTGATGAGGATCTGCAAATCGTTGCCGTAGTGGATCTGGAGTTTTCCCATGCCGCGCCAGCCGAGATTTCTTTCGCTCCGCCGTGGTGGCTGATTGACTGAATATTGGCCACATGGGCTAGATGATATGGAAAAAAAAAATTTGAACGCCGCCTGCCCACGTTTTTGAGAGCCATGGCGGCGAGCGAAGACGCGGCTATTGCGTCTGGCATGCTGTGTGAGAACCAGCGCCTGTCCTCGCATATGCATGAAAGCTGGGATTTTGATGGCGACTTCTGGGTCATGTATGCGGCGCGAAAGAACTTTGCCTTTAATGATATATTTTGGCGAAGACTGTATCCGCGCTTTTTTGGACCCAGGGTACCAGAGGATGCGTGGAAAGAGAGACTGGAGATGCTGGACACGAGTGATGTGGAAACGATGGAAACTCTTGTTGCCAGGAAGATGAAGGAGAGGGAAACAAGGGAATGGGTGCGAGAACCGGATGAGCCGCCTGTTCAGCGAGCGTGATTAACGAGAGCTCTACATGGTGCCACGAGCGGCCAGAAATGCACTATTGATGAGTTCTTTTGCGTTTATGTGTGTGTGATATTGAAAAGCTCTGGGAGTTGGAAGCGAAACATGAGCCTTGATTGGGATGATACGTCTCGCAAGGGTGCTATGCCAAAATGGAAGAACCTACCTAACTAGAGTTAAGGGAGCCGCTTCGTATCCTCTTCGCTAGGATTAGACCAACATGAAGTTTTTGCCCGGGGTGATTACAATCTACAGGGCGCCAGCAAGTATGCCCGCAAGAGTGCATGCGGGGAATAGCTGATTCCAGATTTGGACTGCCTCCAAAGTCTAGCAACGTCGATGTGGTCAGACGAACAGAGTGCTTCCATGGATCTCTGATACCTTCACATTGACCCATCCCAGCTGCAAGAAGACGAAAACTTTTATGTAACTGATACCTACTCTACTAGTATAGTCTCTCTATAGCTAATCTTCGTCTATATGTCTATTTGCTATAATGTAACAAGTTAAAAGCGGCAAGAGAACGAGTCCGTTTTCATGTCATATAAAAGCTGGCGAGGAGGGCTAGAGGCCCCATAATGTGTTCTCTTTTCTTAAACGTATGAGAAACTGGAGCATGGGGTACTACTTGTTTCTTCTTTGACCACTATGACGAGACATGTCCCTACATGCAAGTGGCTAGTCCTTACTCGCCGGCAGCATCAGCAACCAAAACAACTCTCATGCTGTCGTTTGTTGACCGAGTCTCTCCATCATGCCTCGTGATCACTGTAAAACCATCCAGATTTCATATTAGGGCCTATTGGTGAAAATCGCTGTGCCTGCGGAGATTCCGCCATCATTCCAGGGTACTTGAAACCAGCACCACGCTGGAGCGACGGGGAAGATTACGTCACTATCGGCGGCCGAGACCGACACAGAGACTGGGAACCAATAACAAAATAACTATCATGAGCTTCTACTCGTATCTTACAACTTGACTTTACTATAAGCAAGAGAAATACTTCTTTTCCTCCCCCGCAGATGGAACTTGGCATCGGCCCTACGGCGTGCCGAGACTTGTCTTGGGCGCACTGATTCACTCCACACGGCACGGGCAAGTGAGATTGAGTTTGATACGGGGTGAGAACAGCATTTAGTCAATTTCGTTTCAAACGTCATGCTTGAGTTGATTTTTAGCCCCATTTAGAGGAGTCAACTTCAGTACTGCCGCAGGCCTCCCGCAGGTGACGAAACTAAGCTTCTGCACGAGTTTCGGAGACGTTGCGATCCGAGTCGTTTGTGGCTAGTTGAACGCCATGACATCGCGCGTCAGGAGTCAACCCCTCAATGCAGTTAATCTTCAAGGTTCTTGGGCGGAACTGCTGACACACCTTTTTCGACGTGCGGCTCAAAGCAGCCGCACCCTTCTCCCTGAGTCAGATGAGCCTATGATATGTCGATTAGTGCCTGAAACGCATATCTTTTTAGTAAACCTTTTCCCCGAGGTTTATCACCTTTATCGGTGTTTTTAGAGGGCGATCATTAGGTTTGCTTTTTGTCTTTTGGTCGTATTGTGCCGTATTTTCCTTCTAGACTCTAAAGACTTGTGTTCTTTAGCCAGCTCAAGATCCGGATAGCTAGCTGCCCATTAGTGTTGACCCGACTGAACTTTCAAGTTCAAGACGTACAAGCCGTCATAGACTCGCAGGACTATAAGCACTCCTGACAAATCTAGGGTGGTTACACCAAAGCTAGTCGCAACCAACTATCAACTTGGTAGGCGGTGTTGTGATGTAGGACCGGCGCCAGCGCCGCCACAATCGGCGCGGCTTGCAGAAGCCCTATTCTTCGATCGCCGCCGCCAAGGCAAAGAGGTGTGTCTCACTGATAACGTCCATCGACGTCGTTCCTCCCGCGTTGCAAGCAGTCGCGAATTGTCTCAGTGCGCAACCTGGCACAGCCAGCTCAGGCGCCAACGCTAAATAGCACATCATTACCAGTCCAGACCGGGATCTGCGTTGCGCGATAACGTCATGTTTCATGCTTAATTTTCTCAAAGCATTTGAGTAACCCACGATCAGCCCTGCACATGTGTCCGCGCACTTTCTGCTTTGCCTTCTT
This sequence comes from Beauveria sp. NWAFU-1, assembly GCA_024472245.1. Lineage (NCBI taxonomy): Eukaryota > Fungi > Ascomycota > Sordariomycetes > Hypocreales > Cordycipitaceae > Beauveria > Beauveria sp. NWAFU-1. Next base: position 4,573,535 of record JANBXD010000003.1, read on the forward strand.
ATTTATAGTTTTCTTGCCCCCAACGTTTCAACGGGTTTCGTCACCTTGAACACACATTGTATCTCGAGTAATTCAAACGGCTTTTGGGGTAGGGGCATGTGCATGGATAGGCCGGCCACGGGCGGCCCTTTGCGCCTGAGATGGTGGTGAAGGCGGGTCACCAACACCGGTCGCGCTCTTGGCAACAAGGCGCAGCAAGCATCTCTCCCTAGTCGCCTCCCAGAGTAGTACCCTGTTGTCCTCAACTCATTGTCAAATTGTCTTCTGTCGCGCCGTGATTCGCCAAGGGCGGCTGCACGCCACCCCGTGCACTAACTTTACTGGATTGGATCTGCGCATCGCTGCCGGAGGCTGAGATTTGACTCCTTCCGGCTCCATCCCGCCAAGACGGGTTCTGAGATGGGCTGCGGATGCCAACACTTTCGGCAATTGCCCGTGTCTTTGCCTTTTTCATCGCCTCTTCTGTCCAGCCACGCAGATCCCTCACCGGTTTGTACCGATAGCAAACGATCCCCTGCAAGCTGATCGTTGCTCACGGGAGGACAAGGACTTGAACGTCAAACCTCGCCCGTATGCATGCAGAATAAGCTTAATCTTTTGGTGGGGGCCACAAGGTGTACGCGCAACACCCAAGCTTGCACCAACACAATGTCTCAGCACAGATGCGAGAGTGGAATCTCAATATCATGCGCCGCTCTTGGCATTAGGCACATAGGCCCTTTGTGACCCCGGTTTGGGCGTCCCAGGATTGCCCAGCTGTTTGATAACAAACTGAACTCTCAAATTCCGGGGGTGTATAATAGGGGCATGATCTGTCGTCCAATCTGGGCCGTCATTTCCGTAGGCTGACTTTTTTGTATCTAGCACTCTTTGATACCTTCACTTTACACAGGCCAAAGCGTTTCTTCTGTCAGGCCATTTAATACAGACACATCATGGACGAGGTTGGGCCCGGTTCGCCCAAGTGCCTCAAATATGCACAGTTTACATCGCATCTCGGACGGTGGCAGTTCAAGGTGATATACTGGACATTGTTCATCACAAATTTGCTACTTTTATTCTTCGGATCGTACATCTATATCAAGTGAGGAGCCTTCTGTCTTGCACTCAGCTTTTGCTAACCAGCTTCAGAGCCCAGGATGCCCTGTCAAAATATACCGAATACCCCGGCAAGCTGCAGAAGCGGCTCCGAATATGCATCGGCATATGCACAGGCTGTGTGCTTTCCTCGACTGTCATTGTGATCATGGAAGCCTATGCATTGTTGGCTCTACAATTTTGCGACGGCGAGGACCTCATGTCCCTGTACTGGTCGACATGGACCATGATCCAGGTTGGGTCACTCATCGCCATGGTCGGCGTCATCCTCGCCATGGTACATACGCTACGGGATAAACGGCATCCGTGAGTACTCCCATTTCAATACTGCGACGAAGACAATGCGGCGGCTTTGCTGACAGATCACAGACCTTGGGCACTGGCACTGGGTACACCAGTCCTGGTCATTGCAGGGCTTCTGCACATGTGCTACCTGTGCACAAGGGCGCGGTTCCAGAGTTTGCGCAGAAAACCTTCGACCGATACAGAAACAGAGCCACCATTCAGTAGAGTGTACGTAAACAACTTATCATCCGTGGACCAAGAGCTAACGCAGACAGCAACACTATTGGCCCCAGCTCCAGTGATTCAATAGACGAAACCATAAGAGGGGAGTTCATTGGTTTCACGGTTGAAGGAGGTCCAATAGTGCGATTCACAAATACCGACGGCGTCGACGTTCCCCAAGGGGGTGAGCTATTGGGTCGTTGTGGTACAAATAGCGTACTAGTTTCTTATCGCAGAGATTCCGTTCGCTTCTTGACGGACGACCAGGAGAGCAACCGAGATACACAAGAAAAAGCATAGATAGGACCTAGCCTGAAATTTTAGTAGCGAATCATGACCAGCAATGAAGACGATTGACGCTTATGTTTCATGAACAGTCCGATGACACGGCGGATAGCAGCCTAGTTCCTACACACACGACAATAGAGGCGACACTGGCGGCAGAGGCAGTATTAGCGCCAGCAGTTGTAGTAGCGCCGACCGAGGCATTAGCGGCAGGACTTGGCTGCGGATTCAACACAGAGGGCCTGGCCACCACCTTCTAGCCCTCGGTAGCACAGCTATGCTTACCTACCTACAATAGGACATTTACTGTGAATGGCACTGATTCGGTTCAGGCTGCCAAGCTCTCTACGTATTGTCGGCCCACTACGTAAACGGGAATTCTTGCGGGCTGGCTTTTGGTGATGATTAGAAATGCATGTATGAGTGGTGGGCGGGGTCGTTTGGGTTGGTGGGCTTGGCGGGGCAAATGTCTAGGTAGTTATGTCTGTTTGTAGATTCCGTTGTCGGGCTGCTTGCTAAGCTTAACTCATCAAGCTACAACATTCTGTCCTTGCGCCGCCATCTCTGCACCCTCGACGACACGTACCAGGCGGCCAGTACACCTCGCTTTTGGGTTCATTTTTTTCTGCCAACCCAAAACGCTCCGTCGCCGCAACACTTGTTGCAGCGCCAGCATGGGCTTGGACAAGGTCAAGCACGTTGTGCTGGTAAGTCGCCTCATCCGGCTTCATTGCGCGCCACTGACAACGCAGGTCCTCTCCGGCAAAGGCGGCGTCGGCAAGTCATCCGTAACAACACAGCTCGCCCTATCGCTCGCGCTCGCCGGGCACTCGGTCGGGATCCTCGACATTGACCTGACCGGGCCCTCGATCCCGCGAATGCTCTCGATCGAATCGTCAAAAGTCACACAAGTGCCCGGGGGGTGGGCGCCCGTACTCGTGCAGGCCGCCGACGCAGCGGCCGGGTCCGGCAGCCTGTACGCCATGAGTCTCGGGTTCCTGCTTCCGCAGCGCGGCGACGCGGTGGTGTGGCGCGGGCCGAAGAAGACGGCCATGATCCGGCAGTTCTTCAAGGACGTGCTGTGGCCAGAGGTCGACTACCTGCTCGTCGACACGCCGCCGGGGACGTCGGACGAGCATATTTCGCTCGCGGAGACGCTGCAGCGAGACGCGCGCCCGGGGCAGGTGTCGGGGGCGGTGGTGGTGACGACGCCGCAGGCCGTGTCGACGGCCGACGTGCGCAAGGAGCTAAACTTTTGCTCCAAGACTAACATACCTGTGCTCGGCGTTGTGGAAAATATGAGCGGCTTCGTGTGTCCGCACTGCTCCGAGTGTACCGATATATTCGGTTCTGGGGGCGGCAAGACAATGGCGGAGGAGTTTGACGTCAAGTTCCTCGGCGCGGTGCCGATGGATGCGCAGTTTATCACGTTGGTGGAAGAGGGGAGGCGGCCGCAATATCCGGTGGGCACGCAGGTAAACGGGCAGGATATCTCGACAGAGCAGGGCAACGTCGATGATGCGGGTTCCTTGATGGAAAAGTACAAGGATTGCTCGCTGTATCATGTGTTCAAAGACATAGCGCACGGGTTGGTTGAGGGGTCAAGTAGCGGATGAACAAATACGAAATTCAGATACCATTATACATAGACGGCTGGAGTTTGGCAATAGCGTTTTGAATGAGAAATGACACTTGATGTTGGAGATCTTGACTCACAGTCAGGGAAAGCCGAGCGGCGGAATACGGAACAGCCTGAAGAAAATACATGACTATTCCAACCCACACTATATGCCGCTTGATCATAACACTATGAGCCAAATTTTTGGATAGCCTCTGTTCCTATTTTCTTAATTTCTAGAATTAAAGAAGAGCCTTTTACAACCTAGAAAGAAGCGCCGGCGCGACGGGCGCAGACGGCGCTATCGGCGGCATGTAGTAGGATGCCTTGTGTCAGCCCTTCCTGCAAGATGAAGCAAGAGATCCATGCCGCCAGGCTCGTATTTGAGCTGATAGCAATTCACGAATGCCATTTGCCGATGCTAATCATTGATGCCTATGCACGCAAATGCACTCGCCTGCCTCGGAACGGGCTGGCTGCTGCGAGGCACACCAGCCCAAGGCAAAAGGTACAACCGTTACCATGATGCATGAAATGTCTAGAACACAGCTAGGACGGCGATTCCGATCGGATGAAAGTCTGCGACGAGTGATAAATGGCCGGTGGCTGGCTGGATGGTGGGTTGCATGTACCTTGTCGTGCTTGTTAATACATACCTTGGCTTGGGCATCGGCATCATCAGCTATGTACAGTGGGTGTTCCTCTTCAAATTGAGTCACTGTTGCAGTCCAGCTCCGATTCTGGCGTGAAACCTGCGTTTGACTCTCGGTTTACAGCAGATATTGAGGCGGCATTCAAATATGAATCGAGTGTCGAGGCGAAATCAGCTCCAGGCGGCACCAGTCGATCAGCCGTGCTGGGGCAGATTTAGGAACTCTGTGCTATTTTTGAGTAGCGGCTCCCGGTGCTGGATGCGGCCGGAGCAAGGGAATTTGGGACTGACAGCACGAATTACGTTTCATTCTCTGGAAAGAGATATCAATAAGCCTATCAAAATGAAAATGGCAAGATGGCATATAAGAGACTCGAACAGGACAATTGCAGACGAGCCGGACATGAGAGGAGGGGTCGTTAGAGAGATGGGGAAAAGTCAATGAGTGGTTAAATAAGGAAGCTGTCAAAACAGGGGAATTAACATTGTACGAGCCTTACTAACTAATATGCCTTTAGCGTATGAAGTTTTTAAAGCACAGTGTGCACTCGAGGGAAAGGTGCAGGCGATTTAAGGTCATCATCACTGAGCTAGGGTGATGAAAGCCTAAGGTAAGCAAGAGCGGCGTTGCCGACTAGCCCAACCCGGCCGCAGGCCTTGCGGGTGCCGTGGTAGACTTCCGCGGGAGGGGTATTTTCTGGACATGGCCTCTGACATAATTTTCCGTTAAATAGATTTTTAAGGCATAACAAAAGACATTGTCTACACATTTGTAACACTTTAATATTATTTTCAATATACATAAATTAACTATAATACGCATTAAAGCATGTTATTTGTGGAAAGCTGTCCTGAGCATGTCAAAAAACACCCCCCTCCCGCGTAGGTACCCAAGTACGCAGGGATTCAGAAATTTTTCCCGCTCAGTGGGGAACGTCATCACTCGCCCAACGCCAAAATATTGGACACACAGAAATCTCATCCAGCTCTCGTGCCAGCTTTCCTGCTTCTTGCATTGCACAGCCATTGCCCTCCCGAAAAACAAGACACAATCAGACACACATACGCGCCCTGTACCCTGCGGCTGCGACTTTCAGCCTTACTCGGACTCTTTGTTCACTCGTCTTCTGCAGTGCTCTACACTCTGCATACAAATTTTCACCAGTCTGCGCCTTTTGTGGCCCGCCACCAAAGATAAAAGTCTTCTTCTTCCCCTCATCTTTACCTTTCACGACAGCTAGTCCTGCTCGCTAGATCTCCTAGCCCATCGGCACGCTATACGCTTCGCTTTGCTTCGCTCTGCTTCGCGTCTTGCAATCCAATGTTGCAAGCCGTTTGCTAAACTCCCGAGCTTGCTCATCTACACCACGACGGCCGTGACCGCCTCGACCGTCGCCCCGTCCACGAATCTTACAGTATCTCCATCTGCACTTCTATGCGTCCAGCAGACCCTCTGCGCTTCCTATTCAACAGACCGTCAAAGTATGCTAATCGCAAACTCACCACGCTGCATCCAAATCACCCCCGCTAACAGGTTTGTCTTTTGTAGGCCCCGATAGCACAACTCTTGCTACATACCCCGCTCACCGTCCGCATCACCACCGTGTTATCCTTTCAAAAAGCAGATCCCAAAGTCTGCTAGCTCCGATACTCCCCCATAGGTATCGGACTGCAGCCTAATTGCCACAATTCCTCCCGAGAAGAGGTTCCAGCACTCCATCTTCCGACCTCCCTAACGTCCCCTCCGTGACGTTGTCAATACCCCTTCCTACCAACGCATTGCTGCTGGCTCCGCCAGCGCCCGAGACTCACCACTTTCCTGTGGGCCTACTCTCTCAAGCAGACGCCGCAAAGTCTGTTTGAGCGGCAGCTAGTGCTCCGCGGACTCTGCCACACGGGCAAAGAACCTGTCAACGAACATATCCTCAAACAATCACCGACCGGCCGACACCTCTCGCCGCCATCATGGTCCAGTACTCGGTCCCGAGCAACTACACCTTTTCTCCGTCCTCTGCCACTCCTCACCTGACCATCAACCATGATGTTGTTGCCGATCTAGACTCAAGCAACGCTTTTGAGGGCCCGGAGAAGCTCCTAGAGGTTTGGTTTGCGCCCAGCGCCGATGCTCTACCTGTCAATGCCTCCCCTCTCGGTCTCAAGGCTGTCGACAAGGAGACCTGGGAGTCCGTGCTTGACATGGTTCACTGCAAAGTTCTCTCCGTTCTCGAGTCCGATACTGTCGACGCCTACCTGTTGTCCGAGTCGAGCATGTTTGTGTTCCCCCACAAGCTGATTCTCAAGACTTGCGGTACCACTACACTTCTTCTCGGTCTCCAGCGCCTTCTTCATATCGCTGCTGCCAACGCCGGCTTTCCGTTTAGCAACGCCAGCTCCGTCGACAACATTCGCGCTGCCGCTACCCCGTACCGCGTTTTTTATAGTCGCAAGAACTTTCTCTTCCCCGATCAGCAGCGTGGCCCTCACCGTAGCTGGAAGCAGGAAGTCAAGTACCTCGACGATATGCTCGGGCACGGAAGCGCTTACATGGTCGGCAAAATGAACGGTGACCATTGGTATCTCTACCTGACCCCTCCCAACCAGGAGCTCACTCCCCCCATCACGCCTCAGTCTGAGACCAATGAGAAAATTATCGAAACCGACGACAGCCCGGATTTTGGCCTCGTTGAGTCGAGCGGTGATGAGCATGTTGACGAGACCTTGGAGATTCTCATGACTGATCTTGATCCTGAGAATGCAAAGCAGTTCTTCCTTTCGCACGCGAGTGCGGTCGCTTGCGATAGGATGGCTGCTGAGAACAAGGCTCGCTGCTCCGCAACCCATGAAGAGGCTTCCGAGCCGCTGGACGAGGTCGACGTCTTCAGCAACGGAAGCGACTCTGACTTGCACGATGAAGTCAACACGCCTGTGATTGACGAGTCTCTCACCACCGAGGGCCACGCTCTTGGCACCGTCATCTCTGACAACTGTGGATTAGCCAATGTCTACCCTACCTCGGTCTATCCCGATGCCCGCATCGACGCTTACCTTTTCAGTCCCTGCGGGTTCTCTGCCAATGGTGTCGTGCCGGCCCCGCCCAATGCGGACGGCGAGAGCAAGGCTTGCCACTACTTTACCGTGCACGTCACCCCCGAGGACGGTTTCTCCTTTGCTTCGTTTGAAACTAATGTGCCCGGTGGACAGAATGGTCGTGACACTGCGGAGATTATCGAGCATGTAGTTGACATTTTCAAGCCGGGCCGCTTTAGCGTCACGCTCTTTGAAGCCAAGGGCCGCCGGGCCAATCCTTACGGCGCCGGTGCTGACCGAATCCGTGGCCTGGCCAGCAAGCGTCTCGCTGACCCTGTCCCTGGCTACAAGCGCGTTGACCGAATTGTGCACGACTTTGACGACTACAACCTCGTCTTCCGTTTCTTCGAGAAGGATGGCTTCACTGGTCCAAGGGGTGCTCGTGTTGGAGAGGAGTGAATTGGCCTCGTGGTCGGAAGGATGGACGCCAATTCCACTTGGTCTTGTTTTGATGCAACGACCAAAGGTGGTCCAGCACATGAGTGCCCATTTGAGTGGCAGAATTGCCTTTTTGCAGGGGTGATGAGCTACTCTTTTCGTTTACTTTCTAGTCTCTCATTTTCATCACGACTTGAGCTCTCTGCCAGCCGCTCATCGACGCCATCGCGCCTTGCAACGGCTATAGCGGCGCACCTATGAGTTCTGTTTTGATTCACGACTGCATATTAGCAATATTATCATCATTTTTCTCTCACATAATTATATCTGTAGTTTCAATTGTTGTGAATTAGGACTGGCGTCAGCCCTTGAATGATTGCTCGCTCGGCTTGCAAGCCTGGTGTGTTATCGATAAGTACCGGACCCACTTCATTTTCCCTGTCGGCCGAAATTTCTGCCACTCAAAATTTTTTGAACTCGAATTTGCGAGACAAGTCACGATCTTTTGAGAATCTTTTGCACGCACAATCACACGTCTCAGGAAAACCCAATCGAAACTCTACTTATCCGCTCTACTACCGAAACCCACAACACTACCTCATCCCAACCCGCCGCCATGCATCTCATGTACACCGTCGACGACAAGGGCAACCGCCTGTACACGCTCAAAAAGGTGGCCCACGGCCAAGTCACCAAGAGCGCTCACCCGGCACGCTTCTCGCCCGACGACAAGTGGTCTCGCCAGCGCGTCACCCTCAAGCGTCGCTTCAACCTTCTCCTGACCCAGCAGAGTGCGCTTCCCCTCCCTTTTAAAGCCTTGGCCGTCGTGAAAGCGGAAAAGCTGACTGTTGATTATAGAGGATGAGGAGTAAGCTGGGCCTATGCGTAGGCTTTTCGCGGAACGATGAACAATACACATACGGACACACACACACACACACACACGAGGTGAAGGAGGGGGAGGGGGAGGGAAAGAGCAATTTCAGAGCGTAATGCATAGAATCTAGCTCTCGTGGATGGCGTTTTGGGAAATTCTTTTTTACATGTCCTGTTCAGGCGTCTGGGTATTGACTACCTTGATATATATATTTTTTGGCGTCTACGGAACGTTTTCGCAGAAACAAAAACACTTCAAAATTCATCACTACTGCCGGCATTCATCGTGGTTTTTGTAGAGAGTCTCTTACCCATCATGATGATATTGCTTGCTTGCAGAATGCTCTATAAACTACCCGAGCCGTTGCCCATCCATCCATGTATAACTTTTGACATCCGATTCATAATGCATTGCTTTTTTTTTCCTTGCCTTTGTTCCATCATTTGAATTCTGTCATGACTACTTTTCATCTTCGACGGCGAGAGTTGATTGCTCTGCCCGCCCCAACCCGAATCTTACCACCTTCCGAGCGATCCCCCGTCAGGATACCCGGCAAAAACTCATCATCCATCAAATCCTTCTTCTTCTGCCTTTTCTGCGCATCCGCCGCCTTGACATACTCCTTTTGGTCCTCTGCGAGCAGCAAGCTCGCGCCCCAATTGTTCTGCCCGCCGGCGTGCTTGGCCAGACGCCCGTGGGGCGAGCCGTGCACCGGCCTGGGCAGGCTGTACACGTTGCCGCGGTTGTTCCACTGGAAGCCCTTCTTCATGTGCAGCCGAAAGTTGCCCTGCTCGTCGGTGGAGCAGCTGGTGCGGATGAGCGTCGGCTGGCCGCAGCTGGGGCAAAACTGCCGCTCCATGTCCTTGGTCACCTTGAAGCAGCCGTGGCAGCGCAGCACCCACGTCTTGAGCTGCGTGATGCGGGAAAAGGACGGCGTGACGAGGTTGAGGTTCATCCGGAGCGCAACGTTTTGCATGGCAAAGTCGGAGGTGAGCACGGCGGCCTGCAGGGTGCGCTGCGGGCTCTTGGACGGGGTCGAGCCGTGGCCCTGGCCCTTGTGCTTCTTGACATTGGCTGGCGTGATCCAGCCGCCGTCGTCGTCGGACGCCTCCCCGTCGTCTTCATCCTCGTCTTCCTCTATCAAGACGTTCTCAGCGGCAATTACATCTTCAGCGGGCGTGGTCTCCTCAACTTGATCCTGAGCATCAGCTTTGGAGGTATCGTCCGTGTTTGCGGCATCTTCAGTCTCTGCGACATGGGCAACATTGAGCTTCTCCAAGGCTTCCACTGGAGCCTCTGTGGCCGGTTCAGCCGTGCCCTCTGTCTTCACCATAGCAGTACTGACTGCTGGAGTCTCAGCAGCCTCGGGCGTTCTCTGAGGAGGCTTTCCATTGACCTGCTTCTGTTCTGGCGAGCTTCGCAACCGCCAGTCGCCTCCATTGCGCTCGCACTCCAACTCGTAGCCGAGTGCCAGGACCTCGATATCCGGCTTACTCAAGACTCCGAGGTCACCCGTCTTGCGCGCAAACTCGCGGATGATGCCTAAGCTCCTGGGATGCGGCGCCCGCACCGTCACAAATGGTAGCAGCTGCGTCTCCACGCGGGTTCGTGTCGCGGCGTCGCGAATCTCGGGCACCACGGACGGCAGAATGTATAGCTGTTCGGCCTGCGCTAGCAGCGCGCTCACAGTCGGGTCGTTCTTGATCAGGGGACCTGTGTCGAGCACCAGGCTGTGGATGGGCTTGCTGGTTGTCGTCTTCGTCGTCGTCGTCGTCGTGGGCGCGGCGGGGGCCTCGCTTGGAGGGGCCTGTGGCGGGGTGGCCATGGTGTTGTTGGTGCTTCGGCGGCGGCCAATCAGGAGATGTGGCGTGCAAAGATGTTTGGATAAATAGTTTGATTCGAGAAGAGATGTACAAGAAGTAACAAGAGTTGTATAGCAGGCGGTTGCGTTTCAAATCTGCTGTCTCTTCAACCTTGATGCCGCACAATGTCGGTTTCGTGATAAAATTGTAGTGGGGCAAAAAAAGATGATCGATAAGGCTTATCGGTGTGAGTGTTGACACGTGACGCATGCCAGGTGCGGAAGGCGAGAGAATGGACGCAAAGTCACTACATTTCTCAAACAGAAAATTAAAAAAGAAAATGAAAGAAGAAATTAACTCGGATTTGTAGCTATACGACGACGTGGAATGTTCCTGCTGGTGGGAGCAGCTGCAGCTCGGATCGCCCAAACCCAGGTCCGGGCTGGCAGTTCAGGCCGTTATATGTAGATACAAGGGCGCATCTACATCAAGATCCTGCAGGCGCTCTAGATCGATACGAAGCAAAGACGCACAACACGTACCATCTCGTTGAGGCAAATAAATCGAATCGGGTGATCTCGCCTGTCAGTATACAGTATTGCGTGAGCTACTCATCCCGACGCGGTGCTGCCGGCCGAACAGCTAGTGAGCACACAGGCTTGGCCAACTCGTTTTGTGTCGGCCACAACCGACCGAGCGGTGGCTCCCGTCAGCATCCCATGGCAGGCCTACCTATCTACGGAAATAGCTTTTGCCAGCGCGGCGACTATATATCGTTGCTAGCAGAGCTAATAGATACTAGCTGTGGACACTGTTCTCCCACTTTTCGTTGAGCAGGCACAGGTTGGCAGGCAGATACCTTACTACGGCAGCCGACATTTCCGGTCATGCCCACAACTCGTAAGCCACACTCATCGCATGTATCAACCGCTGTAAAATCACGTCAGCCTGAAGAGCTGCCGGGCAGAGAAACATTTGTCGTCAACATGTATTATTAGGGCCAAAAAACATGCTGCTGAAAACATTGCCACCTCGCACTCGAGGCTGGATGGTGCGCTGACGAGCGACTGCGCGAATGAGACGCTTCTCATTTCGCAGCCAGCGGGGTAGCGCCATGATGTCCGCCCGATTGTTGACGATGGCAAGCTCGACGACCAGAACTTGGCAGACTACCATCAAAACGTTGGGGTAAAAAATGCGGAATTTAGTAGCACCCGTCCAGCTGCGGCTTAGGGAAATAAAAAGTCTGGAGACCCCGCAGATCATCGACGTGGAGGTCTTGTGGTGTGGCCGTGCCTCAGCCGGACAGTAACTCCGTCAGCATCACAGACGATGAAATTGAATTCACCCTGTTTCGTGTCTAACGCCGATATCCACGACTCATGCCCTTGCAGGTTGCAACAGAGGCGTACAAAGCTAGCATGGTCCCTGGCTAGACTCGGTCATAGCGCCAGCCTCAATTCTTTCATCACTGTTTCAAGGGCCATATGCGGGATAGCCTAGAAGGGAATCTAGAGAGTATTTGACTAGTTATTTTAGGGAATTGGCGCGTTCAATGTTACTCTGTACCCAGGTGCCAGGCTGTCAGAATGCTTGGCTATCCCGCCTCTGCCCTGCCAAGGCCGCTGCCGCACGACCTCTGCTGCGTGAAATCGCAAAGCCGCAGCGCCGCGCACATGTTCCGCTGTGGAATCGATTCCGAGTAGTCTTGATCAGTGATGATCCCTTCCCCAAGGGATAGTTGATGCTGGGCGAGTAGGACGGACACACTTGAATTACATCATGTTGAAGCTTCTGGTGCAGAGCAATCCATGCTGGTCTGCTTGCCCCCCAACTTGGTCATCCACGGCCACTGCCCTGTCATCCATCGCCACTATTAGTCTTTCCCCACGTTGCATCGTGGAGAGTATCCGTATGGTGTTTGGCAAGAGAATAATCCGGATGATTGTCACGTACATGAAGCATTGGCAAATGAAAAAAAAAAAAGAATTACCTGCAATCTATTCTCGTGGCGTCGTGAAAGCACACGACATCCACAGCGGAGCCGGGCTTTTAGTGAAGAGACTACAGTGACTGGTCAACTCGAGATGCCGCGTGGCGCACCTCCATGACGCTTGCGCAATACCGAGAGACGCCCTCGACGCCCCCAACCCCGTCCCGTCCGCTTCCAAAAGTCTTCTGTGCAGGTGTTGGTGGCGCTGGGTGGCGGTCGGCCGGGAAAGGGCAGCGCGTCGCACAACACTTGCTAGGAGGCCGCGTTCCGAGAAAGCCACAAAACTTGGCAGGCCGCATCGGGGAATTCTCTGGGCGAAGTGCGACGTGTCGGAAATCGGCTAGGCAAGGCGGCTGCTTGGGAGATTTTTTTCATGGCGTTTTTTCGACGTCAAGACGACAATGACAGAACAACAGACTGCGAAAAAGTAGGGATGACTGACAACGCACACTTTGAATAGATGACTCGAGAGTGGTGGGCAGCGCAAATGGTCCCATAAAAACAATTTTGGTAGGGACTTGTGGCTCAATATTTTCCCCGGAATCGCACCGTCCGACGACTTTATTTGGTGGGCAAGGGGCAGAGGGGAACGAGGCATTTTGGATCCCAATGGCAAGACTTTGGCTTGATATTACTAGTATTAGGGTCCCGGTCCCCATTCTTCGCCGCGCAAGTCTAACGGGCCCTCGCCAGCGTGAGAAATAAGGCGCCCCCCTTTGCCCTGACAATGGTTGGATGGTTGGATGGTTTGACTCGACTCAACACTCTGGAGCCTCGCTGGCTGTTCGCGGTCCACACACTATTATCCTCTTGAAAGTGGGCATAGCCGCATCAGCAAGGTCATGGGTTTGTCCAACTGGCCGAGTCTAGGGCCAATGCGACTCTGAACAAGTGGGAAAAGCGAATGGGCTAATGGAGCATGCCCGGCCTTGGGTGGACGCGGACTTTTCGCCCTGTTTTTTCTTGCCTGGCAGTCTGGCACTATGCTTTTGGGGTGCATACTCGCGCCCCCTTTCCCCCCCCTGGGACTTGAATATTCGTTACGAATAGTTTCCATAAAATTTGCAGCCTGGTGCAATCGTCGTCGTCGTCGTCCGTCTGTCGCGGGGAGGGGGGAAGACGAGCCAATGAGCAGCGCGGCATCTCGGGCGAAAGCATCTTTGTAATATCTGCGCCGTCTGAGGGTTGCGGGGGAGAGAGAGAGAGGGCGAGACAAGTCCAGCCCAGCCCAGATCCGGGGTATTTTGGTGTCGTCAGTGGCAACCAAAACAGCGCTTCTTGTTCCTTTGTGTCTCACCGCGTCGTTCTCTTGGGACTAACTAATGCCGCAAGCGCCGACTAGGAGAGACACACACACGCTGTAGAAAGGCGAACGCTAGAAACGGTACAATGCAACATGCAAAACATGCAAACGTCAACAGGGATGGGGTAAAGCAAAATGAAAATGGGCAATCGGCAGGCAAAGGGGAAAAATCGGCCACATATCGTCTGACTAGGTGGCTCTCGTCCAGTCTTGCTGATAACGCCGCTGCTCCAGCCAAGCTGGCCCACCGTCATTATCACCTAGTCAGCTGTTGGATTAGGGCAAGCAGGTCCTCTCAACCTTTTCTCTCTCTTCTTTTTCTTTTCCTTTCCCTGTCATTTGCATCTTGTTACAAGTCTTTTTTTCCTCTCTTCATCCTCCGCCCGGCGCTAGGCTTACTTTTCCAATTCCCTCTTCTGGCATCAGACTAAGCATCCCCCTGCTTCGGTTCTAGCCTCATCCTGCAAGCCTCCTCCCCCACCACCTTCCACTGCCCCCCGGGCCCTTGACGCTAAAACGCATTGTTGGAGTTACCATCTGGGCTTTCCCCAAACTTTTCGCGACGAACACGGTTTCGTTAAATACGACTCTGTTCCTCTTTCCTCCTCTCTGATCTCCCCCACACTCTTCCGCATCTTTGCATCTTTGCATCCCTTTTCTACCCAAGCCACCCAAGCCCTTCCCCTTGCTGTGTGTAAGCGTGGTGGACGCCTCTTGAGACACACTATAGCTACCGGCTTTTCCCCTACTTCGTATTCATTACACAGCTCTTAATACAACAACACTCACTACTGCGGTTGTCTCATCATCATCATGTCGGGCATGGTTGAGAAGCGCGATGCTGGTGTCTCGGACAGCTCCATCTCCAAGAAGCAGGCCGACTCGTCGCAGGATAACAGTGTCATGGGAAATGAAATCTACGGTGAAATTACCGAGTACGACGAAAACTTGTCGCGCGCCGACCTCGAGAAGCAAAAGACCGCCCAGGGTGAGGCGCATTTTAGCCGTCTCGGCTGGAAGCGCCTCACCATTATCCTCATCGTCGAAGCCATCGCCCTCGGCTCTCTTAGTTTGCCCAAGGCCTTTGCCAACCTCGGCATGGTTGCCGGCACCATTGTCTCCGTTGGACTTGGTCTCTTGGCCATCTATACCTCTGACGTCGTTGGTCAGGTCAAAATCAAGTTTCCCGAAGCTGCTCACTATGCTGATGCCGGTCGCCTCATTGCCGGTCGCTTTGGTTATGAATTGATTGGTGCCATGTTTGTCCTGCAGCTCGTCTTTCTGGTTGGTTCTCACTGCTTGACGGGCACCATTGCCTTTGGAAACATTGTCGACATTACCAAGACTGGCACCTGCTCGCTAGTCTTTGGTGGTGTTTCTGCCATTATCCTACTCATCCTAGCCATTCCCCCGTCCTTTGCCGAAGTTGCCATTCTCGGATACATCGACTTTGTCTCCATTGTTCTGGCCATTGGCATCACCATCATTGCCACCGGCGTCCAGGCTTCCAAGTCGCCTGGTCTGCACAACGTGCCGTGGTCTGCCTGGCCCAAAGAGGACCTAAGCTTTGCTGACGCCTTCATTTCCGTCACCAACATTGTATTTGCGTACTCCTTCTCCATCTGCCAATTCTCTTTCATGGACGAAATGCACACTCCAACCGACTACAAAAAGTCCATCTGGGCCCTTGGTCTCATCGAGATTAGCATCTACTCGCTGACTGGTGCCCTCATTTACGCCTTTGTCGGCCCTGACGTCAAGTCTCCTGCTCTATTATCCGCCGGCGACACCGTCTCGCGAATTGCTTTTGGTGTCGCCCTACCTGTCATCTTTATTTCCGGCTCCATCAACACCACTGTCGTCGGCCGGTACATTCACGGCCGTGTCTACAGAAATTCCGTCACTCGCTACATCAATACGCCCAAGGGCTGGGCCACTTGGCTGTTTCTGGTCTTTGTCGTCACTGTCCTGGCCTTTATCATTGCCGAGTCTATTCCTTTCTTCTCGGATCTACTATCGATATCTTCGTCGCTCTTCGTCTCTGGCTTCACCTATTACTTTCCTCCCATCATGTGGGTTATGCTCATCAAGGAAGGCCCTGTCTGGGCTCCCCACAACCGCGTCAAGGCTGTGCTCAACCTGCTGGCCTTTGTCGTTGGCCTCGTCGTGCTCGTCGGAGGCACTTACTCTAGCATCGTTGACATTGTAAGTAAATTCAAATTCTGGCCTGATGAGGACAAGCGCTAACTATGTCCAGATGCACAATTACAGTCTCGGCAATGTTGGCAAGGTTTTTACTTGCGCGCCTATCGGATAAGCAACACGAATATTCTTACGAATTACACGAGGTAGCACTTGTATATCTTTGTTTTTTTAGCGATACATATCAACACAGTGGTTATTAGCACAATTCAAGAAATGAATCAGATTATACCCCACGATGCTTTCCCGCTACCATTCGCGAAGCTCGCCTCCAGGCCCGATGAAGCCCGGCGACACCCATGGCTCGGCATTCTTGCTTGCTTCCATGACTCGCTGCTCGTCAACTTCAATGCCAAGCCCAGGTCCGGTCATGAGATTGACGTAACCATTTTCAACATGCCAAATCTCTGGGTTCTTGATGTAGCTCAGCAGGTCATATCCCCCTACATTGTAATGAATGCCGAGACTCATTTCCTGAATGGCAAAATTGGGCGTCGCCGCATCCACCTGCATGCACGCCGCCAGCGCAATCGGCCCCAGCGGACAGTGCGGCGCAATCGGCACATCGTACGCCTCGGCCATGGCCGCGATCCTGCGCAGCTCCGAGATGCCGCCCACATGGCACGTATCCGGCTGCAGCACATCCACGCAGCTGGCCTCGAGAAAGGGTTTCACGTCCCACCGCGAGTGCAGCCGCTCGCCCAGCGCGACGGGAATCGTCGTCAGCCGCGCGAGCGCCGCCACGCCCTCGACGTGCTCCGCCAGCAGCGGCTCCTCGATGAACAGCGGCCGCAGCGGCGCCAGCGCCGCGGCTAGCTGCTTCGCCATTGGTCGGTGGGCGCGTCCGTGAAAGTCGACGCCGACGTCTAGACCGAGCGCGCGGACGGCACGAACGCGCTCGACGCAGCCATCGAGCGCAGAGGGCGAGTCTAGCCACCCGAGGTCCGAAGTGCCGTTCATCTTGACGGCCGTGAAGCCTTGGGCTTGGCGCGCGCGCGCAGCGCTTTCGACGTCGGCGGGGCGGTCGCCGCCGATCCAGGCGTAGACTTTGAGCTTGGTGCGCAGCTTACCGCCGAGGAGGTCATAGATTGGCACGCCGAGTTTCCGGGCTGCAGGAGAAGTCGGGTCAGTTGGATGGGGACGGGGCGGGGGATTGGACGGATGGTACCTTTGAGGTCCCAGAGGGCAATGTCCAGTCCGGACAGGGCACTCATAAAGACCGGACCTCCACGGTAAAACGTCTTGCGCCATGACAGTTGCCAAATATGCTCAATGTCGCTTTTGCGAGTATTAGCACGGGGTGTTGTTGACGGGAAGCGCATCAAAGAATAAAACTTGCTCTGCTTCGAGTCCGACATATTGCTCTTTCCATGCGTCGAGACATCCTTCTACTGCTTGAGTATGGCCCTCCAGGGACGCTTCACCCCAGCCAATGTTGCCTGCGTCGTCGGTGATTTTGACAAAAAGCCAGCGTGGGGGTACCCGGTAGTACTTGATGTCGGTGATTTTGCCCATTTTTGAAGCTAGGTAGAGGGACAATTTCAGTGTTTGAAAGAAAATCGATCTAACTGATGTAAAGTATTTAAGTTTTATTATGACTTTCCAAGAGTTTTGTTCGTCGTGTTCCCCCACGTATTGGGTTGTTGAATCGTGGGGGTGTCGCCCCTCAATTTCGCCTGTCGACGGGTTGAACCCCGATTTCGGACAGTTCGCCGCTTATACCGATGGAGGGTCTTTAACTAATGAATAGAGGTTCAATTCCACCTTAGACACAATAAACCGAATCTATGGTCCAAGTGAACCTCTACGGATCTTTTAGCCCCTCGCTTTGTACCTCCTACTAGCATCTTATGCACGTCGCCCCCCTTGTCGGTACCAGCCTGGCATACAAGACTTACCCATCTCACTAAGTATTCTTGGAATACCCAATAAAGGATTCCGGTTACCTACCCGACTATATAGGTAAAGACTCGCTGTTTCCTAGCAAGTCGTGTCCCGCCGTATATCTATACTTGTCCCACTGGAGATCGGGCCACTCCTGACGTCCTAGGCTTTCGAACAAACTCATGACCTCCTCGCTGGGTCTCCAGTCGCCGACCTGCCACTGTACCACCGGTGGTATTGGTGTCGCAGCAGTAGCATCGCCGTCCTTCTGCTTCTTACTCCCACGCCCAGCAATGAACTTGACACCCCATCTGTGGCCCATCTTCATCGGCAGACTAGATTCCTCTACTTCTCCATCGTCTGAATGGGCCCACCACAGGTGTGTGAAAATCTCGGCGTCCTCGAGGCTCGGCATATTGACGCGAGTCAGACTTGGTCATTAAAGTCATGAGTGAGCGGGAGACGTTATCACCTTGCAAAGCGCCGCATCGCCTGGTAGACGCGCCGAACTCTATCCAACTACATTTCCGATTGGTGTGATACTGGCTATATACACTGTACAACGGGTATCTCGAGATGAGCCAACTTGGGGAATCAATTCAAAATTATCTAAGTTAACTCCCCATTTTTCTCTGTTTCGACTCTTCTTCCTCTTTTCTACACACTGTTATACCTTTTTACTAATATGTATAGGCTTGAAAACCTTTGGGCAAGCTACCTGGTGATTCCTGAAATCTGTCCGCTATACAGTAGCTAAGCAAAGATGGCTCTGGCGGCCGCAGGCTTCAGGAACTTGTCGTCCATGCAAGCAACAACGGGGTCAAAGCTGGTGATGGGAGCGCTCAGCTTCGACAGCTCAAAGACGCACTGCGCAACCTGGCGACGGCACTCGTCCTCGTTCATGCCGTACTTATTGGGCTTGCCCTCGGGCGCGCAAAGCGCCGTCTCCATCTCCTTGGGGCCGGGCTGCTTGGTCGCCACAGGCTGCACACGAGCAGCCGAGGATGGGGTAGCCGGGGACGGGACAGTAGACTTCTTAAGGCGCTCCTGTAGCTCATTCAAAGCCGCCATCTGCTCGTCCGTCTCCACGTGGTTGTTGGCGTAGTGGCTGTTGGTAAAGGCCAGGGTCTCGCCGCGCTCGTGCTGCGCGTAGATCTGCAGGGCCGACACCATGGTGCCGGTGCGGCCCCAGCCGAAGCCGCACCAGACCAGCGTGCCGTTGCGGTGGGCGACGAAGCCCTCCCAGCCCTTTGGAAGTCCTCGGGTGTGGGGACCTGGAAGTCGGCGACGGGCCGGGGCGTGTAGGCGATGCCGGCGTCGGCGAGCGCCGTCTTCATGTGCTCGGCGTCGGCGTGGCTGTTGAGGCTGATGACGTACTGAATGCCGGCCTCTTTGAAAAATAAGATTGTCTCGTTCGTGATCTTCTGGGACTCGTCCGAGCCGTCGTAAAAGGGCGCGCCGGAGCGGGCAAGCAGGTCGCCGGGGGCAATGAAGTTCTTGACAATCTCGAAGCGTTTAAGTCCGCTTTTCTCTAGGTCGCGTCGGGAGAGCTCTGCAGCTAATCAACAAGTTAGTCACCGTGGGCGATGTCGCATGTCATCTCGAAGAGCGTCCGTCCTACCTTCGTCCACTCTACCAGGGAAAGCCTAGACTGCGGCAGCCGCCCCAACAAGGGCAATGAGTGCCTTTCGAATAAACATGGCGTTGAATAAATGGAACTATGAGGTATGAAAGGAAAGGATGGAGTTGGTTGCCTTGTAGCTGAGCTTATATGGTTTTGTCTACTGATACCAGCTCATAGGAGGTTGGCCGGTGCCGTATTTATATTCTGCGGTGGTTCACGGGCACAGTGATCAATGTGTGCACAACACAAGGTCACCAAGCATAAAGCTAATTTCCCTCTTCTTCATTCCCGAATCTTAAGCTTCTTCAAGTATAGGGGACTCGCGACTCGCGGGTCGACTTACACATGATTCTCGTCATTGTCAACAACCCCCAGTACCTGCAAACAACAAAGCATTAGCTTAACCAATATGCCCACTAGAGCGGGATGAGAGAGTGGGTATCTTCAACGTTGTTCTACCCGTCACTGAGTCGCCGACAATCCGGAACAACTCCCAAGCCTGCTTCTCATATCCACAGTGAGTCGCGAGTTGCTCCTATTACTCGACAAATTCCAAAGCAGGGTACTCCCTTTTCTTCATTTTTACGACACTGCAGCCTTTTTCCCTGACGAGTGTAAGTGAAATATCTCAACAACACGGTTTGGCCGCTTTTCTAAGTGTTCTGAAGCGAAAGAGCAACGAGAGACTGAATACAGCGCTGCATTATCAGATCGACTGTCACTTTCCCCCCCAGTGGACGGCTACATAGGGCTCGCGCTAGGATATGGTCCTGATTC
Source organism: Beauveria sp. NWAFU-1 (assembly GCA_024472245.1). Taxonomy (NCBI): domain Eukaryota; kingdom Fungi; phylum Ascomycota; class Sordariomycetes; order Hypocreales; family Cordycipitaceae; genus Beauveria; species Beauveria sp. NWAFU-1. The sequence continues at coordinate 4,593,622 of JANBXD010000003.1, forward strand.
TGTCACCACACCACACAGGGATCTAGCATTGACTCGGAGGATACCGAAGCTTAGCCTGGCAGTGCTCCTACCGTTTCGGTTTCAGCCGTGGATGCATGGCTACATGAGGCTTAGTGAGAAGAAAGACCCTTCAGACCAAACACTAGGGGAAAAGCAACGTAGACCAATCAAGGTAGATAAACTTGATCCGGTGGCGGGAGCCAGCAGGGGTGCCGGAGGCCGCACCATTACTTCGCGGTCTGCCGTCCCAGCCGCGACGCTGGTGGCCATGCAGCTGAGCCGGTGGCAACGGAATGATTTTTCCGCCAAGATGCCGCGCCTCTACAGAGTATGCTTCGTGTCATAATCCTAGTCGTCACCACCGACATCCCGCCGACGTCCCGTGGATCATGGCCCATGGGAAACGCGCTCTTATGCCTCAATTTATTGTCTATAGTGTTACATCGCTGTATGCTTACGAGAAGATGACCAAGAACGTGACCCAGAATACGACGTCATAATAAGATTGCGCCAAGTTTCTCAGTACTTTGCAGCTTCTACTATGTAATGCATACATTTACCCTCATATCCGTGCTTCCCGTAGCAATAACACCGAGCAGCGCGCGTTGGCGAAGTCAATCCTATTCTGAGCATAGGAGGTTTTAGTAGTTGGCGTTCATCGCAGAGAACCCACATTATAAACCATTTATTCACACCATGAAGAACGCTAAATGCCGCCCTTTCTGATTTAAATCGTAAACCCGCAACGTTGTCCCATCCGCAGTCGCAAGATTGACCTTGCTACCCGGGTGAAACACCAGAGTGCTCACCTAACTATCGTGGCCTAGTACAATGTTCTGCGCCACTCCTCAACCACTATTGCTCAATACTAACAATTCGTTCATTATCAACCACATTGTTTTCAAAATACCCTAACACTCGCCATTCGTAATCACTTCTTATTATACTTCGTTGTCGTCAATGCCATACCCACCCCTTCCTCAAGCTGGTACCAGGAGATAGGTTCTCCCGAGTACCGCGAGCGACAGAGCAAGACTGAGAGCAGAACAACTTCTTTGCCACTGAAAATTCAGTCATGCCCGCTTAAGTAGAGACCCAATTTGCGGTATTACCGGCCACAACACGCTCACCCTCGCAACGGCTTCCGGAATGCCTTACATGAAGCTAAGTGATATGATGTATGAGCAAATGACTCGCAGACCGTCTATCCACAGGAGCGGACTAAGGACGATTCACGCTGCCCTGACAGCGGACCACATTTAGCTGTAGAATAGCATCATCCTATGGAATCATACATATATACACACCATAGAGCACTCTCTAGACGTTCAAGCTGTTGGCATGTCGCATTATCAGATGTGCGACTCGCGGCGTAGTATATAATGATGATAATTGCTCGCTGCAGCAGGGTCATCAGAATCCCTGAAACTTGGCGTATAGCTACGCCCAAGGTTATTATTACCATCCGTTGTTTAGGTTTTCCTTGTACCATAGACAAGGAAGTTTTACCTCCGGGGCAGAGCGATTCGACAGTTAGCCAAGAGTGGACGTCTTAGCACTTCGTTCTAGATCCAGGCTCCTAACCACTAGACTATCTAGACCGACTAAAAAACCTAATGTTACAAACGCTGCTGTATAGACACGGGGCTAAGCCGAACCGCTAGGGCAGGCACACCCTATAGCCTAATTAAAAGATATAAGGTTATATAATAGCTTGTTAGATTATTAAGATAATCTAAGGATATATATTACGCCTATAAAGCACGATTCTATAGAGTATAGGTAGTGTTTTTATAGATAATAAAGCTTAATTCTTACTAGCTATAAGACTATTATATAATGTTAATATATAATATTAAGTTATAAGATTTATATAGTAATCTCCTAAGTCTATAGTTCTTTATTTTTAATATTACTTAATATTATTATAAGTATTACGGCTATTCTAGTATAGCTAGTATTACTTCTAGTAAAATCTTAAGAACTTATATAACTAAGCTATTACTAAGAAGGTTATCTTAAGTACTTAAAATACTAGTATAAAATCTAATACCTAGTATAGCTAAGTAAATAGAACTTTAATATTAAGACTGATATAATAAGAACCCTTAATTTAATTATCTATAATATTTATAGCTACGGCTCTTTAACCCCCCCCCCTTCTTCCCCCCTATCGGGATAATGGGATATAAAGGCCTATGACTTACTAGTCTAGGGCACTACTACGAACGACAAAGTAGTCTAGCAGTAGTCTAGTAGACTATCGGCAGTAACTAAGACTATAGTATATAGGCCTACTAGAGTAGTCTATATCTATCTTAGCTATATTATAATACTTTTTTTTGCGTATTCATGTCTAGCTATATATCTTCATAAGTAATAAGGTTATAAAATTATATAGTTCTTTATTAGTAGTTATATAAGTAGTTATATAAGTAGTTATATAATGCTATTAATACTTTTATTTATTTTAATATAAGTAATACTATGAGCAGCTGAAAAGAATGTAATTAGAAATAATTACTGATTAAGCCCAAGCCAAGATTTTCCCGCGGCCATCGCCAACGATAACCCCTGAAAAGCGTATTGAATCGGGCTGGCTCTGATGGGGATACCAAATGCTTCTGCATCCATCTTCTCAGCTAGCTCACGAAGCTTGCGGAAACTATTAATCTGTCTTATCATGCCCGCAAGGTCAACTAACTCATTCTCATCGCCCTCCCATGCTGCGAGCAAGTATATGGGTGCCGTCACTAATGCAACATTTGGAATGGACAGTTGAGACAGTGGCTCACCTTCCCCAAACTGAATGAATGCCGAAGGTTGCGAAATAGGAGGCTGTCCCAGTTCCATGCCGTTCCACTCGTTACTCAAAAGCGTCGCGAGTTCCTGCGTGTTGGCATACAAAATCTCCCGCATCGGTCGACCAGTCCGTTTGAGCACTCCTTCGGCCGGATCATCAATATATTCCATAGCACCAAGATGCTCTATCACAAGCCCTGCAATTGCCTTTCGCTCGCCATGTTCCCCTCGCCACCATTCGGGATGATCCTGCAGCCATTTTGTCGTGGCCTGGCCATGTTCAGTCACAGAAGGGATGCGCATGTGACCGGACACGAAGACGAATACGTGCGTGCGATGTGGCTTTACCGCAAGGACATCTTGTGCAAGTTGTAGCACTCCAATATGGCCATTTTCCTCGACAACATTAATGCCGTCTGTGTGGGTAACGACGAGGATAGTCTCATCGCATTTCTCGCCCTCTGCCACTGCCCAAATCGTTCGTGAAGATGCATCTTCGAGTCCGGCCGACGGCAATGCAATTGTTGCAGTTTTCCCTTGCTCCGACGCCTCAATGACTCTTCTGCTCGCAATCCCTGCTGTGAATACCACAGGCATGTTTTGGTAATCAAAGGTAAAAGGAAGGTACTGATTGACAGCAGCAGCAGGCGATATGGTTCCATCCCAGGCGAAAATCACCGCCTGAACGCCGCTTGCTTTAGCCTTGGCGATAGAAGCGCCGGCAATGGTTGCAGGAAGCAGAGGATTGTTTTGCAGGCCCCAAGGCTGCGACCCCTCCCACACCTTGATTATTGCCCCAAATGAGATACTCGGGTTACTGATTTCCACGACAGCAATCTTGCCTCGGGCGGAAGACCAGGGCGATAATGTCCCACGCAACTTCACCAGCTGGCCAGATATTCCCTCTGGTGATGTGAAGCCACTATAAGGGAAGACGGAGGAGATGTCGATTGGAAGCTCATCCACGATAAGACTTGGTGGGCTGGTAAAAGGCGGCATGTACTTGAAGGAAAATTCATCTGAATGGACCTCATAACCCATGTCCTTCAGACGCGTCTCAAGATGGTTCACGAGCTCCTGGTGCTGGTCGCTCCCAGTCAGGCGCGTACCCAAACGAGTGAGGAGGTCGACCTCAGCTTGATAATCGAAATTGGTAAAAAGCGGCGCCATGTTTGGCATCCAAAGTTTGACGCTGCAGCGAAGGAATCGGAATATAGAAAGTCTCCAAGCACTGAGTTAGCGGATGTGAGCTTCCACGGCTTGGGAGGGCGGGCATCCAGCTTATCTACAGCAAGGCCCCACTACAATGGGGTGCGAATTGGAGCCTGCGCCGGATCCGGGTGCCAAATGTCTGGAGGCTGAATGGACGGCAGATGTGTCTGAGCTCCGTGACTCCGTAGATACTCCGTACCGACCGGATTTACCCTACCCAGTATTATTGGCAGGCCAAGGCACCCCTTCACGGAGCACGACAGCATTTTCAAGACAATGAGCAGACTGGACGAATAAAAGTCGTTCATTGGTAGTCGCGAACCGAGGATCCGAATCCACAGTGCAGCGTCAAAGCTTGACTTGTGGATCGTGGCTCAGCGCGTACGTTGGTAGTAACTTGCTTGTTGGCAGGCACGCCTCGGCTGGCTAACTCAGCCAGCCCCTCATCAGCCGCCACACTCTCCCTAGATAGCCTCTCTCTCTTTCTCTCTCCTTTATACACACATTTATTTAGGTCTTTGCTTTAGCTTATGCCCTATAGTGTGACGCCCTCGCTCCCTCTCGCTCTCTCTCTCTCTCTCTCACGTATTACTTAATCCGCTATATAGTAATAATTACTATTTCTTACTAATCTTAACTATTAGAAACCATCATCTTAATACTATAAGCCCTAATATGATTTTTCTAATAAGTCTTCTATTAAAAAGAAAGATTATTAACCTTTAGGACTAAGCCTAACTCTCCTCTAAAATCCTATCTACTAATATTATCTAAATTATACTATAGTATATTATAAGAATAATAAGGTCTAGCTACGTCTATTACTCTAGATATAAGCTATCCTTAAACTCTACCGCCTCTTAGCCTAGATTTATTCCTCTTATTTAGTCTATAAAGATTAAGGACGTATTAGCCTAATTCTAGCCTTCTAGTTAGCTTAAAAACCCCCTATTATATTATTCTAACCCCTTATCTTACCTATTTAACTAATACTACTAATAATCTATAATAAAACCCTAACTAAAGAAGAATAAACTATTAAGAGATAGTTAAGGTTATTTTATTAAGAGAACTAACCTAATTACCTTATTTAAGACTATATTATAATCTTAGACTATACTAACTTTAACCTTAACCCTAGTATAAAGTCTAGCTAAATTCCTACTTCTTCCTCCTAAAGATAAGTATATAAACTAACCTCTACTCCTTCTTCTTAAAGAAAAGCCTACTAACTAATAACTAATAAATTCTTTTACTCCTACTAGACTAGGCTATTTCCCTAGTACTAGTTAATTAAGCTATTATCTTTTAGAACTATATATTATATCCCTATATAGTAGAAGGCCTTTATTTAGTATAAGAGAAGAAGAAAGATAATAAAGATAATAACGATAATATACTAGGAGACTTATAGAGGAAATAGTAACTCCTCCTATAGAAGATATAATAACACCACCTAATCCTTATTTAACTAATAAACTATCTATAGGAAATACCCTATAAAAGCTATTACTAGAATAGTTATAAGAAGAAGATTAGCCCCTAGAAGAAGAAGAAGAAAATTAATTATACTAATTACCTCTATCCTTTTAGCCCTAGCGTTTAAGGTTACTATCTCTTATTAATATAGATATAGACTAATCCTACGTACCTTCCCTATTAAGCATATAATCTATCCCCTTTCCGCCTAACCTAATTAATAAAGATAATATAATAGAGCTAGTTATACTATATACTAGCTTAGACTATAGAAATAATATTATATAGATTTAGATAGCTAAGTAAGAAGTAGCTAAAAACACATACTATATACTTTACCCCCTTTTAGAAGCTAATAATACTAAGGTTAAATTAGCTATTACTATTATCTAGAGTATAAGGATAAAAGAATAATAATAGCTTAAAGCTTACGCCCTATAAGATATAATTACTAATTAGGCTCCCCTTAATAACCTAGCTACTATAATAGACTTATTTAAATAATTCTCATCTAGACTAAATGCTAATAACCCCCTAGAATTCCTTATAGAGCTATCTTAGGATTCCTATTATACTTATTATCCCTTTTAATCTAACTCCTAGTAATAGTCGCCTATAGTCTCCCCTAGACGAGGATATAACGACTAGGATAGACTATAAGGATATAATAATTAGGATAGACTACCCCCTAGCTTCTATTAATAGTTTAAACTAGAGGTCCTAGTATATAACTCTAAAAAGATAGATATTATTTTATATATTAATTAGATTAGATAGATAATAAGCTAGGTAGGCACTAAAGCTATTCTTTAAAATATAGCCTTTAGCCTATTATCTAATTAAGAATCTAATAGCTATACTTAGTTTATTAGCCTATTAGAGTCTACTAAAGCCTAACTAGGTAAGGACCTAGATCTATAGATTAAGCTCTTATAAGAACGCTTTAAGCGTAACTATAGTATAATTATAGAAGAAGTAGACGGCCTTAAATATTCCTTTATAATAGAGGACATCTTAATACTCTAATAGTACCTTAACTATAAGAAGGCTCTCTATTATAAGGCTAGTAGTATAGATAAAAACTAGATAGCCTATTATATTCTTTAGGACTCTAACCTAAGCCTAGTAGTTTTAGTTAACTCTATAGATAACCTAATAGTAGATTTTATTACTTATAAGTTACTTACTTATTACTATAGAGCTAAAAGAGCCTAGGAAGCTTAATAGGATATAATAGAGTAGATAATTAAGGCCTAAACCTAAGCCTTATATTTACTATATAGAGAATTAATATAGCCTAATAGGGATTCCTCCTAAGACGGCTACTCTTATTAGTAGAATAATAATATAGGTAGACGCTAGGAAAATTATCCTTAATATATAGAGGGTAATTTTAATAACTATAGGGATAGTTATCCTTAGTAATAAGATAGTAATTCTAATAATTATAGGGACAGCCGTTAAGACTAATCCCTATATCCCCGCGATTACTATTATATTAACTAGGAAGATAAGCCTTATAATAGACGTAATAGTAAACCTTAGAATAACTACCCTTAGAAATAAAGAGACCCTTATAATAGTTAAATACGTAAATATAGTATAAAGAAGGAATATACCCCGCTAATAGATATTATAGCTAAGGATAAGGTACCGCCTATTAGATAACTAGTAACCCTATCTACGGATTAGTATAAAAAGGTATTTAGTACTAAGCCTCCTACGCGCCTTATTAAAGTATATCTTACCTATATAGAAGATAGTTAAATTAAAGTTAAATATAACTCTAATAAGACTAATAAATTAGATAACAAATTAACTCCTAGTCTAACTATATCCCTAGTAAAAGGCTATAATAGGCGTCTATAAGGCTAGCCCCACTAAGATAAGATTAATATAATAATCTAAGCCTTATTCTAGCTTAAAATAGCCTTATATTATTAACTAAATAAGCTAAATAGACTATAGTTTATATAATTATAAATACTAATTATTAGCTTACTTCTAATTTATACCTTTATAGCTATATATATATAAATAATTATACTCTTATTATTACACTTAATACTACTTCTAGAATAAGCCTTATAAGTAGACGTTAGGCTATAAAGTATTTTCTAGATATTCTTATAATAATAATATTAGAACTATTACTTCTATCTAGTATTAGTAAGGGAGGTCTACAGGTTATAAAGACGATATCTATCCTAGTTAATTTTCACTACTTAGATAGATTAGTAATATCATATATAGCCCTATATAGTATTATTAATAACTTATCTTATAGTCTTATTCTAGATATAAGGTTTCTTTACTATTATTAACTTTATATTATATAAGGTAAGGGTAATAAACTAGACTTACTACTACTCCCTAATAAACGTACTATAACACTTACCCTAGCCTATAATAGTAACTATATAAAAGTTTATTATATTAGGGTAGCTAGGGTATATATAATTCCCCCTAGCTATAGTTTTAATATTCCCTTATAGTATATATATATAGCTATCTAGATATATAGCTATATGTTAATACTAAAGCCTATTAGATAAGGATACGCCTTACTCCCCTACGCCTTAGTAACTAGATAGGAAACTACTCTCTTATTTATTAACCTTAGCCCTTACCTAGTATGTATTTTCTATAGCTAGGATCTTAGGACTATTAGTCTAACCTATATTATATAAAAGGTAGAAGTATTCTAGACTATAGTATTAGTAGCTATTATATTAAATAACCTATTAGGACTAGATTACCCTAAGGATACGCCTAAGGATCCTAGGCACCTAGATAGTTTTCCCTTCTATATCTAATTACTAGAAGACCCTAACTCTTTTAATATAAGCTTAGTAGATATAGCTACCTATTAGGGTAAGGAATATATAACTAAGCTATAGAATCTTATTAGATACTACTAAGAGCTATTTAACCCTAAGATTAGTAAGTTTAATAATAGAATTACTATACTTATTACCTTTTAAGAAGGCATAGATATTTCTAATTTAGCTTAGCGCCTATACGCCCTATTAAGGCGTAACTATATTATAATAGACGGCATCCTAGACCCCCTACGTGAGGCTAGTATCGTCAAAGACGTCCTATTAGGAGAACCTTACCTAGTTTCCTCCCTAGCTTTTATTATATAGTAAGGAGATAAGCCCTATATCATTATTAACCTACGCTATATTAATATAAAACTAAGACTAGATGCCTATCTCCTACTATAATAGGATAATATCCTATCCTCCCTATAAGGTAGTACTATATTCTCTATTTTAGACTTAGTAAAAGGTTTTTTCTAATAGCCTATTAAACTATTAGATAGATAGAAGACGTCCTTTACTATACCCTATTATAGTTAGGAATGACTTATAGTTAGTACTATAGGTCTAGCTACTAGCCTAGGGTTTTTCTAATACTATATAGAGAACCTATTCTATCCCTACCTTTAGTAGTTTATCTTAGTATATATTAATAATATAATTATCTATTTATATATAATTAATAACTATATTTACTATCTAGATCTCTATTTTAGAATCTTATATTATTTAGGTTATATATTATTACTTACTAAATATTATATTATATATAATAGTTTATAGGCCCTAGGATATTAGGTATCCTAGCTAGGTCTTAGTATATTAGAGGAAAAAACAGCTACTATATAAGATCTAGCTATCCTAAAGAACCTAAAGTAATTAGAAGCTAGTCTAGGCATTATAAGATACTACTATGAGTTTATAGATCATTTTTCTACTATAGTAGACCCCTTAAATAGGCTTAAAGCTTAAGGTTTTTAGTAAGCCCTAATTAAGAATCCTATAAAAGACTCCTATATAACTAAAGTTACCTTCCCCTTCTACACTAAGCCCCCTACTAATACGTCTACCCTATCCTTACGTTAGGAGGCTAAACGTATATATTAATAGAATAAGAATATAGATTAGCTATAGAATAAATACTAGGTAGTATAGAGTAAGCTAAAAGACGCCCTAATTAACGCTATTAAATTAGCCTACCTAGATTTTAATAAGCCTTTTAAACTATATATAGATAGTAATAAGAAGTATAGTTTTAGTACTACCCTCTATTAGATATAGGATAATAGTAAATTACGTCCTATACTCTTCCTATCTAAAAGTTTATCTTTAGCTAAATAAAACTATAGTACTATAAAGTTAGAAACTACCGCCTTAGTATAGGCCCTATAGAAGCTAGAATATTACCTTAACTATATATAGATTATTATTATATCTAACTATACTATAATATAGGACACTTTTATAAGTATTAGGAATAGTAAGCCTAAAGGTAAGTACTAGTTAGTAAACTAGTATTTATATCTAGAATAGTAGTATTAGAATATTAAAATTAAATATAGAGAAGGTCACGCCTACGTTAATACTAACGCTCTATTATAACTTCCTACTATCTATAATACCACTAAAGTCCTTATTACTAAACTAGCTTTAGCTACTATACTATATCCCTATATAGCCCCTTTTAATAATAACTTCCTAGCGTATATCGCCTAAGCCTTACTAACTAACCTAACCTTCTAAAAAATCTATATATAATTACTATAAGATAATACTCTAAGTATATTATACTAGTTTACCCTATAACCTAAGTCTAAACTCCTTTATTTCTATAATATAGATAATTAACGCCTATATATTCCTAAGAAAATAATAGATAAGGTTATTTATATTAGCTATAACGATTAATTATATACTAGAGGTGCCTTATATATATATAAGTTCTTATATAACTATATTTTCTTCTATAATATACGTTACTATATTACTATATATATATTAACTTACCCTAAGTACTAGAAGTCCCTACCTAGATAGTCTCTTCTATATAGAGATATATAGCTAGTGCCTATACTAAAATGTCTATTTACTACTATATATTTAGATTTTATTACTAGCCTACTAGACTATAACGGAATTAACTACTTACTTATAGTTATTAATAAGTTTTCCTAGCTTATCTAATACCTAGAAGGCTATATAGATTAGTCTACTAAAAAATAGGCTTTAGAGTATATACGTCTAGTATACCTAGATTAAGGAATACCCTATTAGTTTATCTATAATACTAATCCTAAATTTATATCCTAACTATAGTAATCCCTATATAAAGTATTAAATACTATTAGTAAGCTAATAACTACTTATTATTAGTAGGTAAATAGTCTAAGTAAGCGTATTATTTAGACCCTAGTATTATACCTATACTTAGTAATCAGGTCCTACTATAATATATCTAAATAGTACTACTCTCTACCTTATATTCTATTCTTACTTAATACCTCTATATAAAGTATAACTAGTATCTTACCTTTTAAGCTTTTATATAGATATAAACTATAACATTTTTTATAGCTATTAGCTATAATAGATAATAATGATTTTAGATCCTTATAGAAAGTATATTTTACTAACGCCTAGGATATAGCCTAGCTAGCTATAGCTTATACTAAGATATACTATAATTCTAAGTATTAACTACCCCCCGCCTTAGATATAGGTAATATTATTTATATTAAGCTAGCTAAGCCTAGTACTAATAGATATTACCTTAATTACTAAATAAAGCTATCCTACTACTATACTAGCCCCTTCCCTATTACTAAACGACTATCTATATTATATTTTAAGCTTAGCCTACCCTCCTATCTTAACTAGTGACTAGAAATTAGTATTAAGTACCTAGAGCCTATTTCTACTAGAACGTATATAGCTTTACCCCTAGGCCCCTTAAAAGATACTAATAAATATATTATTAATAAGATTATTACCTATTACTACGTAGGCTATAAATAATAATACCTTATTAGGTAGCTTAACTATAATAAGATATATAATAGTTAAGAACCTAAAGATATTTTATAAGAAGATATACTAAAACTCCTTAATTATTATAAATAGTAATATAACTTAGTCTTATAAGGACGCCTCCTATACTTATAATAATACCTAAGCCGTCTATCACTATATTAACGCGTAGATATACCTTAGTAGGCACGCTAGGCTATATAGCCCTAGCCCTATTATACCCCTTAGGGTTAGGCTAGGTTTTATCCCCTTATTTAATCTAAATTTTAATATCTTCTATAATTATCTATAGTATTAGCCGCTTTAACCTCTCTATTAATATGTATTCTTAAACTTCGTAAATTAAGATACTACTCTTAGCCTCTAATAACTCTAATATTAAGCTTCTAGGCTACCCTTAGTCTATTTTCTATTTTTAGTCTTTATCTTTTATATAATATTAGATACTAACGCGAAATCTAAATTTTTAACACGTAAATTACTAGCTATTAGGACGAAGGCCCTATTTTTTAATAGTTATCGTCTATTTATATATTATATTTATAGGTAGCTAGTATAATAATGCCTTTTAGTCCTTTTTCTTTTTTCTTTCTACTACTAATTATTACTAATTATTACTATAATTTTTTTATTATTACGCCCTCTATCTTTATAAAAAACTACTCTTAATCTCCCTACTAATATTACCTATTATAATAGTAGACGACGTTAAGCCTTAACATAAGTCTAAAGATAATAGCGTTTACCTCTAAGATAACGACGATAGATACGCCTCTATAAATAAAGAAGCTATAGGCGATATTAAGGAAAAAGACACTATTAAAGAAGGAAAGGAAAAAGGAAAGGATATTATAGGTAATAGTAATATTAACGAAGATACTATTAAGGTTATTAAAGGAAAAGGAAAGGAAATTACTAAGGATAATAAGACTATTAAAAATAACTAGGATATAGCTAATCTTATCTATAATAACTTAACTAGTCTTCCACTTAACTTAGTTATTATAAAGCCTACCCGTCCTTATAGCTCGCCCCTAATCGTCGCCATAATTATCTATATTAATAATTATATAGCTCCTAGCTATAATATATATTATATATAATCTAGCGCTAGGGATATTTTTACTAGAATTTATACTAATATATCTATTATCTTAGGTAATTATTAAGTTCTATCTATTTATATTTAAGGTCTTTTAGAGTATAATTAAAGAACTATCTAAGCTTTTACTATAACTATCTCTATTAATACGCTAGAGTTAATCTATACCTATAATAAGCTACTACTAGAGCTATAGAAGATAATATTCCTAATTAAGTTAGACCTTTACTCTACTCTTAGTACTACTCCCTCTACCCCTCTAGAGATTGATAATATAGATACGCTATCTATCTTAGTCCCTAGCTCTATAGTCCTCTTTAGCCTAGGTTATACCTTTTTATATAAGATATCTAAGGTAGGCGGTAACTACGTAGTAATTAGAAAATAGTATAAGGATTAGACTATAAAGGTTAAGTTATTAGACGTAATGTCTATTAAACTCTCCTATACTAACCTAAATACTAAGGAATTTATATAGCCTAGATTCTATTAGGACCTTACCTTATATAATCTATTTACTAGAATAATACCCCTAAAGATATACATTCATAACCTAATAGGTATAAACATTATACTCCTAATAGTAGATCCTACTAATACTTATCTAAAGCCTATTCCTATTACTAGTCTCTTCTTTAATTAAATATACTATTATATATCTTTATTAGCTAGTGTCTATAATAAGCTCTAATATAATAGTATCCTTATTAAGACTAGCTTAAAGGTATCTAGCTATACTAAGTTTTTTAAACTTCCCTTGCCTTAGACTAAGACTAAAGATAAGTAGATTATAAACTATAGATAAGTTATTACTAATAATAAGGCTATAGAGTTCTATATAGTTATTAAAATTATAGATAAGAACTATAAGCTACTTAGTATAGTTAGTAATATAGTCTTAGTTACTAGTTTAGGTATTAAGGCTAAGTCCTATCTATAGCTAAACCTAAATAATACTTATTATATTACCTATATTACTAAGGATATTATGATTTACTACTAGGACGTAGAAAACCATACTTAGAGTATATTCTATAATATAGAAAAATCTACCCTAGCGGCTACTAACTAAGCCTAATAAGATAGTAAGCCTAAAATAATAGAATTTTATAAGCTAGAAGATAAAGCTAAGATAAAAGAAGAAGCTATTTATAAATCTATATATAAGACTATATTAACCTTTATATCTAGTACTATAGCTACTACTTAGGCCGCTACTAACCTATCTAACACTACTATATTAGATATTACTTACTATATTACTACTATTATTATAGAATTATATTATTAGAATAAAATAGATAATATATACCTCTAGTATATCTATACTTAGATTAGGGAGTACCCCGTAGTTAATAGCGAGAATAGATATAGTAAAGAAGGCCTAACTTTCTATAGGTACTATATTACTCTACCTCTAGGAGTAACGCTATATTATACTTTATTTTATATCTATCGTCCCCTCTAGCCTAACTACCTAAAAGTATATAAGGCTCTATATCTTAAGGTTAAGTTTCCTCTTACTACTTTCCCTAAGAAGCTAATAGAATTTTCTATTATATACTTCCTAACCCTAGGTAGAAAATCTTATAACGTAGATACGAATTAGGCTAAGCCTACTATACCTAATAACTCTATCCTTATCTAAGTCTTTATATAAATAGACTTTATAATACTTAAATATAAGATAGTAGCCTTATATACTATATATAAGGTCCCTACTAGAATAGATAGAGTAGTATTCTAGGAATATATTTATAGCTTCTAGGATTTCCTAAGTAAGTATTATTATAATCTCCTTTCTATCTTCCCCTATTTAAATAATTTAGCCTTCTATACTAATATTCTTACTTCCCTATTTATATCTTTATCTAAATTAAGAGCTAGTAAGATTATTATTAGTAGCTACCCTAGTATTAGAAAAAGTTATATATTAACTATTATTATATAATATACTCTTTATAGCTCTTACTATCCCTAAGGCGATATAGTAGCCTATACCGCCCTAGCTACTATTAAACTTAATAAGTAGACTACTATTAAGCTTAAAGTAGCGCTAAATAGTATAGATACCCTTTAGGAATTTAAATAGTAGAACCTTAAATATATTAGATAAGATACTAAGTAGGATACTAAGACTAAGGCTATAGCTAAGGATAAAGTATTAGTATTAAATAGAGAAGAATCCTTAAAGATAGCTAAAGCTTATAAAGGTTTTATTCTATTACCTAAGCCCTAAGCTATCGCCCTAAAGTCCTTTAGTACTAAAGACGTATAAGTCTTATAGGCTACCCTTACTAATAAGATCGTAGATAATATTATTAAACGTTTATATAAAAATAGTATTAATATAATAAGAGTATATACCTTCTCTAGTAAACTCGCCTATCTTATAAAGCTAGTTCTAATAAAACGCCTAAATTTAAGTATAGACTCTAAGAAGCTAGTTATAGACCGCCTATTTACTAACTACTATAATACCGTCTTTACTTAAAATACTATATAGCTAACTATATCTTCTAATCCCCTTTCCTTTACTAACTAAGCCCTTATATATATTACCCTAGCTAATACTTATATAATTCTACTAGCTTAAGCCTATACTATTTTTAAGTTAGACCCTTATACCTACTCCCTTAGTAAGTTAGAAGTAACTAAAGCTATTACCTTCCTTCTAGAAGAAATAGTAAAGACTATATAAGCCCTTTACTATACGCCTATAGCTACTTATACGCTTAGTAATAACTTAGACTATATCCCCTCTCTTATCTTCTATAATAAGAGTAGACGCTTAATAGAATCCTAGCTCTTTATCCTTACTACCTACTAGTTATATACTATAACTTTTATTATTAGTAATCCCTAGTAATCTAATACTATAGTACTAAGTAAATATTAAGTATTCTACACACCTACTATAGGCGATAAGGTAGCTTAGATACTATAATAAGATTATTTTAGTACTTAATATAAGATTAGCTTCCTTTAGTATACTAAGGAAAATAATATAGTTAACCTTTATATATATACTAACTACTACTCTTCTAGTAGTATTATTAGGTAGGTATCTTATAATTTCTATTAAGGTAAAATAATAATTACCTAGGAAAACTAGAAGCTATCTAAAAAATAGTATAATATTATATCTTACTTAAAGAAATATTCCCTAAACCTCTATTATTATAGTTTATTTAATAACCTTTAAGATATATTTAAAATATAAGTAGCTATATCCTACTTTAGCTTAACTACTACGCGTTTCTATATTAAGTTAGCTATCTCTTTTTAGTATAATCTATCTATTCTTTATAAGTATAATAAGACTTAATACTATAAGATCTTTATTATTACTAGCTATGCTATATAAGCCGCTAAAATAAAATACCTTATAGATAAAATTTCATATAACTATATCCTAGAAGGTACCCTATAAGTCTATACTATAGATAACTCTCTTAGTTATAAAGCTAAGATTATTATTATTAACTTCCCTTATAAGTTAAAGATTAGTTTCCTTAATAAGCCCTACTATATTAATATAGCCTCTACCTATACTTATTATTATACTATCTATATTAGTAATATAGCTAACCTAGAAAGGAGTAAGCTACTTAATAACCTAATTTCTATATATTAATAGAGTAACGCCTTAATTATAATAGTAAAGTAACCTAACTTCTATAATAACTACTATAATATTAGATATATTACTTATAGATATAAGTCTATAATTAGAAAAGATATACTTATCTACTACTTATACTCTTATAATAAATATTATTATAGTAGTTAGGCTTACTACTATACTACTATTAGAATGTCCTTTAATATTAAGACTCCCCTAGCTCTTATTAACTCTATTTAATATAACCTACTTACTAGTACTATAATAGTCTATATAAAGAACTATAAGGAAGAAGTTATTAATAGTAAGCTCGTAGTTAATAATAATAGCACTAACTTCTATAGTATAGCCTACTATAAGAAGCTAGTTAATAAACCTACTACTAATAACACTAAGCCGGCTACTACTACTTCTAATGCCTTTACTACTACTCTTACTACTAGTGCTTAGGATAAGCCTACTACTACTACTCCTAATGCCTCTACTACTACTCCTACTACTAGTACTTAGGATAAGCCTACTACTACTACTCCTAATGCCTCTACTACTACTCCTACTACTAGTGCTTAGGATAAGCCTACTACTATAGCTCCTAATGCCTCCTCTTAGGATACTAAGCCTACTACCGCTCCTAATACCTCCTCTTAAGGTGCTAAGCTGGCTACCACTCCTACTCCTATTAAGTACACTATCCCTCCTTAGAATAATAATAATATTACTCCTCTTACTTAGTAAACCTTATATAATAATAGATTAATTTAATATTAGAATTAGAATTAGAATTAATTTAGAATTAAGAATAGAATTACCCTTACTTCTTATTAGACTTATACTTTAGATTAATATATATATAGGAAGGATAGATTAAGATTAAGCTATTCTATTAATTAATATTATAGATAATATCTTCTTTTATACTAGGGGTTATTTGTAGGCACGCCTTAGCTAGCTAACTTAGCTAGCTCCTTATTAGCCACTACACTCTCCCTAGATAGCCTCTCTCTCTTTCTCTCTCCTTTATATATATATTTATTTAGGTCTTTACTTTAGCTTATGCCTTGTAGTATAACGCCCTTGCTCCCTCTCGCTCTCTCTCTCTCTCTCTCGCGCATCGCTTGATCCGCCACATTGCTACCAAAGCCAAAGGATACGAGTATAGAATTGACGACTAACGTGGTCTACTGGGCCGGGTATGAATGCGACCAGGCATCGGCGAGTCGCATTCCACCTCATCCCGCGGAAGGTCCATGGTGTTTACCGTTGAAGTTTCGCGGCGGGTTAGTCTTCGCGGAAGCTAGAGGAGCTTCCCGACACCTTGAATTCATCAAAACACTCAGTGGGACTACCGTTGGCCGCCCTAGGTCCGAAACCCTCCTCTGTTATTTGACTCTGTCATTGACTCATGCGTTGTGTGAAAGGTAAGACTATCAAGAAGTCCTCCTTTTAGGCGTATGTAATGTGTGTACGCATTAGCCCTTCAGTTGCTTTGCCGTATGCGCGTTTCAAGGCACAAAAACACCTCACATCAAGTGGCTGGAGCTTATGTGAAAAATGAACTGGCATACAGAGTGTTACAAACGCTACAGCACAGCACCGGACGCGAGTGTTAATAAATATGCGAATTACCGCTTCCAGCTACGCCTTGAGTAGGGGTAGCTAGGCGAAGCGGCGGCGCGCGCGTTACCTATTTAGGGTTACCACTATTCCGGAGGCGGCAGCAGTATATCTAAGATTACTAATAAAGCTTATATTAGATAATAATAAGTTATTTATATTTAACTTTTAAATATACCTTATAAAGACTATAAAGATTAAATAAGACTTATTTTTAATATTTTATTTATAATTAAATAGTTAAATAAAGATTTTAAACTAATTACTTAAATAATATTTATGAAGTTTTATTGATTACTAATGAAATAATTAAATAAATCGATTATT
This sequence comes from Beauveria sp. NWAFU-1, assembly GCA_024472245.1. Classification (NCBI taxonomy): domain Eukaryota; kingdom Fungi; phylum Ascomycota; class Sordariomycetes; order Hypocreales; family Cordycipitaceae; genus Beauveria; species Beauveria sp. NWAFU-1. The sequence goes on from JANBXD010000003.1 coordinate 4,611,635, forward strand.
ATTTATATAATAAATTTGTAAAATATAAAAAAAAGTAACTTAATAATAAACTTAACTGAAAAAATTAATTTTTTTTTATATATTAAAGAAGAAATATTAAATAAAACGCCTCCTATAAGGCTATTCTTGCCGAAGATATAAAAAGTAACATCCCTACCAAAACATCAAGAGCGGCTATCGTGGGGCGAGAACTGATGAGACTAACAGTACTGACAAGTGTCGAAATCACGGCCTTATTATTATGGGGAGTAGTGTCACTTTACACCAGTAGAAACTTGATGATTGTAGCTAGACGCACGCACGGAGAACAAGTTGAGCCAAAAATAGCATGACCGCGCTGATCAAATGCTCAAAAAGCAGCCGTGGGCGCAGTGGAGTGTCTGGACCACAGCACTCCTGTTCTGCTTGCTCTGTGCGCACTGTTGTCGATTCGGCTGGAGCCCATTGGAGCAGGTGGCGTTGGACGCTGGACGATCAGGTTATGCTGGTACGAAATAAACAAACGACATCTGGTACGACGCGATGTGAGACAGTTGCACCACAGTATGTTCGATCGTAGATTACGAACGGATGATTCTAGCAGGTAAATGGAGTGGAGAGGAGAGATATATGTAGAGAACGAAAAGGGTGGAAGGCTACAGCTTCTCACCGGATAAGACACGGTGCTGCTCTTTTCACCCATCTTGACATCTGGCAGGTTACTCATCATCGCCAAAGAAAACCTTGACGGGCAACGAATCGTCAGTGAAGATCTTGAAGCGCTCGGTCACCCCATCGATTGCCTTGACCTCATCGTCGGTCAGGCTCCAGCCGTCAATATCAAAGTTGTCCTTAATGCGGGCCGGCGTAGCGCTCTTAGGGATGACGCTCCAGCCCTTTTGGATGCCCCAGACGAGGAGCACCTGCTGGATTGTCTTGTTCTTGGCGTCGGCTAGCGCCTTGAGCTTTTTATTAGCGTAAAGCGGAGAGTTCGTCGAGCCTAGGCACGAGTAGGCGGTGCTGTGAATGCCGTTAGACGTGGCGTAGCTGATAAGCTTAGGCGAGGGGTTGCATGGATGTAGTTCAACCTGATCAACAGCAGGTATAATCTTCACTTGTTAGAAATATTCGTTTAGGGGTATGCTTATACCACACCTTGCAGCTAGCATCGTTCAGAAGAGTCTCGAGGTGTTTGATAGTAAAATTGGAAACGCCAATGTTCTTGACCTTACCAGTATCGACTAACTTTTGCATCTCGCGCCAGGTGTCAATAAAGTTCCAGTCATCAAAGACGGCCTGTTGGCCAGGAATCACCGAGACAGGCCAATGCATCAGGTATAAATTGACATAGTCGACACCGAGCTTAGCGAGAGACTCGTCGAGCGCCTCGGCGACTCGCTTGTGGTCTTCGTTAGAGAGCTTGGTGGTGAGCCAAATTTGGTCCCGGGGCACGCCCGAGGCCTTGATACCAGCACCGACCTCGGTCTCGTTACCGTACGCTGAGGCCGTGTCGATATGGCGGTAGCCGGCCTTCAGTGCAATCTCGATCGCGTTCTGCGATTTGACCTGCCAGGTGCCGAGGCCGATGGCGGGAATCTTATCGCCCGTGTTGAGGATAAAGGTGTGACTGGGCCAGTTAGAGCGGGACGATGCAGAAAACGCATGTGAGAAAGAGGAGATCTCGAGGAAAGGAGCAGTAAATTGGCTGCGGTTGGCGCAGTGGTAACAAGAAGCATGGTTTGACGGGAAGGACGTACGCAGTGTTCTTGACGGCAGCCATCTTACGATGATTTGCGCAGGTACATGTAAAGTGGGGGAGAGAATGAGGCTGTAACAGGAGAATAGCAAGAAAAAAAAGGAGAGCAATGGCCTTAAAGAAATACTTGGTGGCCGACTGTTTACGCTTTGCTCTCCTCTACTGGCGCGAGAACAATTATATTCCATTTTCGGCTCATAATGGGAAACTTTGGCTCAGCTGCCGGCAGTGAGTGCTCTACTGCAGAGATTATCGCAAAGGGACCCGCTATATAAGGTTAATCATGCTATTATGACGTTTAAATAAGGATACTTACGTCCAACAGGTCTTTCTCCGCGGAGATTGATACTTTATGCTGTTGCATTGCCTAGTTAATATATTATCGTATTGTGCATTTTTATACAAGATATAGCTCTTGTTGGCTATAGTACCCGCCTTTCTATACTGCTCACATAAATTATTCTATATATAGGTTGAACATATATTTCAGCGCACTCAGCAGTAGAGAAGCAAAGACACAAAGTCTTCGCGTCCTGCTGATATTGCTGTAGATATAGTCCATTATAGAATTTATAATAGTTAATATCATATTGGGCTCTATTAACCATTTGTTCTATGCTATGTAAGCAACATTATTAATAAAGCACAGTAATGTAGCGCAAGTTCCGATAACTTCGGGATTACGGAACCGACCGCAGGTACAATATTCGTTTGGCGATGACTTGTTCTATGCCTTCGCTCAGCTAGGATAACAATAGGGATTTGGCGTTATTCCTCCGGTTCGTTTGCTCGGGTTTGGTATCATGGCCACTTTAGCGGTGCGCCACGAGCCAGGATGATAGCCTTGCTGGAGGCAGACGCTGTAGATATCTGCGACTAGGTAGCCTATTGCTGGCCAGAACCTCTTAAGCATATACACCATGATTCCACCGCCATGCGTTGAGGCGTTACCAGTACTGAGAAGCCAGTGAGCTTTTTTGTACGAAGTTGTTTGTTCAAAAAAGTTCCAAGCCTCAGAATAGACGGGTTTTGGGACCAAATGTCGGCAATGCCGTTCCCTACGCTGGCTGAACCCTGAGCAGCGAATATTCTGGTCCCCAACTCAAGTCAGCGGGCAGATCTTGTCAATCAATCTAGAGCAAGCTCGAGCTTTGAGCCTGGCCAAATTCACACGTCGAACAGCCAACGACGAAATTGCGGACCCACGGTCTCTCTGTATCACACTAGAAACCTTGATTCCCTTTGACGAGCAACCCGAGCCGCCTGCTGAAGAATCCGGCTGGTGCATTGAGAATATCCACACCAGGGGGCTCGGTTTCGCCGACGCTGACTTAATGAGATTCGGATTGTAATAGAGACAGTAGAAAGAGTGTCATAGAGATGGTAATTATCCACGATCTCACCTAGAATCTAGTGGATTTTTGGATCCTGAGCTTTGACAGGTTAGTTGTCATAGATGAATGGGTGAATAGCGCGAACATTAATTTGCACGAGCTGGGGAATCAGCCCTGATCAAAACCTACCCCTGCCGGTCTCTGCTAGCACTGGCGTCATCCAGCTTCAGGAGCCGGCAGCGGGAGTTTGAGCCGTGAGTAGCCTAAGCACGAAACATGCGAGAACAAGCAAACCTATTATGTATATAGCATTAGCTTGAATAATGGAGAAATGTAGCTTAAATAATGGGGAAAGGCATTTTTATTACACGGTACTGCCTAACCAGGCAGATCGCGGTGGGCAAGGGCCACCCACTTTAATGTACAATGTGGCTATTCTCAGCCCTGCGACGGGTAAGTTTTTATCCCTTGAGGCCGCTAATCCTTTTAGAGAGATTCCGATATATGGTGTGCTGTGAGGTACTTCCCAAAGGGAGACCAACTCGATGAACCGATCGCTTGGGAGTGTGATTGGGAATTCTGCTGCTTTGCAACCCAGGTGTCCTGAACCGTCACCGGATCTCCCATTGCAGCTGATATCCTGCGACGTGATTTTCGACAGTCAAAGACGGAGCAAGGACTCCAGGAACGAGTCAGACTACAAGGGTATAACACGTAGCACATTTATTCTGAAACATACTGAGAACAAATTTGCTCATTACTGAAAAAGTATTCGGCCGTTTTAGGTGCAATGCTAAGACGACCTCTTCGCAGGTAGCGCAGCAGGTACGCTTTCCGCGGCAAATACCGCCACGCTACCTCTGCCTTTCAGAGAAAAAACCACTGCCATAACTAGTCCCGCGCCGAAACCCAGAAACCATGGTGTCCGGCCTACGGCCGGCTTCGAGCGCAACCCTAGACGGATTAACTAGATGACTGTCTCCTCGCATTGACGGACTCTGGCCTGCCTGATACAAGTCAGTTCTGGCTCTGGCAACAGGGTGGGGGTGAATTTAATAGACTCAATGACTTCACATGATGGCAGCCGTCTCTGAAACTGGGACACTGCTCTCCGACGCGTACAAGTATTATTGCTCCACTTGCAGCCAGCCAGGTTCTTCAAAGGACGTCTGATCCTGCTCTCTTAGCTCCACAGAGAAAATTAGCCAGAAACGTCGTCGCGCTGCCAAGCATGTTACAAAAAGGGCTGAGCAATTTCACCTCGGATCCTCGGAAGTCAAGTCCGACCAACCGTCACGGTCCATCGGGTGGAGCTCCGACGGATGCGGCTCCAACGGAAGCTAAACCGAAAACGCAATAGCATCCGTTGATTGACGCAGCGAGGCACATACCTCAGGCACCGCAGCCTCTGATTAGTCTAATCTACCCTAGTTTTATAAAAAGGCTTCTAAGCTATATAACTATAAAATTATAGCTAAAAATAGCTTTATAACAATGGGATGGAACTTAGGTTAATTGACACCTAGCTAGGCTTCTATAAATGCTAGGTATAAGTCGCTCTTGGAAAGTGCTTGTACTGGATTCCGGGAGTGACATCTCCGTCACTAGTTGTATGATTGTAATGTTCTACATGTTATTCGCGAGCTTTAGAATCTAAACTTACAGACATTTAGTTGAAAGGTCGGACAAGGATATCGCTCTATACATGTACTTCGAGATTCTACAGATTAAAGTATCGAGAGATATTGTGGTGCTGTGTATTTACACTAGTCTCGACTCTGAACGAGCGGAACCGAGCATTCTGGAAGAATGCTTAGTGTGTTGCTGAATCTGACAAGAAGTAATGAAAAGAGAGCTCATTACAAAAGAAGTAACGCCAATGCCAAAGTTCTTCGAAGAAAGCAGCCTCCGCCTCCAGCTCGACAAATTCAGCAGCCTCCATAGCTTCAACTTCTAAGGCCTCGGCAGATTCAAACCCTCCAAGTGCCCCAGTAGCCTCAGTAGCTTCCATTGCCGTAGTAGCCTCGGCAATATTGTTTGCCTCGATGATATCAACATTGACTAAACCCTCTCCAGCTTCTCCCACTTGCAACCTTCCAGTGAGGTCCCTGACACCCAAAGGGTCTGCTTTCACGAATACCTGCTCCTCACGAATCAACTCCACACACCCAGAGCCCCCTCTCTTGCAGATATTTGGTAGTTTCAGGTCAGGTGCGACTTCTTCAAGCGTCTTTTTGTAGTATGGCTCGACTTTATCGTGATCAAATTTATCGAATGGTGGAATCTTGCGCAGACTTTTCTTTGGTAACCCGGGTTTTGGTATGCCTGTTTTTCTTTTTCCAAAACCGGCAATCTGAGGCTGTGCTCCACTGCTTCGCATATTGAGGTATTTTGGATCGAACTCTTGATTGCGTTCAAACAGCTTCTCGATCTTCTCGCCATTCTTCAATTTTTCGATATGGTCAGGTGTCAGCGCACTCGCTGAATACCAGCCCTCGATCTGTTGCCAGGGAACACCTTCCAGGACTGCGTATTCAGACTGCTCCACATATTGCGGAATCATATTTTCTGGCTTGAGTGTCTTAACCACATCAATCATTCTGGGGTCTGTGCTGATGCTGTAAACGTATCCGGATTCCCCCGTGTTGATGTTGATTGCAAAGTCCTTGGCGATTCGAGGCTCCGTAGTTGTCGAAACGTAACGAGTATAGTCTTTCGTGACCCCCTCATGATGAAAAAATAAGCTGTAGGCCTTATTCTGCTCCGCATCTGTCAATTCTTTGGCATATCTAAGACCTTTGCACCACGAACCCCCTTCTGTGCGAATAATGTCTGGTGACCTCATGTCGTCGCGGAAGACTGTCGACGGCGAGTCCTCGTTGGCACGCTGAATTATGTGACCGTCTCCCCACTCAAGAAGGAGCAGGAACAACGCACAAAAAATGGTGTAAAACTGGCTGCGCATAACGGCGAAGGGGGGATATAAGAACACAAAAGATGTAGGTTGAAACAGTTGCGGTTCGCTAATTCTGGAGCTCGTCAATGAGACAATTAAAGATCGTATGTGAGCGAGTCTCTACCTCCATTTAGAATGCGGTCTTAGTCTATATATACATGGAAGGTAAAATACTGGAAAGAAGAACACGTCGAAAAATTGGAATTGAGTCTTTTTGCGAAATTGAGGAGGAGCCTTTGCTTAGCGTTGCAATGGCCATCGTATGACTGTTTTGATTGTAGGAGGTGTGGTGCCAGAAAACAGCTTCTTCGAGCCTGCAAATGTTTTATCAAGTGTGTACATATCAATCAGTGTCTCGGCACTTGAAGGTCTCTCGTGGAGTAATGCTATCGCGTCGCATGAAGAGTGGCAAGGCATCTTCCTCGCTCCACCACATATTATTAAATCTTGAAAACTTACATCCAGTCGCGCGACAGGCATCATGAAATTATTTGGCACCGTACTGGTCTTGTGCAACTGCTTACTTTTGGGTGCGAGCCTTACCCAAGCACGAGTTTCTATCCCCGCGAAAGTAGCCTTCGATATTTCCACTTTGGGCGACTCTGTGGTCATCGATGCGCGTTCAGACATTGGCCAGGCCATACAGAACGGGACTCAAAAGCTCAACTGACAGCTCCTACTTCGGCGGGAATCAGTCGATTGCACGGGACTTTCGTCTAAGGCTTGCGACTTGGTCAGCTGGATCCATAAGGTGAGTTCTATCCATACTGTCGCGGAGATTAAGTAAGGGAACGAGCTAATTTGCACACCAGGGTTGTCAGAAAGTATCTAGCTATCTTCCAATAACCGCACTTTCAAAGCTTTCACGAGCTAACCCTTCACAAATAGCAAGCGGCGTGTGCGACCAAAACGGGCAACGACGCGAGAAGATGTTGTGATGACGAGGAGCGTCTTCCTTTCGGTGTAGGTCCCTTTAAACACGTCAAGATATAGAAAAGCAAAACTCATACGAGACAGGGAGGGGTGTATTACACTGGATACCTGAGAGCTTGCGCGCCTTAGTATCAACTTAAACGTTTTGATCGCCCTCAATTTCCCGATCGGCCATGTAATGCGGACTATGGCTGCCGCCTTGGTATGAGCAAATGGCTCTGCAATATGCGCAACTGGGAACAAGCTGTAAGATCAACAGCATCCTTCTCTCGTTTACTGGGGATATGAGACAACAGCTGACATGCGCATTCCCCAATCTTCTCCGTCAAACAGGGTTGTGAACAGCGTAAAGTTTGTGATAACCCGATCAGAACCGGAAAAGAGTTGCATGAGTGCTGCAGGAAGTGGCCAAGGACACCGCAGGTATATATGATGCGGCTTGGATCCAGACTCGCGCGAATTGACTAACACAAGCACTCTAACAGGGGTTATTCTCCGAATTTTATCAACATCGTTTCAACCTCAAGTGTCCACAGCAGGCGGACGGCAGACTGAGCGTTACAAATTCATCTGACGGCGACGTCAACTTTAGATACATGGGCATTGAGGCCGCTGAAGGGAACGAGATCCGCGTAATCAAGGTATACGAGGCGCCGGTGCATACTGGCGAGAAACCTTCGAGTGTGGGTTGGATCAAGGTCGAGAACGCGAAGGCCATGGTGAAGCTTTCGTCATTTTCAAAGAACAAGCTCAAACCTGGCAAGAAATATACGGCAGTTGTGCTGCGGCGCCCCGACTACGACTGGCTCGCTCCGCCTGTCAATTTCACTATGCCATGGGATGGGCTGCCGGCGGGCGACACTAGCAGTGAAAATATGCCCGGTGAGGACGTTGTGTCCAATGAAACGTACGGGCATTGAGTCCGGTCAAGCAGGGAACTAGGCCGGCATGTTCGGATCGCACGTGGCGCCGGTGATCTTCGAATGTGGGATGGACCATGGTCAAGAACGCGGCGGTACGGTGAAGCTTCCGTCGTTTCGGATATAAAGCTAGGATCTTCTGGGAAGTATGGGCACTGTGATATGGCGCCACTGCTATGACTGGCTTCAAGTTCGAGGTGATTCGAAGTTGGGGATTCCGCGAGAAGGGAAATCAGGGTCGGAGGCCGTCTTCCACCTGAGCAAATAGAAATTGAGGCTGTTTGCCACACCCGACCGTCGGATAAGACAATGCATATATAAATAGATATTAGTAGGGATCTGAGAGTGGAAATATAAAACCGCGTCACAAACCTGCCGTCGGCCGGCTAATCTCCTCATGATAATCTGCTTTAATGCACCGTCGGATGTAACTTGAGTGCATGCTATCAAACAATTTCAGAATAAGAGCGGCTGCCTCTATATCAGTTTAGAACGGTGAGATACTACCGTCTGTTATGATCCGTCGAAAAACTTCCTTCGACTCCTCATCTCGAGGCTTTAGCTGTGGAATTAAATAACACAAGCTAGCCAGCGCCATAATACTCTACAAACTAGTTCTACAAGGCCTATAATTAATCTTAAAGTATTTTACTACTTAATGTAATGATATAGGCAATCTAATTGTTTATAAACTATTCTAATAAAGAGTTCATGTGCTTACACAACGCATCAGGTTTCAAAGCGGGGTTAGGATCAACATGGCTATATGACGCCCTCTGTCTACATAGTTCTAGCAGCGGTTGTAAACTAGCCCCTATGCTCCGAAAACGATGAACTCTAGTAACGATGATGACAAGGAGCTATCGCTTCATGAACTCAGTGTTCATTACCAGGCACCCATCGTCTCGCAGCTCGTCAGTATAGGAAGCGATTGCAATCAACAACAGCATGTCAAGTTTCGCTCCTTCGTCAGCTGCCTTGAGTGTCTCGAGCCAAAAGGTATACAGCTACGCCGAACGTCTATTGACGCCTTCCGCCAGCGAAATTATCTTGCACTATCCTATACCTGGGAACCTTCGGAGTACGAATGTACGGAATCCGGCCGGTACAACGTCGAGGACTGGGATCACGACCATCTCAGTCCTTCAAAAGTCCGTAACTGCGTCCTTGACCGCGTTCTCAGCTACATGCGCTACGCCAAAGTCCAGGTTATTTGGATCGACGCCCACTGTATCCGCCAAGACACATGCGGCGCTGCCGCTTGCGTCCGTCACACCAGCTGTATTCAACAACGCAATGCTTTGCAAGCTATGGACCTTGTCTACCAGCTCAGCCAGCACCCTGTTGCTCTTCTGGGACGTCCCTTGCGAGTCGGAACCGACCTGGATCTGCTCGCACAAATCCTCTCAGGTGACTTTGTTGACAACTCCATATGTCGACTCTCGAGCACCACTACGATTCCTGCGGCAAGGAAGGCATTGTGGCTGCTCCGCGAAATCACTCGAGACGCCTGGTGGACCCGCGCCTGGACTTTCCAGGAGAACTATCGTGGCGGGCAGCGGATGCGACTACTTATTTCCCATGATCCGTCTCTAGAGGAGCAGAAGCTACGTCTTGAGATTTTTGATAAAATACCCGAGGAACTATGCATACAATCCGTCGCCTTCTCTACGGAAGCGACACGGCTGTGCCTGGCACTTCGCAAAGTGGCGGGAAAGCTGCTACCGGGCGACATTTGCTGGATTGGTGAAGTGCTCCGAGCGGCTGGAAGATATGCGCTCGTTCTGCCCGAGACGAGCGCAATGACACCAACAGTAGTCGCTGACATCGAGGCGCGCTTGTTGACGGAGCCGTGGGACCGACTGGCCATCCTTGCAAATTGCTGTCAATACTCGGTGCGGTTAGACGGTCAAGCACTCAGCCAGCAGAGGCACAGCCTTAGTCTGTCGATGCTAGCCATGTGTTTGCTCAATGGCGAGATTCTCAACAACGACGACGACGGCCTGCACCCCATCACTTCGATGACGACATCAAAATTTCTCAGACAATATCTATTTAAAGAGTTCAGCGCGCCTGCAGATGATACTCGGCGACTAACATTTAACAAGGGTTGCCGACTTACCAGCGTGGATTTAATAGTGGAGGGTATCTCGACATACGGGCATATATGGAGTTTAGGCCGCATTATTGACACCTCATTGTTTTCGCGGGAACTCCCATGGATCAATGAACCAAACGGCCGACTCGAACTAAATGAACGGAAACGCCTATTGCAATTGGTGATCTGTTTATATAAACTAGACTACCGTGATCTTGCTGAACACATTGATGGATACCTTGCTACCGACGCCGAGGCTGAGGAGGGCTACGTCAACTTTACTGACATGCATTTCCACCATATGGCTATCGAACTAGCAACAGCGATTCAGGCGGGCCAGAAGCTGATGCTAGGCTGTATCTGGTATCCCAAACGGAGGTTCTCACCTTACACTGCCGTCTTCGTGGGGTCTAGCGAGGAAGAGTACGACGTGGTACGCCCGGCGCCGGCATATGTGTTCACCTCAGCCTGGTTTCGTGATCAGGGCTCCGATACTCACGACGCTAACGACATTGACCGCCACGTCTCGCTTGAGGTTGTCTTCGACGGACGCCTAGACTGTGACGGTGTGCCGCACCTCCGCACCCGCACATGGCGGCTCGGCATGTGCTTCTTCCGAGGTGTTCCGCGCACTAAAGTGGTATTCCCCTGGCCACGAGCGTTGCAAGCCGTCAAACCGTCATGAAGATTCAGCGACGTGTCGTAAGACTATTAGATTAAGTTATCTATTTCTTAAGTCTCTAGCCAAATATACCTATTAAGCTCACTGCCTGTTACTGTCGCCTTACTTGTTCTACTCATGACCTATTAGCTAAAATCACTCGCTTTATACGGATTGCTAGCAGCTGCCGACATCGTTGCAGGCCCTACGGTAGATGGCTTGCAGGAGCCATGTGGCATCAGCCGGCAGTACCACCTATTAATGTATCTAGATAGCCCTGTCTTGGCATGTCGTACCCACACAAGCTGCTCTTCCATTTGCCCAGTTTATGGGAGATTTCGTAGTAGTACGCGAGAGTTCCAACCCACAGTAACAGGTAGCTCAATGAGTTGGCAACATTTGGGGCTGACGTGTTCTCTGTTGGGCCAGCCGATGGAGGGGTCATACCTTCCGGAAAATCAGCAGCGAGTGACGTGACCAAAGTAGTCAAATCTCTAGGTGATTGTTATTCGTACTACAGCTTCGCCCAGCGACGCTGGTGGTACCAGTGTCTTAGACTATGCCGTTATGCGCTGGCAGGCATTAAAGGATGACGACAGCATCACCGCATCTACTCTATAAGTGAAATATGTGGCTAGCTGAGCCTGAGTAGTATTACAGCATAGCAAGTGAAACTCTTTTATCAGCACCTTCCCCAAATTCTACAATTTTGTTTAAGTCACTTCTTCATCCTCTCTTACTACTCAACGCTTAGTCCTCAAATCTCCCCTTTTGGGACTATTCATGTAAGGGCGCGTATTGACGTTATATTTACGTAATTAATGCTATAAGAAAGCCCTACTTTTCCTTCATCTGATGAACCGACCTTTAGCTTAACTGGACCAATAACAGTTAAGTTATGGCTGAGTGTCACACCTGATCCACCAATAACAAACTTAAGCTGTTTGCAGCCAGAATATATTACATCACTGATGTTAGATAGATCTATGTAGACCGCCTGATTCCTATCTATACAAAGGCAGCCATTTTCCTATAGAAAAGAGCAAAACTTAGGATACCTTTCATCTTTCTTCTAACCTTTTGTTAGAGCTACTCTCTGTGTTACTCTATCTTCCACTTCGTGATAACCTCATATACCTTAACAATTCAAGATGCATAGCTCACAACAAGCAAATGCTCTGATTCGAATGGGGCAAGATGCGCTCCTGGAGGACCTGAAAAGAAAGGAACGCGCTGAAAACAATGAGCTGAGAAAAGCCTGTCTTACAGAATTGGTGAACGCAGATCCCAACGTTAGAAAGAATCCATTCGCTAGCAGGCTGATTTGCTTCAGTTCATTGACGAGTATAATAGAATATTTGGTACCACGGTAACGTTATTCGCGTACTTTTGGCCATTTTCTTTATTGCGGTAAGTGAGGATCATTGACCGCAATAAAAAGCGTACAACAGTTAAGAGATAATTCACTGACATCTCCACTTCGACTAGGATACGGACTCGGATGGTAAGCAACATCTTACCATCAGTAGGCGTGTTGATGTACAAATGATACTAACCCAGTTCCAGGGCGTCTTTCAGTCACTGAATTATTGAACCTCACGGAGAGAAAGGACAAAGATGCCTCTGAGAGTATTCGAGCAATGATCAAAGAAGCTGATGTTAGTAAGGACTCAAAGCTCAATCTTGCTGGTAAGTGAAAAGAGGCGTCATTGCTGCCTTGATAATTTGACTAAGCGGCCAGAGTATCTTGTTCTCGGTATTCTTGGTGGTGATCGCAAAGCCGGCTACATTCTCGCCACCAAGTCGTAGTAGTCGGTCGCAATTGGCTTGCTGGGCTCGTGCTGTTTGCTCATTTTTACAAAGTCGAGACTATAGTAGGTGGTGTTGGAGATACTGTTTGTAGAAGGTCTGGCATGAATGAGAATCCCGAAAATGAAGTATCACTCCTATCCATCCTCTAAGACTGTTCCGTCAGTTCACATTCCTGTTTGTGTATGTAGTCTTTGGCCCAAGGAGTAACTCCGGCCGATACTCTCCGAGCAGCTTAGTACGAAGGGGGCACTTTCATTCCAAGGTCGGAAGATATATACAGGTACTTAACATGCTCGCTGTTTTTCACGTTCGTCAACCCTTCAGGGTGAGGAATGAATCCACGAAATCTACTAATTTACTAGCATATTAACCTTAACACACGTTAACATTAAATTACGCCTAATAAGACATATACCTAAGTATAGCCTTCTTAAACAGGCAGTTCCTCTCGGGTTGGCTTCTCCGCCGCGGCGCGTATTACGCTCTCAGTCCTAACGGTCCTAAGTACCATCAATTATTCCTATGCCAATCTCAAAAGCAACAACGGAACACGGTTTAGTAGGCGATTGGATGTAGAGACAGGGAGAAGGACTGAATCTCAGTTGTCTTTATAGTTTTCCAGCGTGCAACCCAAAATCCCTTTACAAACCATGACAGCGTTCTCTTTCGCCTCTTCTTGTTCTAGGTCCAGGTGTGCGTTTTGCGCCTCCCACGTAATCTCGGTAATCGTAGCACCTGCCTCGTATGTGCTGTCGGCTCTAGCGACAGCAGGTTGAAGTTTCAGAGCCATCTGCTCCGATTTGGTCCAGCTGCGGCATAAATGAACAAAGAAAGCACCGGATGCGTCCTCTGGGATGGAGTAACATAGCCATTTGTCTTCCATAGATTCGGGCATGAAGCCATTTTTCAGTTTTTTCAGATCCGTCTCGGAGACCTGCAGGTCCCAAGGCGCCGTGACTGGTTTTTGAATCGGCTGCGTTTTCCATCCACTCAGCGGAGTGGCGTCGTGGACACTTATATTCGTCATGGCGAGATTCAGGTGGCCGTAACTTTGGGAGTGCTCGTAACGAGAACGTTTGTATAGTAAGTGATAAGAAAATGTACGAAAAGCTGCGACTCAATACCACTACGCGGGATGTAGCGCAATTTAAACCTTCCTGGCAGCGGAGTCACGCCGGAGTTAGTGGTGCGGGAGGGGCGGGACACGTTGCAGCCAGACTTCACGCCAAGCCCTATGACGGCTGTTGTGATATAAAGGGGATATAGCCGCTATAAAAGTGTGGTGCGTCCGTTTTTTTTGAGCGGATAACTCAATAACGGCCGGCCGATCATGTGTCAAGTCACGACGCTACTGCCTTTGCAGAAGCTACCGTCCGCCTAACTAAGGCTCTTAGATCCAAATTTCATCTGTAAGGTCTGTGTTTGTTACGCTCGTTTTCCAACGAGACGCGCCTATTACTATAGTAATCACTTCACAATTGGTCTATGCTTATTTCTCTGCGCCGTCTTCCTTGGGCGCTGCCGGTCCCTCCCCTTCCTTAACGCTCCTCCATTCTAGGGTAAAGGAACCCAGAGCAGACAGCGCCGCCATAATAGTGCCGACAATGTATACCCAACGGAGGGCCAAATTGTATTTTTCGAGGACTGCTGGCATATCGGCAGCTGGCACTACGTCACGGAGTCGCGTTGCACCGGCGTCAATGATCTTCTGCCGGTCTAGGTTGTCCACAATGCCCGTGATACCGTCGATGAGCTTTGTGTTGAGAACATTTTGGCCGACAGATACAATGATGGCGCCTCCAAGCTGTTGACAGAAAAATACGAGAGCAACCCCCATGGGTATCTCCTTATGCGGTAGCACAGTCTGGACAGCAATCGGACCGTGCTGTAGCCCTAGTCCTACACCAAAGCCAAGAAGAATCTGATACCCAATCCACATGCCACTGCCAGTATAGGTCGCGAAGGTTGAGATGAGGCCAGCACCAATAGTTATGAAGCAGGAAGAAACCATGGTGAACGGTGTATAATACCCAAGCCAACCGACAAGCTGGCCAGAAAGTGTGCTTCCGACCACGAGCGACAATACGAATGGAAGTGTGCAATACCTGATTGAACCGGACTTTTACCTTTTATGGCTTGCAGCCAGAATGGTAGGTAGTAGGTGAAGATATCATAGTTGACGCGAGGCAGAACATGTACCACATGGCCGAGACAACAGTGCGGTTGCTGATGACGATGAGCTTTAATGGTGGCTGTCTTTTGAGTAAGAATCTGCACCACGATAAAGGCGATGAGACAAGCGCCGAATAACACAAAGAGAAGAATAATGCGCCAACTGCTCCAAGCATGTGTAGTACCTCCCCATTGAAGGGCAAGAAATAGACAAACTAAAGACGGGAGAAGAAATAACTCGCCGAGGAGATCGAGCTTTGCAAGCTGCTGCCGAACAGTGAGGCCAGGCTCCATAGGTGGCGACGCCTTGAGGGTCAGAAGAATAATAACCATGGCAACGCCGCCAATAGGAAGATTGATGTAAAAGCACCAACGCCAGCTGGCATGGCTTGTAAATGCACCGCCTAGGATAGGACCGACTACAGAAGACGTTCCAAGAACGACGCTGAAGAAACCATTGTACAGAGGTCGCTTGGGAAGAGGCACGGCCTGCATCATGAGAACGATGGCTCCTGACAAGATACCGGCACTTCCTATGCCGGCAATGGCGCGCCCAAATATAAAAGCAATCGAGCTCGGCGCGGCCCCGCAAATGGCTGATCCTATTTCGAAGAATGCCAGCACCGTCAAGAACACGAATTTGGTCGGATAAAAGGAGTAGATTCGTCCCCAGAGAAGTTGGAAGCAGGTCGTTGTCAGCATGTACGCGCTTCCATACCACCCAACGTCGTTCAGGCTGTGAAATTCGTCCACCATGCGAGGGATAGCGGTTGCAACGATGGTGCGATCCTGGGGAGGGTTGTATGTGTTAGTACAATGCCGTTGTAGCACTTTCTTTCCAAAGATGGATCAGACTACCAGTGACATGAGGAGAATAGCAGATAGAATGCAGGCCATGGTGAGAGCTACCTCCGAGCCGCTGGGATACGCAGGTTCACTTTCGGCATCTCTGCACGGCTTCGGCACTTGCGCATCACCTGTGAGGCCTCTTTCGCCATCATTGGTACCTGCCAATGATGAATCTCTCGAGTCTTTCTCGACAGTCTCATCTATAACAGCCGGTGTGGCAGAGCCTGGGGTGATTTCTTTCATAGACATAGTGATCGTCTCCTCTGACTGTAAAGCGAATAGAAAGGTGGCTCCCAAGGTAACTGGGAAACTTTGGAGATGGACTTCCAGAAAATGAAAATTCGGCGTTGGTCGTTGTCCGCCAAAGAGTCAATGCCTTTTTTATTGTAATTTACCAGGGCCATCGCCATGTACAGTGGGGAGACAAAAGTTCCGTACGATAGCCCTAGCATTTGTGATTCGCTCGTGATGGCCGCCACTGCATGAACAAGGCTGTCGTCACCGTGCGGCCGCAAGGCACCGGTTGCTCGCTGATGCCGCATGCTTGGCTTCCTGGATCATTGTGCGTCTGTCGGGCAAGAGGGCGTAGGGTCCTTTTACTGCGCATGTACGCCTAGGGGAGCATGTGCTTTATTGCGCTGGCTTATATTGCTGCGAGGATACCTGGCGCCTACAACGCCTATCGCCGTCGCATTATTTCTCACATCATAGTAGATGATACGTGGTCGATTCGATTGTTTCATGTTTGTATAAATATTAGACGGTACTGATGGAGTGGAATCTCACCTATACTGCACCTGCGCTGCACAGGCCGTGATCGACCAGTCGAGGCTAATATCAGCTGTTGCCAACGGTCAAGGACTGCAGTTGGGGGGGGTTTTGGATGCTTGTACGAGCTCTAGCCATTCCCAATACAAATTCATACACACCCAGAGTGATTACCGCTGATGGAATTGAACGAAGTAGGTGTGGCGTCAACCCTGAGTAGAATCCGCGCCAGCCTTCACGCGCCCACGTAGACCGGCAGCACTGCACGAGACCCGTGTTGGCCTGGCTGGAGCCCTCTACCGGCGCCTGGCGCAACCGTGTGAGGACAATCTGCGGTAGTCGTTAATCCGGGATGCAAGGGCGACGACCGTAGCTACCTACCTCGTGAGGGTATGTGATGAGAACTGCTGCCACCTTGGCGCAGCCAGCTGCCCCAGCGGTGCTTGCCCAGTTCCTGAGCTCACCAAGATGGACTGACGATGATGGAGAATAATAGCTTTGGGCTTAAAACAGCGTTTTGAGTCGCTCGTACAGGACAAGATGTACGGCTGTCTCCAAAGTACCTAGGTAACTTGCACTGAGTCCTCGGTAGAAGCCTGACACTCCTTCAGTCTTGAAGATCTGTAGTACGCAATCAACAGTGCTTCTAGAACGTTTTAAGAAAGCACCGTCACAAGCTTGATCATTTGAAAGCTGCAGTCTTGTCTTTACCAGCCAGATTGGATTCGTAGCAGTGGCTGTTGCGAGGCCAGCAGCAACAGCAGCCTGCGCATGCACCAGTGGCTCGGCTTCCTCGAGGCCTAGATACTGAGCACCCAGCCTCTTACAGTTCCCATACACAAAGAATTTGACTGCCTGGCCTGGGACTACACCAATCAAACTAGGGACGAGACCGCGAAACAAGCCGCGAATGCCCTCGGTTCTATGTATTGTGCCAAGGGCGTCGATTGTCTCGCGGATAGGGTGGACATGGTGTAGCCGTTGAATATTCGAGATTCTGCCTTGGGCAGCTGTTTTATAAGTATCAGACTGCATGCGAGTCCTCAAAACGTCAAGAGGAGATGTTGCGATGGAATTGACGAGTCCGCCGCTTCTGGCGAAATTGTCAGCGTGTTGCGCCGCTACATTGTACTGTTTTGAGCTTACGCGCCAGCTGCAAGGTGTACCCATGGCGAAAGAGTATTGCGAACGGTCTTGTCGCTTGGGACCGGTAATGATCGCGCGAAATCTTTCGTGCCAAGAGCCATTGTTTTGTTTGGCGCAATATTGAAATGAACCGCGGCCTGATTTTTTCGGCGGCATAAATTACGGCTATGAAGGGACTAGGATCTTGTGAGAGACTGGTAAGCAACTAGAACTATTAACTTATCTAGTAGCTCGCTTGACAAAAGATTTAATATGAATTGCATATTGAGTATTAGTATATGCAACTTTCTCATGAGTTTAAACTAGCTCTTTAATCCCTCGACAGCATCACAGCGGCCGTTTTCCATTGTGACTTTGTCAATGGCACTGTGGCTGAGCTGGTGATTGCGCGTTGCTCAACTCAGCGCCAGGTCAGTGCCATTATGCGGCCTGACTAAATAGTTAACCAGAGGCTTCAGCCGTCAGCATTTTAGTCGACAAATTCTCAACCTGAGGTCCAATTGCTTCGTCTCCTCGCAATATCAAAACTTTAAGTCCCTTTTACAAAATGAAATCAGACTCCGGCTCTGCCATTTCCAATCCTTCGGGTCGCAAAGGCAACAAAAAGGTTCGCACCGGTTGCATTACCTGCAAGCAAGTTCATCCCCGCATATCTGCCAGCGACCTTTTCGCTAACCAGCCGCACTCTAGAATTCGCAAAGTCAAATGCGACGAGGCTAAACCGTCATGCATCCGGTGCGTCAGAACGGGCCGCAACTGTGAAGGCTATGTTGACCGCGTGCCACCGCGCAATGCCACGAGCCTGCTCCGTCTCAGCCCGATCATGGATTTTGAGTCCCCGGAAGGCTGCCGTGCCTTTGACTACTATCGCAGCCAGTCCGCACCGGTTCTAAGCAACATTATGGACTCGGAATTCTGGGGGGGCTTGGTATTGCGACTGAGTGTGACGGAGCCGATTGTGCGGCATGCTGTCCTGGCAATGAGCAGCCTGCATGAGCACCTCAGCTGCAACAAAGAGCAGCGAGACGCCGTGGGGCCATCGTTCATTTACTCGCAATATGGAAAGTCCATCTCGGCACTGAGGAAATGGAAAACGGGCGACGGGCCAACCATCCCGCTACTCGCTTGTGTTCTCTATACCTGCTTGGAGTTTCTGCTAGACAACGAAAAGGCGGCGAGGATGCACATCATTCAAGGTCGGAGACTGCTGAGCTCTCTCGGCAATGATTTCTCGCCAGCAGTTAAAATGGCCAAGCGAGATTTGGTTCCCATGTACACACGACTCGGCCTAGCTGAGTTCCTATACGGTGGCAACCCCCCGGGCGTGCCAGAGCATTTCCGTCCTTCAATCGCGCCACCCGCGAGATTTGAGAATATGGCGGAGGCAAGGACTTTGCTATACCATCTATTGGATGAAGGGCTGCGGTTTAGCACAAACGCCCGACCAAAAATCTACACGGGGGGGTTGGATGCCGACGGCTTGCAAACCCTCACATCTGCGCAGCAAGACTTGTTATCTCGATTGAGTCATTGGCATGCAATCTTCATTGTACTAACTAGCGGCCTGAAAATGACGCAGACAAATGTTTGTACGCAGAACCTCTTGCTGATATACTATAATACGGCTATCATCTGGGTCTCTACATCGCTGAGTCCAGAAGAATTGGCTTACGATGCCCACGTCACTGCGTTTGGCACCATAGTGTCGCTTGCCTCATCAATCATCGCGAGCGCGCAGAGAGGCCCACCGCTCCATTCATTCAGTTTCGAGACAGAATTAATCGCACCCATCTACTGGACGGCACAGAAATGCCGACACCCGCTGCTGCGTCGCGCAGCCGTCAAGTTACTCATGAAGGACGAGCTGAAGAACCGGCGCGAAAATCTATGGCACTCCAATGAAGCCATTGCAATTGCGTTGCGAACTATTGAGCTGGAAGAGAAAAGCATTGATGAATTCATGGTGGTTGCTGATGAGCGTGTCAAGGACTTTAGTCTGGAATCTCACAGCACACCGCAGTCCGAGGCTTCAAGCAGAGACTCCGACAGAAGCGGGTGGCATGTCCCACTCAGCCAACCGCCCACGCTTTCGCTCGAGCAAATAGAGGAGGAACAGCAGCTAGATGAGCTGCTTGAATTTAATCAAATGCCGGATACCACGATGGGAATTGGCACTGCTCAGGGCGCCGACAGCTTGGCTCAAGTTCTCGACTTGCGTGCTGAGACTGCAAACTTGCTGTCTCCATATGGCGCCGTCGAGAGTTCGCGCATCAAGAACATCCTCATTGGGGCTCGAGAAAAGGCTGGTGTTACAGTGACAATATTCCGAGAGCCACGGACTGCAAAGGATCAATGGGACGTGAGGAAAGAATTCATTCCGTTTCTGTAGCCAAGGACCTACCCCCATACATATAATTGTACCTGTTAACGCCAAGCTAATGCAACATTGAACGACTTGAGAAATCGTCTAGGTATCTCCATCGCCCATATTTCTTGCAGCACACGCTCGTGTGCTTTTGTCTAGCGTCTTGCCGAGCCAGTTTCTGCTAGATGCCGCCGCTTGATTTTCTCATCCTGCTCTGCCAACACACGCGCCGTGAGGCTGGCAGCCATGGGATTATTGATGCCGCTTATCCTAGCGTCGTTCTTTTTGGCTTTCTTATTTCCAGATGTAATGCTATTCGGGTCGCCTTTGTCCCTGGTATCTTGGGAGATGTCGCCGCCTTTACGCTTCTTCTTCATCTTTTCAGATCTGTCTTTTTTGAGAGAATGACACAAACCTCTGTATTTAAGGTCGTCCATTCTCTTGACCAAGTTTTCGATATCTTTCTCGGTCGTTGGTAGGATCGTGATGACGTTCTCTCGTTCGAACGGCTCGCTGCATTCGGGGCAGAGGTCTTCCTTGATTTCGGTAACCACAACTTCGGCAAAAGCATGGCCACAGGGCACAAGATATACTGATCTAGTGCCTGGGCCAAGCTGCTTCAACGAAACTGGGCATATGTACTTCTCGCCGCGGTGCGTAAACTTGAGTCTCACGATGTCGCGAAGAGAGCGAATCATTGTCAAGGTAGGGGCTGCGTCTGCAGATTCGTCTGTCGCCGTCAGGTGCTTCAAAACTGCCTCATAGTTGTAGAGTCGGCCAGATGCGTCCGATACTGCCGTCTCCATATCAAGCGGCGCATCGCTGAGCGCACAATGCGACCAAGCGTGGCCGAGAGATTCGAGGATGATCTCTTTGAGTTCAGATACTGTCGGTGTTCGAGCCGCATTCTTTACGAGCTCTCGACGCTTGGGGATCGAGCCACCGTCATTACCCATGGCGATTAGTTTGTTTTGCTGATAAGCCAATGGTAGGAATCGTGCTGAGATGGCAAAATTATTCATAGGCAGGCAGGTCCATAGGTATGGACTGGGTTGCGCTAGCGGACGCAGGAGTGGTGGGGTCGAATGTCGCACAGTGTGCGAGCCTTTATAAGTTTCCCAATTTCGAGGTGGCACGTACAGTGCTATCCAAATTGCACACTGCTCTCTGGTCAGTTCCCCGGTTTCCCAATTCAGTGACCCAAGCAAGCTTGCCCGCGCAAGGCATCGACATTCATCCTCAGCCACGCCCATTCACTCACCACACGTTTTCGTTGTGTACGTGTGTAACGTGGTTGTGGTGGAATCGCAGTCTATCTGATACTTGTCGTTGTATCAACCGTCCATCATCTTTACCCGATAACCGCAACGCTACCCATCCCAGCTGGCTTGCGCGATTGCACACTACAAAGGTTGCGACTTTCGATTCTCAACACATGTGTTATAGCCTCAAGGCCCCAAGTCTTCGCTGCCATGACGCAGCAGCAACCTGCCGCCTTTGAGCGGCTTGACTACATTAGTCGTCAACTAAAATCCCGGTAGGCGAGCTCCCACATCATCGCTTAGCGAGGCAAAGTCGCTGACCACCTAACGACAGAGTCGGCGACGATGTACGACGAAGAGCAGCATCACAGTTAAAAGATCTCGTCGGTGTATGCCATCGAGGTTAGCTTCAAAACTCCCACACCTGATTAGCGACCGCAGCTAACCGTGTTTACGCAGACCTCAACCCTGAGCAGTTTCTATCCTTTTACAATACTGTCAACAATAAAATCACACAGCTCATCACACATGGCGGCGACTCGGCAGAACGCCTGGGTGGCATCTACGCATTGGATGCGCTCGTCGACTTTGACGGCGTCGACGTCGCCCTCAAATATACTCGATTTACCCAAAATTTGAAAACCGTTCTACGAGGCAAAGATATGAACCCCATGCGGCCGGCCGCTGTTGCTCTCGGTAAACTTTGTCGCCCTGGAGGGTCGCTCATTTCGGAACTCGTCGACTCTGAAGTAAATACGGCGCTTGAGTGGCTCCAAAACGATCGAGTTGAAGAACGACGCTATAGTGCCGTGCTGGTTCTGCGGGAGCTTGCCGTCAACGCTCCGACGTTGATGTATCAGTACATTCAAACAATCTTTGAGTTGATCTGGGTTGGTTTGCGAGATACCAGACAGCAGATTCGAGAAGCATCTGCCGAAACAGTCAGCGCCTGTTTCCGCATTATCCGCGATCGAGACCAGGAAATGAAACAGATATGGATGGCCAAAATCTATAACGAGGCCAGGCAAGGGTTCAAAGTCAATGCTGTAGAGTATACACACGCGTCTTTGCTGGTGCTGAAGGAGCTCCTGGAACAAGGTGGGATGTTTATGCAGGAACATTACCAAGAGGCCTGCGACATAGTGTTTCGACACAAGGACCATCGCGAGCCAATCGTCAGAAACACGGTTGTGCTCCTCATTCCCGACCTGGCTAGTTACTCGCCAGCTGATTTCGCCCAATCCTGGCTGCACAAGTTCATGGTCTATCTCTCGGGCATGCTGAAGAAAGACAAGGAGCGTAATGACGCTTTTCTTGCCATCGGAAACATCGCCAACTCGGTCAAGAGCGCCATCGCCCCGTACCTTGACGGCGTGCTCATATACGTCAGAGAAGGACTGAGCGCACAGTCGCGCAAAAGAGGATCCGTCGATCCTGTGTTTGACTGCATCAGTCGTCTCGCCGTGGCCGTCGGACAAACTCTGAGCAAATATATGGAAGCGCTGCTGGATCCAATATTTGCCTGCGAGCTCACACCGAAGCTCACGCAAGCTCTGGTCGACATGGCCTTCTACATCCCTCCTGTCAAGCCCATCATTCAAGAGCGTCTGTTGGATATGCTCAGTGTCGTGCTTTGCGGCGAGCCGTTCAAGCCGCTTGGAGCGCCTCAGCCCAACACGCTCTCATCCGTCCCTGTGATTGCCAAAGATGGCAAGGATCCGCAGGCCTACGAATATCGCCGGGCTGAAGTCAAATTAGCGCTTAATACTCTGGGAAGCTTTGATTTCACTGGTCATATTTTGAACGAATTTGTGCGTGATGTCGCAATCAAGTACGTCGAGGATGAAGACCCAGATATCAGAGCAGCTGCCGCACTCACTTGTTGTCAGCTCTACGTTCGTGACCCAATTGTCAACCAAACAAGCTATCATGCTCTTCAGGTTGTGGGCGATGTCATCGAGAAGCTTCTGACCGTCGGCATCTCTGATCCTGAGCCTACCATTCGTCTGACTGTGCTCGGGGCTCTGGACGAACGATTCGATCGCCACCTTGCCAAGGCTGAAAATATTCGCATCCTCTTCTTCGCCCTTAACGACGAGGCTTTTACGATTAGAGAGGTTGCCGTTGCTATTATCGGCCGACTGGCAAGATATAATCCGGCATACGTGATCCCGTCGCTCCGCAAGACCCTTATTCAGATGCTTACAGAGCTTGAATTTTCGGACGTCGCTCGCAGCAAGGAAGAAAGCGCCAAACTACTTCGCCTTCTCGTACAGAACGCACAGTCGCTCATCAAACCATACGTCGAGCCCATGATCTCAGTGCTTCTGCCCAAGGCCAGTGACCCCAACCCATCTGTTGCGGCTACAATCCTCAAAGCGATCGGTGAACTCGCAACCGTGGGTGGTGAAGACATGCTTCCCTATAAAGACCGACTGATGCCCCTTATCATTGAGGCACTTCAGGATCAAAGCTCAAATATCAAGCGAGAGGCTGCTCTTCACGCGCTGGGCCAGCTAGCTAGCAACTCGGGCTATGTGATCCAACCATATATTGAGTACCCGCAGCTGCTGGAGAATCTTCAGAGTATCATTCGTACCGAAGATCAGCGCGGACCTATCCGACAAGAGACTATCAAACTCATGGGCATCCTGGGTGCTCTCGACCCTTACAAATGCCAGCAGGCAGAAGAGAAACCCCTCGACACTCAATCTCACGCAGAGCTTGGCCCAATGACCGATATTTCCTTGATGATGAGCGGGCTGACTCCATCAAACAAAGAGTACTTTCCCACTGTTGTCATCAATGCCCTCCTGCAGATTTTAAAGGATCACTCACTTGCTCAGCATCACGCTGCTGTGATTGAAGCAATCATGAATATTTTCAGAACCCTTGGCCTAGAGTGCGTTTCATTTCTGGATCGAATCATTCCTGCTTTCCTTCAGGTCATCCGGTCCTCGCCCTCGACAAGATTGGAGTCATATTTCAATCAACTGGCCACGCTAGTCAGCATTGTGAGACAGCACATCAGGAATTACCTTCCCGGTATCATTGAGATTCTGCAAGAATATTGGGACAAGTCATCATCATTGCAGTCCACCATCTTATCCCTTATTGAGGCCATCTCCCGCTCCTTGGAAGGTGAATTTAAAATATTTCTGGCAGGCCTTTTGCCGATGATGCTTGGTGTTCTTGAAAAAGATACCAGTGCAAAGCGTGCTCCCTCTGAGAGGGTCTTGCATGCCTTCCTTGTATTCGGAGCTAGCGCTGAGGAATATATGCATCTAATTATCCCCGTTATCGTACGAACATTCGAGAAACCTACGCAGCCCTCATTTCTAAGAAGGCAGGCAATTGAGACCATTGGCAAGATCTCCAAACAGGTCAATCTCAACGACTATGCTGCCAAAATCCTCCACCCCCTCACTCGAGTGCTTGATACTGGCGAGCCAGTACTGCGAACGGCCGCCTTGGATACAATGTGTGCCCTCATTCAGCAGCTGGGGAAGGATTTCATCAATTTCATGGGTACTGTGAACAAAGTCGTGAATCTGCGACAAATTCAGCATGCCAACTACGAGCTTCTGGTGAGCAAGCTTCAAAAGGGCGAGGCGCTTCCGCAAGATTTGAATACCGAAACGCGCTACTTCGACCGCGGCATCGAGCCTGCTTTTGCAGACCTGGGCACCAAAAAGCTAGAGATGAACGCTATACATCTGAAAGCGGCCTGGGACACCAAGGGCAAGTCCACAAAGGAGGACTGGCAAGAATGGGTACGGAGATTCAGCACAACTTTGTTGACTGAATCTCCAAACCATGCCCTCCGCGCTTGTGCGAGCTTAGCAAGCGTCTACCTGCCTCTTGCGCGAGAGCTCTTCAATTCTGCTTTCGTTTCATGCTGGAGCGAGTTGTTTGAACAATTTCAAGAGGAACTCATTCAGAATATCGAGAGCGCGATCAAGTCAGAGAATGTTCCGCCGGATCTGCTTGGTCTACTTCTAAATCTTGCTGAATTCATGGAGCATGATGACAAAGCCTTGCCCATAGACATTCGAGTACTTGGACGGGAAGCTGCGCGATGCCACGCTTATGCCAAGGCTCTCCACTACAAGGAACTGGAGTTTCTCCAAGATCAAAGCAGCGGAGCAGTTGAGGCTCTGATTGTGATCAACAACCAACTCCAGCAGTCCGACGCTGCCATTGGTATCTTGCGCAAAGCTCAGCTCTATAAGGAAGGCATCCAGCTACGCGAGACCTGGTTTGAGAAGCTTGAACGCTGGGAGGAGGCTTTGGCATTCTACAACAAGCGTGAAGCAGAAGTACCTCCGGTACAGGCTGTCCCGATTGACATTGTGATGGGTAAGATGAGATGTCTGCACGCTCTCGGCGAGTGGGATGCTCTCGCTACGCTGACCGGTAACACGTGGCAAAACTCGGCTCCCGAGGTGCAGCGTATGATCGCGCCATTGGCAACTGCAGCAGCTTGGGGTCTCGGCAAATGGGACATGATGGATAATTACCTGTCTTCACTGAAGCGAAACTCACCAGATCGCTCTTTCTTCGGTGCCATCTTGGCGCTGCACAGAAACCAGTTTAAAGAAGCGATATCCAACATTCAACAGGCTCGCGAAGGGTTGGACACAGAGCTGAGTGCTCTCGTTAGCGAATCCTACAACAGAGCTTATCCTGTTGTTGTCCGTGTCCAAATGCTTGCCGAGCTTGAAGAGCTCATTACATACAAGCAGTGCGACGAGAAGAAACGTGTGACGATGCGCAAGACCTGGGAGACGCGTCTTGAGGGCTGTCAGCGCAATGTTGACCTTTGGCATCGCGTACTCAGGCTTCGTGCTCTGGTGATAACTCCCGCGGAGAACATGCGCATGTGGATCAAATTTGCCAATTTGTGCCGCAAGTCTGGCCGCATGGGCCTTGCAGAGAAGTCGCTGAAGCAGCTAATTGGGGTGGAAGCGCCTCTTGAAAACATGATTCCCTTCTGGAAGGAAGGTTCGTCCCTGCCTAAGAATGTTCCAGCTCAGGTTATCTATGCTATGCTCAAGTTCCAATGGGAGACTGGGCTACAACCCAGTACTCATTCGCTCCGTCGCATCTCGGAGCGTACTCTGTACTGCCTGCAGAGGTTTACTAATGAAACTGCTCACCGATTCGACATGACCAAAATGCATCTCTCGTCTCAGTCTGGTACTGAGCTTTCCAATGCCGATTATGCATTCCAGAATCATGTCGACTCGTCTATCATTACTCCACAGACACAGCGGGCGCTGATGGAACAGACTGTGCTGCTAGCGAAGTGCTACCTCCGTCAGGGTGAATGGCTCATTGCGCTCAACAAGGATAATTGGCAGCGTGACAATGTCGATGAGATTCTCACTTCCTACTCTCAAGCCACAAAGTATAACCCGCGCTGGTATAAGGCATGGCATGCTTGGGCTCTCGCAAACTTTGAGATTGTTCAGACCCTCACTGCTCGCACAGAGGTCGATGCCAACCGAGCGGATTCCGTCGACATAATTCAGCACGTTGTCCCTGCCATTCAGGGATTCTTCAAGTCGATTGCGCTCTCTGCGGGCAGTTCGCTTCAGGATACCCTGCGTCTGCTGACCCTCTGGTTCACTCATGGCGGTCACGCAGATGTCCACTCAGCTGTGACTGAAGGCTTCGCAAATGTCAGTGTGGATACTTGGCTGGAGGTCCTCCCTCAGCTGATCGCACGAATCAATCAGCCCAATGTGCGTGTACAGCAGTCAGTGCACAATCTCCTCGCGGACGTTGGTCGAGCGCATCCTCAGGCCTTGGTCTACCCTCTCACGGTCGCCATGAAGTCTGTGCAGAGCACTCGCAGATCACGGTCTGCGGCACAAATCATGGACAGCATGCGTCAACACAGCGCCAATTTGGTAGCCCAGGCTGATCTTGTCAGCCATGAGTTGATTCGTGTGGCAGTCCTATGGCATGAACAATGGCATGAGGGCTTGGAAGAAGCCTCGAGACTTTACTTTGGCGACCAGAACATCGACGGCATGTTTCAGACTCTTGAGCCACTCCACAACTTGCTAGAGCGTGGCCCGGAGACACTACGTGAGATCTCCTTTGCTCAAGCATTCGGTCGTGACCTGAGGGAAGCACGAGAATGGTGCCATCAGTATGAGACTAGCAGAGATCTTAATGACCTCAATCAAGCCTGGGATCTCTACTACCAAGTTTTCCGCCGAATTTCTCGACAGCTACCACAAGTCACCAGCCTCGATCTAACGTACTGCTCGCCCAAGCTGCTCAACGTCAAGTCTCTTGACCTGGCTATCCCGGGCACCTATCGCAGCGGTCAACTCCCAGTGAGAATCCAGTCATTTGAGCCAACTTTGACAGTCATCAACTCGAAGCAGCGCCCTCGTAAGATTACTGCCAGTGGCACAGATGGAAACGCATATCCCTTCCTTCTCAAGGGCCATGAAGACATTCGGCAAGACGAACGTGTCATGCAGCTGTTTGGCCTCTGCAACACCCTTTTGGCAAGCGACTCGGAGTGTTTCAAACGCCACCTCACCATTCTTCGCTTCCCGGCGATTCCGTTGTCGCAGAGCTCTGGTTTGATTGGTTGGAGATCTAACACTGATACTCTTCACGTTCTCATTCGAGAGTACCGTGAGAGCCGCAAGATCCTTCTGAACATAGAGCATCGCATCATGCTGCAGATGGCTCCTGATTACGACAATCTCACGCTGATGCAAAAGGTAGAAGTCTTTGGTTATGCTCTGGATAATACCACTGGCCAGGATCTCTACCGTGTATTGTGGCTGAAGTCTAAATCGTCCGAAGCCTGGCTCGAACGTCGCACCAATTACACGAGATCTTTGGGTGTCATGTCTATGGTTGGGTATATTCTCGGGCTTGGCGACCGTCACCCTTCCAACCTCATGCTTGATCGCCTCAATGGACACATTTTCCACATCGATTTCGGCGACTGTTTCGAGGTGGCGATGAAGCGGGAAAAGTATCCGGAGCGTGTACCTTTCCGCTTGACACGTATGCTCACCTACGCAATGGAAGTGAGCAATATCGAGGGCAGTTTCAGAATTACATGCGAACATGTGATGCGAATTCTCAGAGACAACAAGGAGAGTGTGATGGCAGTACTGGAGGCTGTGAGTTGACTTATAGGCACATGGTCCATGGCCTCATGTATACTAACTTGGCAATAGTTCATTCACGACCCTCTACTAACCTGGCGTTTGACAAACACGGCCTCACCAGCGGGTCCGAACTTCCGCTCCGACCGTGAGGCTGCGCTGATTGGTCTCAATGGTGGGGGAAGGGCGCGAAGGGCGTCGATTCTGGACGCTGACATTGCGCCATCAGAGCTCATGGCCAACGGCGACCCCGTAGGCGCACTGATGACCCGCCCCAGAGCTAGAACGAATAGCGGCGTCGAAACCGAGGGCGCCAACGGTGCTCAGGACACGGAGATTCAGAACGCCAGAGCCATTGAGGTCCTGGATCGCGTCGTGCAGAAACTGAATGGTCGCGACTTCAAGGAAACGGAAGAGCTTGACGTTGTGAATCAGGTCAACAAGCTCATTATCGAGGCGACGAAGCTGGAGAATCTTTGCCAGCACTATATTGGATGGTGCAGCTTCTGGTAAAGCGTTGTTGGCTCCGCCACAAAATGTTGTATAGTTATACTCGAGCGGATGCAGAGCATGTTGTGCTCTGCATGCCGGATGAAATGTTCCCGGCATGATTTGACTTTTGTTTTTGGCGCTTGGTTGCGCACGGGGTTGGGCGCTTGGCTATTCGCTGTCCTCGACTACATGTTTTTCTTTTGTTTTGTGCCTTGTAGGTGCTTTGGTAGCGCACTGTGGACGGCTCAATCAGCGTGTTCAGAGGTCGTTATGTATTAATACTAAAGATATCTCTTTATAGGTAGTGGGATTCTTCCACTCCCGTGATAGATCATAGAGCTTCTAACTGCTGGACTGTAGTTTGAGGCTGATGCATCGCCTGCTATTGAGCCTGGCTTAGGCGTGCGGACTTTGGAGCGGCACGGAGCCGCTAGTGTCATGGAGCTCTAGGTGGCACGGAGCTCGAAGTGGTGCATTTAAATATTGCGGAACTCGAGGTGCTACAGAAACTGGAGCAAACATGAGATAGATAACATAAGGGTCAATCGGGCTTATCAGGTTTGTCATTCTCCTTCCTTTGATCCGGACAGAATCGTGGCGGGGGGGCTGCTTGAAGGCGCGCCATGTGAATACTTGAGCCGCGGCGCAATGCTGCTCTGCGACTCCAGATCCAAGGTTGAAATCGAGCTCTCAAAATAGAAGCGATCTACTGGTTAAAAGAATGTTGACACACTATTTGACTAATTTCGACTGTCTTGGCCTCAAGAATCGGCGCAAATCATGAGCAATGTTTAGTTATCCGGAGCTCACTCATGTAAGCCCCGCCACGCCTGACCCCCAACTATGCGGGGGGGCCAAGAAGAGGAGTTCCTGAACTACGGATGGGAGGGGAGGGTATTTAAAGCTGAACCCGTCAAGAAGAAAGTGTACGTTTCTCTGTGATGAACTGCAATCGAGCTACGAAAATGGAGCCCATTTTATTTCAATCCGTCACCGTCATCACTGGCGAAGAAGACGCCACGCCCTTTGTCGCAGATGTTCTGGTCAAAGACGGTCTGATTGCCCACATCGGCGACCCTGGCACGGTAGAGTCCGCGACGGCCCGGCACGTCGATGGCAAAGGCCAGTACTTGTCGCCTGGGTTTATTGATATGCATGCGCATTCCGACTTGTACCTCATCACGAGTCCAGCTCACGAGGCCAAGATCTCACAAGGCTGCACAGTAAGTAAAACGCGCCTCTGGTCATCCTTTGGTTTGGAAGCCGGGGTCGGGGGAGTTCTCGGAAATGGTTGTCAGAATTGCTTGCTGATTGAATAATACAGACCGAAGTTGTTGGCCAAGATGGGATTTCGTATGCCCCTGTACGTACAAAGGAGCAACTGCGGGCCATTCGGAGTCAAATCGCAGGCTGGAACGGCAATCCCTCCGACGAGGACTGCCAGACCAAGCACAAGGGCACCGGAATATTTGACTGGCAGACTGTGGGTGACTACCTCGACTGCCTGGAAGAGAACAAGACTGCGACCAACGTGGCCATGCTAGTACCGCAAGGCAACCTTCGCCTCCTAGCTTGCGGCCCCAACGACACTCCCGCTAGCCTCGCGGAAATTCAAGATCAGGTCAAGCTCTTAAAAGAGGCTATAGGTCAAGGGGCGGTTGGAATGTCCAGGTACTGCTGAGATTTGATGCTGCCGACTTCAAGGCTAATGTTTGCTTGTAGCGGCCTGACTTACACGCCTGGCATGTATGCTTCGAACTCGGAGCTCGCAATCCTTTGCAAGGCTCTCGCCGACGAATATCCTGGCGCCTTTTACGCGCCTCATCACCGCAGCTATGGATTTAAAGCCCTAGAGAGCTACGAGGAGATGCTTGACCTTGGGAAAAACACTCGCTGTCCAATCCGTGAGTCAAACGCGCTCCAGGCTTTGCATCACATGAAGCCTCTACTGACGGCATGCCTCTAGACTTGACACATGCAACTATGAACTTTTCCGAGAACAAGGGTCGAGCTCCCGAGCTACTGCAGATGATTGACGGGGCGCTTGGCTCTGGCGTCGACGTGACGCTCGATACGTATCCTTATTTGCCAGGGTGTACGATGCTGGCCGCGCTGCTTCCCAGCTGGGCGTCAGAGGGCGGCCCGGATGAAACCCTCAAGAGGCTGGGCGAGGCTGAAACGCGAGACAAGATTCAAGTTGCCGTGGAAGTCACTGGATGCGACGGTGGCCATGGCATCCCGACGAACTGGGATGAGATCCAGGTCCGCGTTCACAGATCCCTTTGTCTTATTTCCCCGAGACTAATGCAAGTGCAACTAGATTGGAAGCACGCAGCACGAGGCGCTGGATGGGTACGCGGGTAAACGCGTGGCGGAAGTTGCCCGGTCCCTCGGCAAGCCTGCCATTGAGGTCTTTTTCGACATTCTTGTCAAGGATCGCCTTGCGACGAGCTGCCTGTTGCACATTGGCCACGAGGAAAATGTCCGTGCCATTATGAAGCATGAAAAACACATGAGTGGAAGTGATGCCATTCTGCACGGCGAAACGCTGCATCCTCGTGCCTATGGCACATTTACGCGATACTTGGGTTGGTTCACCACATGTGCTTTGCGACTTTTTTATTTTGAAGAATCGCTAACAATGAATCATTAGGTCACTATGCACGGGATTTGGGCATGTTTACCATTCCGCAGATGATGGCACACTTGACGTCGCGTCCAGCCAAGCGCCTCAATGTGTACCCTTTCCGTGGCCATGTAGGCGTTGGGTCAGCGGCAGACCTGGTACTGTTTGATCCGGAAACGATTCAGGATATGGCGACTTTTGAGAAACCGAAACTTACTAGTAAAGGCATCAATTTTGTGCTGGTGAATGGTGTCGTTGCGGTGGATGCGGGGAAACTTACTGGGGCGAGAGGAGGGCATGTATTGCGGAGGAAGAAGGATGGAACAGTCGGTTCTGGCAAGGTTTAGTGCATGAACTCGAGCAGAAATGACTGATATAGAAGAGACAAATGACAGAAGATGTCTTTTGTTGAAAGTCTTCAAAACCGTACCCTCCTTGATAAAAAGCCGAGAAATGCATGTCCAATACATGTACGATTGAATGAGATCAAAGCTATTATTTTATTGAGTAATGCTTCTCGGTGTTACAAGTATACGGCAAAAAGGCACAAATACAGACTCAACAAACCATTCTACAGGCCTATTCAAATAACACAAACGCCTTTTTGTTATACAATTCTCACACTTGATTACCATCCATCAACAACCTGTATGCACATTTCCATTCCGCCGTCGGGCTTGGCGACAACACTAGGATTGATCTTGATGTTGCTTTCGTCAAGAAGAGACTTGTCCTTGAGCTCAAATTTGAAGCGGCCAATCCAAGCGGCAGCCAGACATGCCAGCTCCGATTTAGCGAATGCGCCACCGATGCAGCTGTGAGGCCCGTGAAGAAAGGTCATGAAGGCATAATTGCTGGTGGCTCCTCCGCTTGCCGCATTCGTCGCATTCTTGCCGCCGTTCTCCGGGGTCAGCCAGCGCTCTGGATTGAACTCGTGTGCATCGTCGCCCCATTGCTTGGGATCCGTATTTGTTGCCCACGGTACCAATCCCAATAGGGTTTCCTTGGGGATAAACTGTCCTTGGATGGTGGTGTCTTGGGTCGCCACTCGTATCGACTGTGCCACGGGGCTGTGCACTCGCAGAACCTCGCTGCACACGGCGTTGAGATACGGCATGGAGTCTATCACGGCACTAGTGACTTCAGTGTCGCTGTCTGGAGAGGGAAGAGTATCGCGAATCTCCTGACGCAGACGCTCCTGCATATGTGGATACTTGGCCATGAAGTAGGTCACCCAAATGAGGGAGGATGCGGTGGTCTCATGTCCAGCAGAGAGAAAAGTCATCATCTGATCAACGAGAGCATTCTCGGAGAAGAGACGTCCTCCCATTGCAACAGTGAGTATGTCCAGACCTGCATCCTGTTTGCTCTCTAGCAAGCGCCTCTTTTCTTGAATCAGCTCATGGGCAACGCCACGAATGTGGGCAGAAGCTCTTTGAGCATCTCTCACACGCTGAAGTGGTAGGTTGTTCATGATAAAGTCGGGAAAGAAAGCGCGAAGACCAAGCAGCACCATGTCTCCGTCCGAGGGCTGTAAGAGCTCGTAGCTTTGAGCCAGCGGGTTCTCTGGGTTCTTGATGGAGCCAAAGTCGACGCCGACACCCGCAAGGCCAATTATATCCAAGGCGCAACGCGCGGTCCATCCAGAAATGTCCGTCTCGGTATAGCCTTTCTCGTCACATGATGCCGTAATCTCGCGCACAGATTCACACGACTTTCTCCAAAAAGTAGGATACAGGTCCTTGACGTGTCGGAATGAAAAGGCGGGCAACATGTCACGACGCTGCTTTTTGTGCTCGTCGCCTTCGACAGTAAGAAGAGCCCAGCCGATGATCTGAGCAAGAAAGCTCCGTGCGAATAGAGGCTTTTCAAAGCTGTAGCACTTGGTGACGAGAAGCTCCGAGAGTGCCTGGGGGGAGTTGACAATGACCATTTCCTGATTAAAATGCCACAGGATACGAATCAGGCCGTCGTTGGGGCTTTCTGCGATCCTGAATCGAAATGTCAGTGGTCCGAGGTGGAATTTTCTCGCATAAGATTGTTGCATACCATTTTTTTGCCATGACACCCAGGCCCTTCTTGCGCATATTTATTCCATGACCAATCAAGGGGAGTCCGCCTTTGACCTGAGGCAGGTGGCGAAGAGGTGACACGAAGAATGGATAAACAAGAATTGCGTATGCAGAGTAGATGGTAATCTGGGAGGCAAACAGGGCGAGAAAAACGAGGGCGGATTGTGTGGTGTTGTCGAAGAGATGAAGCAACTTGATGAGCACACAGCCAAGTAGGCTGATGCCCGCCATGTGCTTCAGTGGTATAAGTCTGATGGCTGCCATTGCGCGCCTTCTGGATTGGTCCGTAGAATACAGAAAGCGATGATTGAAATTTCGTGGGTCAATGTGACGGATTACAGCATAATGTCGGGCTGACCTGGGACCCGGATCCCTTTAAAGCTGATTCGCTACCGAAGCTGCACCGCGGCAAGTCGGCGAGGTGGAGAAGCTGCAAAGCCGATAGCGCGCGGGGTCGTGTGAGGGGACGGACGGCTTGCTTGCGGCCTGGCTCCGTTCCACGCTACCCAAGTACCGCTGGTGTACTGGAAGGTATAATAATAAATAAAACAGGAGCTTTCGACTTGCAAATGGCACAGAAAGTAGCCAATCACGCGGTGGATGCGTTCCCCGCATGGCTCTTTGCATCGCGCCGCATCCGAGCCAGCCATTACCGAGCATTGCATGGAAATCAGGTGGATCTAGCTTGTTTCCAATTTGTTGGGGTGGAAAGTCTTGATGACAACAACGTTGACCCTCTTGCACGTGTAAACCCTTAATCAAGACATATATAAGCATGTGATTGGGGTGATTGTGTACAAGTCCTTGCAGAAGTACAGCAACATGACGTTCTGTGCCAGCGCTCGGCTACTGGCTGTTGTGATTCAGCTATCCGCACAGCTTGAGTTTGACAAGGATTTCCGCCATGCACGAGCCGAACAGCAAAAAAGATGGGGGAAAAAGGCTTGCGAGTATCTGAGGATATAATCGTAGTTGATCATGCACATACATTACTCCCTACCCACGAGCGCAGGCCAACTTGAACAGATCCAGAAGCTTCTTCGCTGGCTTGACAAATTTGCGTTATATTTCTGCATCTCTCAATTTCTTTCGTCAATCTCAAATTATAATCATACCCTAAAATACCATCCATATCCACCTGAAAGTTCCCAAACAAGCCGTGTTCCGGCCATCGACACACCTCCGCCAAAACAGCATCAACTAGTACCATCACCCCGCCTAGATCGCTTTTCCTCCGGTGCTGGCTTCTATAGCAATAATCGGCGGTTTTTTTTTTCGGTATAGCTGTATCTTGAATCTGATGCCAGCTATTAAACAGTGTTCTGCGCCGGTGTGTCTGCTCGCACCGAAGAAGCCGTGCCTGGTCGCATCGAAGAAGCCGTGTCGGGTCGCTTTCTGCCATTCGAGGTCGGCGTGATGACCCTCTCATTTCGATACTCGTGCCAGATCCGACTCTCAATGATGGCATTGCATAAGAGGAAGAAGCTATAAAATTATCATCAAATTAGGCCATGAATCCATCAAAATGCTGGCCGCTTAGTACTCACAAGGCCAAAAAGTTGAAAGCAATGACAGTCTTCTTCAAGCCGCATCTGCCGAAGCCATAGCTGTACCTACGGCAATATCCGCGAGACCAGTCTTGAGCCGAGAAGATGAACGAGGTGAGCCAGAGGTAGGAAAGAACGAGGTTGATTGGCCAGAGATGTCCACCATATCTGCTAATCAGGGGTAGGACCATTCCAAGCGTCCAGAGTGCAAGAGTGATGACAGCCTACAGGAGGTGAGAACAGTGCATCTAGACAGGAAATGAGTGACTTACTATAACCTCTTGGTAGATGATGTGTGTATTGTGAGCGCTAGAGTACTTTTTCAAAAAGTACGACAAAATTCCAGTCACAATCAGCGAAGACACCCATACTATAGCATGGTTGGCGAAAGCCAAGTATCGGAGGCGTGCTTGAAACATGGTGTGAATTCCGTGCGAAGTTTTGAAAGTTTTAACAAACGGTTAATTCGCTCGAATTCTAAAACTAGAGCCCATCCTTTATATCCTAAGAAATTGTTGTCCAACAAAGAGAGGTGACGCCTTTTTGATTTTGTCCACTATGTCATATACGACATCAATGTGACGCGCGTAGAAATAGATGACGTGAATATTCAAGCATAGTCAATTGTATTATGCTTTTTGAAATGTATAGTAAAGCTACAGACATTAATAGTCGTGACATTATTATGAGCGTGTGATTCACGGTATACGGATGACGTCGATATGATTCTACAGCTACCGGCAAATAGGCGAAATTTAACCGTTTGTAGTAAATGCGGCCATCTTTACTTGAATATTAATAGTCGCGAATAAATGATAATTAATGCCAGCATCAGCTGTTAATCTAATTCTTTTTCCAGGCATTATCCGCATCTGCATGTCAAGTTAGCGTCACCACTAAGCTTGGGGGATAGTCCGATCTCACTTGGGTGGATCTGAGGCACTGGGATGTCCTCTCTCTGTCCTTTCTTCGCTTTATAGTCGACGTTGAATTTCTTGTCCCTCTCTTCAACTTTGCCAAAGTCCAACTGCCTATCGGCTGTAAAGCTCGTCATAAGCTTTGGCTCACCCAGCGGCAGCTTGTCGTGCTTGTCTGTCTGCCATAGATGGTACACCTTGCCGTAGAGCCGGACAACGTTCTCCATCTCCTTGTGCTCCGCTTGAGCCCAAAGTGCGTCAGGAACAACAGGATTTGGCATGACTAGCATTCCGGATTTGACTTCGTAGACATGTGAGTGCCAAAGCTTCTGTTCTTCAGCAGGTAAAGTATCAAATAGCTCGGGCGCGATCATGTATTCAACGCCAATAAGTCGTGCATCGGGTTCTGCCGAGTCATAAAGAAGACATTGGCGCACATCCTTGTCTTTTTTTATCGTTAATTGTAATTTGTCAGGTTTTCGAGATCAAGCTTTTTTCGTACGTACTCACGTGGCTGCAATAATGATTTGTCTCTACTGCGCGTTGCGGGTCGTCGACATACGCGTGGAAGGCATTCAGATGCGCACAAATGTTTTTCAAGGGCTTGAAATCCTACAGTATGCGTGAGAATTAGAATTCAATAAAAATTATGGATGGCCTGACCTGAGTAAGTGCTGCTCCTTTGGTGAGGAGGGTCTGCTGGAGAGTTAGGGGTTCTCCTAGCCCGTTGTTAGTTACTTGCTGGCTTGTCATTTTAACTAAATGTAGAATGCGTATTTTTGGGGGTAGAGAGTCAGGTAGAAGTGTCAATTATGAATAAATAGGCTTCCGAATGTAACGCCATCTAGCAGCGGAGTAGGGCTGACTACTATTGCCACATCATGATTCTAGCTATGATGAGATATTCATGACGTGCACTAGATGCAGGGTAGTTACCAGGTCGCGCGCAATTAATGCTCTCTGCTTTAATATCCCCCCCCTTCTTCCTTTGCTAGAAGAAACTCATGACCTGCATTGAAAAATACCGCGAATAACTATTACCTGATCAATTGAAGCGCGAAAATTACCCACCCTTTTTCTGAAGTATTGCGAGTCCTCGATCGTTTCAACAGGACATGTTCATGCTTACATAGAAGATTCCATTATATTCACAGGCCACTCAGATTGTCACCGGCAATAAGCTATGGCAGGCTCGCCATAACTAATGGCTTCCACAACATTTACAGGTTCGGCCATCTTCACTTTTAGTTTTCATCTGATTCAATAACATGGCGCAAGAAAGTCTTTGATCTGAGCTATGAATACCTCGGCGACTATTTGGTTGAAACTCTCGCCGAACTGCGTACGCGCAGAGATAAGATGTTGGATCATTAAATCATCTAGTCAGAGACATCGCGTACGTTTAAGTAGACATGGTCTTTACGCAGCGGCAGCACGCGGGAGACGGCGGAAGCCGCCGCGACAGGCCACATCGCACTGAAGCTCGACCATGCGCTTCTGGTCTCCGAGAGGATCGTTCGAGGCCTCGTCCAGAACCCATTCGAGATGCTCGTTTGTGTAGTTTGGGACAAAGTCGGCGGCCAGGACACCGAGGCGCTGGCCGTACTTGGTGACCTTTGTCCAATCACGCTTGACGTTCTGCAGGTCGCGCGAGAAGTAGGCGTAGCTGCGCTCAAAGATCTTGCGGTTGAGCTGTGTGCCCATGACGGGTTTGAAGTCGACATACTCGGCCCAGGCCTTTTCCGGTTCGGCCAGGACAAAGTCGGTGGCACGCTTGACGGCGCGAAGGAACGCGCGCACCTTGTCAGGATTCGCGGCCAGAAACTCGTCGTTGGCAATGTAGAGAATGGAACAGAAGCAGCAGCAGCCGAGCTCGGCGAGCTCGTCGATGCGGAGCATCTGCACGTCTGATTTCGGGCGGCCTTGGCTATCGAGCCACTCCTCGAGTTCAACCATTTGGACATTCTCCAGGCCGATGCCGGCGTCGATTTCGCCGTTCTTGATGGCTTTGGAAACGTTCATACCGCAGCGGACGGCAGTGTAGTCATCGGGGGTGAGGCCATAGTGCGAGGTGAGTTCGTCGATCTGGATCTTGCCGAATTCGCCAACATAGCCGATACGCTTGCCCTTGAGAGAGCGGAAGTCGGTGGTGATGCCAGAGCCTTTCAGATAGACAACACCAGTGAAGGGCTCGTCGAGGAGGCTGCCGATTGAGGTGACGGGAAAATTGCGGGCCTTGGCCTGCATCTCGGGTCAGATCACGTTCTTGGCAACTCTGGACAGGATACATCACGAACAGCAAGGGTATGAATCATGGCCTTGAAGCCCATGTCCACACTGCCAGAGCCAATGATTTCAGTGACATCCTAGTCCAATTAATATGCTATTGCCAGTTGGGGGTTGGTCGTGGCAATCTCACGCTGGGGTCGTTGGGCTCTAAAAGGGCGACCTTGATGCCTTCGGCAGTAAAGAAACCCTTACTCTGCGCCAGGTAGAGGGGAGCGTGGTAGGGCGTGGCATGCCTGGCGTATTGTTAGAACGTGGAGATACCCCGCAGGACCTGTTTCTGCTGACCAGTTGGTTAAGAACGTGATCTTATCAGTGGACATTTTGAGATATCGAGCAAAATGCTGCGGTGGTCAGTATTGTGCAGCGCATGCAAGGGGAGAACATCAGATGCAGGTCCTTTCGCTGGTATTATCCAGATCAAGTTCGCCGGTATTTCTCAGATCAACAGCTCAACCCGCACAGCAGCTGGCACAAGCGGCACGGCTTCTGCACGAGGCGAACCATTGAACACCCGGTTGCATTCCAGTATACGTTACCTCGATCTTGGGATAGCTCCATAGCGAGAGGGTTTCTTCCTGCGCGGATCACATGGTCCGTACCAGAGGCTTTCTTGTTGTATTGACGAGGTTCGTTTAGCAAGGGCGAGGTAGGGAGATGTAGGAGAGCAAAGAGGAAAATCCCGCATCTCGATCGCGGTCGCTTTTATATTTCGCAAGCGATGCCGGGACCTTGAAAGTTATCTAACCAATTATGTGATTCCGTAAGAAGAAGAACAACCCATTACTCCATTTTTGTCTGTCTTCGGCCGCGGCAATTGGCTCCGTCATCAGACCAAGGATGCGGCACAAATATCCAGGTGGATTACAATTAACCCCGCTATGCTCGTCAGCCTTTTCTAAGCGGAAATAGCGCTGACGCTGCTTTATTAGCCTGAGCAGAGCGTGATCTAAGGGTGGTCATTGTGTCGAATTCATGCTATGTTAGAATAGGGATCCGATGGCCCGGTGCAGCATGGCATTGGGCAGAGCATATGATTTGATTGATTAAAAGCTATCTCTTTGTAGCGAAAGTATTTCCTCTGAAGTGAAACAAGCAATAATGGTAAAGAGACAAAGAAGCAAAACAGATACAATCATTCATTAGGCCCTCTTGCATCAGTCAAAGGCTTCTGTTACCATGTCGCTATTGGCGGTACTCTTGAGCATCAAAATCTTGCTTCGAGAATGAGGACATGTTCTGCGCCAGAATATGTTGTCCCTTTTCATCAGTCAAGACAAACTGGATAGCTGTCGCCAGGTTTCCTGGTGGACCGAGTCTGAGAACATTTCTGGACGAAACTTGGTCCCAGGAGCGCATGTTGTTGAAGACGCTATCGGGCCCTTTTGCAGTCGTGCCGATGATGAGAGTGGCATGTTGATACTTCTTCAGAGTGGTGGGAAGAAAACGGCGGGTACGGCTGTGCCATATTAGTTCCTTCCATTCGTCATCTGGGAAGTGAATGGAAAGTTTCTCTGTCTCAGACAGACTTTCGAGGGTGCTGTTCGGAACCGAGAATTGAATAATGATCGGTTTAGGCCGCGCTTCGATGTCTTGGTTTCGCCGAGTCACCCAAGCAGCGTAGCATTGAGCAACAAATCGCTGAGGGCTAAAGTAAAAGAGGGCTCTGGTAGGACTGAAATCTGACGGGAAGGAACTTAGAAGCGTTCCGAGACGGCTAGGGTCCCAGTTCTGGACGAAGTCCACGACCCTCCCTTCATCGATGCCTTTGTATAACATCGTATGGCCAGGGGCATTTCGAGCGGCTGTAGCGCGGGCGTTTGCGATTTGAGTATCAGCTCGAAACTGTCTTTCTATCGAGTCTGCAGTTCTGCCCTGGGCCAGAAGCGCGTTGCGTTCCTGTGACGTTCTTTGGGTTTGTTCGAGTGCTGCATATCGCATTTTGATAGTGTCTTTGACCCAGAAAGCGCATGACTGGGTGTGTCGAATTGAGTTGAACATGGGGTCGATTATCGCTTCTTGTAATTCGGATTTTATGCCCCATGCGGTCATTGCGGCAGTCCAATCTTCATCCCGAGGGCTAGTAGTGTCGCGTGCTCTGCTGATGCCAGTCATGAAGTATATGAAGGTCATTCCGTCCACCCCGCCTTCATAGTCGACTTCGCGCAGTGGCTCACCCTCCGGCCAGTTGCACCATTGATTCCAGAGTTGCTCGGCTTTTGCCTTGGTAAACCCAACATGTAGCAAAGTCGCTTTCGAGATCAGGAATGTCGGAATCGTCACAAACGCAGATTGGTAGTCGGAAGCGGAGAAAGAGACATCAAGTGCAATTTCTTCATGCTCAGAATCGCTTGAGCGATTCATCCGACGACGATGAAGCTTGCGGGTTCCTTCTGCAGAACTCCCGCTAGCAAGTCCTCGACTTTGCAGCAGGCGTTCGTCGAGAGGGGCAAGAATGGGGCGGTAGCGGTTGCTCATTGTTGATGGGAGAATGGAAGTATTATTGTGTAGCTTTCGGGAACTTTCTGTTGTTGGTGTAGAAGTTGAGCAGGTTGGAGGAGGGAGAAAAGAGGGAGACGATGATGAGGGAGGGCAAGTTTATATAGAAGGGCTGAGAACAGAGTTTGTGTGATTCATGAAGATTGGAGTAGGCCGGCTGACAATAGACTTTCGTGAATCACTGAAATAAAATGGGTGGGCCGTGATAAGAGTTTGTGTGATTCACGAAGATTGGAATAGGCCGGCTGACAATAGAATTCGTGAATCACTGAAACAAAATGGGTGGGCTGTGATGAGATTTGTGTGATTCATGAAGATTGGAATAGGCCGGCTGACAATAGGATTCGTGAATCAGTGAAGCAAAATGGGTGGGCTGTGATAAAATTGGTGAGCCATATGATGCCAAACATATACCGCCACACGAGTCTCGTGGTTAATGGCGGTGCGTTGTTGACGACAAGTTTTCACGAGGCTTGGTCAAAGTTTTGAGGGTGATGAAGTGGCGGTGTGTTGATAAAAAAAATCGGTGAGACTGAATAGAGTTTGGATGGCTCCAAGGCATTCTACGAAGGTGTTGAAATCACAAAAGATTCAACACGATAGGTATCGCGAATGAGGAGGACATGGAGGAGGCGATTCAGAGGGCGGTGGAATGGCGCTGAGTGCGGGTGTTACGCAGAGGTAAGGATGTTGTATTGTGGAAGTGGGTGCCTGCTAATAAGGGGTGCCTATATAGGTGACAGCGGGCGTCAGGAGGCGATCCAGAGGGCGGTGGACATGGCGCTGAGTGTGGGCGAGTTTGAGTATGCCAGAGGTGCGCACTAGGTGGTAGATGTCGGCTTAGATAGAGTTGATGGTGGCTTTGGATGGTTGTTCTGGTGTTGATGAAAGCTCGTTGTTGTGAGGGCAGATCTTGGAGCTGGGATGATTGAAGCCTAGGCTCTAGCAAAAGTTTTATCTCTGATTTCTGTAGATCAGTTATTTCAGTCATGGAGTAGACTGATTAGCCTAGTTGCACTTATTCGCGATTGTTCTTCTGGTGCTGCGGGAAAGTCTGGCAGGTTGACTGTCACCTTGCCAGTTCTCACTGTGGTCTGAACTCATTATGGTGATACATATATTGGGTGAAACAAATACGCTGTGACTAAAATATCCTGAAATGACTGTCTTCATAAAGGCACCGTAACATCTGCAGCTTGCACTGCCTGAACGATCAACACGTCTGCTTCAGCAAATTCCTCGACAATCTGCGAGGCAAGAATTCCCAAGCAATGTACAGTCTCATTTGCCGGGGTGTGCTTCAACTTGCCTTGCTCCAATTGATCTTTGGCATGTCTTCCGACAACAATAAGGCTAGATTTGTTTTTGTGTGGCGCGATTTCGGTATTGGTAGATGCGTGGTGGATGAGATCTTCCACGGTGCAGGGGCCCTGCACCTGCTCAATCTGAACCCTTGCAGACAATTCCTCGCTCATCTCATCGAGATAGCTGGCTGCGCCTGTTTTGGACGAATTGGAGTTTTGCGCATCTGCTTCCCTGGCCTTCAGAATAGTGGCAGTCGCCTGCGATCCCTGACAGAGCTGCAAGACGAGACGAAGAGCAAAGTCATCATCGGCGCCCCCGATGTAGATCATAAAGATGTGGTATGGCTGGCGAGACACCGCAGCAACTGAAAAGTCATTTGTCGTTCTGGCAAAGGAATATTGGCGGATAAGCTTCCCCTGTTCTTCGGCTACACTTTCTTTCGAGCTGGTGTGATCGCTTCTAGTGAAAAACACAGCAATATTGTGTTCGTTGTTATCCAGTATGGACGACGCGAAAGAAGTGTATGGCGAAGCTAATTTGTCAGCCTGTGCAGAAGATGAAAGGATCTGCGAGTCTCCGATATTTCCCGTCTCGCTCCAGGGGACAAGAAGTAGGCTAGCGGACATGGCCGTCGCCTTTAGGAGGAGTGCTTGGGAAAATCGGTGCTCAGGCATAATCGCAACCTCTCCAGATACAGCCAAGTAATTCGACTGTGTCGCAGTTTGAAAGATGTTCACAACAGGATCGTGACGGCTGTAGCTATCCACCTGAGAAACAGTCATGACAGACGAGTCACGATCGGTCAGCTGGAGTAGCCTGAGCCCATGGGCACGAACTGGCCCTCGAGAAGCGTTTTCTGACTCTGTCTCGTGATTCAGCTGCTTGTCAGAATCGCCAAAAAGCGACACAAGCTTTAGAAGCCTCGGCATAGTGTCCAGACGCAGATATACGAGAACGCGAGTCACAGTATGCTCTCGCGTAGCATTTGAGTGTGCGCCATCGCTTGGGGGGTGGATAAGAGCCCCAGTATCCCAGTCTATTTCACCACGTCGCCAGAGCTCCATCTTCTTTTGGTACCAAGGCGGATATAGCCACGACACAAGCGGCGTTGTGGCAAAGGTCGTCAAAAGCGCCATGACAACAAAGATAGTGAAGGTTCGAGTGCTGAGAATATTGGCTTGAAGACCAATGTTCTGTAAAATAAGTTAGCGGGTGAGCGACAGCTTTGAACGCTCAACAAGTAGCCTACCAGTACGATCAACTCAACGAGACCCTTACAACTCATCAAAACACCAATGGTCAGCGATTCGCGCCACACGAGGCCATTCAATCGCGCAGCAAAGGAAGCACCGATGATCTTTGTCAAGAAGGCGACAATGGTTGTCGCAAAGACATATCCCCAGGCCAGACCGTTGTTTAGTAACCCGAGATTTGTTTTGAGACCCGAAAGCGTAAAATAGAGGGGCAGTAGTAGAGCACCGATGAGGTCTTCCATCTTTTCGGTAACCTTGATGTTGAAGCGACCTTCACGTGGAACTATCAGACCAACCATAAATGCACCGAAAATTGGGTGCACGCCAATGATGCCAGTAAAGAAGGAGGCCGCCAGTGCTAAAAGCATGATTAATGACACAATACCTTGAGATGGGCCACTCTGCAGGCTATCTGTCCGGCGAAGAAGCCAAACGAGAGCAGGTCTGACAATATA
The DNA here is from genome assembly GCA_024472245.1 of Beauveria sp. NWAFU-1. Lineage (NCBI taxonomy): Eukaryota > Fungi > Ascomycota > Sordariomycetes > Hypocreales > Cordycipitaceae > Beauveria > Beauveria sp. NWAFU-1. The sequence continues at coordinate 4,655,243 of JANBXD010000003.1, forward strand.
GACGAGGAGAAGAAGAAAGCCAAGGCAGGACAGAAGGATCCAAAGCGCAGTCAGGCCCTTGCCGGCATTGACTAGTGTGACACACAACGCGAGCAGCACCCAGCCAACGACATCGTTGGCGACGCCTGCGGACAAAGTAATGACACCGACTGAGGTATCCAGAAGTTTGAGTTCGGAGAGAATTCGACAGAGAACGGGGAAAGCTGTGATTGCAATAGCGATTCCAATGAAGAGCATATAGGTGCTGAAGCTAATGGGGGCAAGTCCAGAGTCATCGCGAAATGCGTGATAAATTCCCCAGGCTAGACCACAGCCAACTGCAAAGGGCAGCGCAAGGCCCGCAAATGCAACGGAAGTTGCGACGCGCCAATTTGTGACAAGATAGCCGACATCAGTCTCCATGCCGATGAGGAAAAGGTATAGAATCAAGCCGAGATTAGCGACCAAGGAAAGATTCGGAAGAGATTCTTTGGGAAATATTGATTGCTGGAATCCCGGCACACGTCCCATGACCGAAGGCCCAAGAATGATGCCGCCAACAACTTCGGCAATGACGCGCGGCTGTCGGATCTTGGCCAAGGGCCAGTGCAAGGCATGACAAACGATGATGATTAAACTGGCCTAGATGCACACGCCGTCAGAACTGAGGTAATGACCTGAATCATTGTCGATGAAAATCACATACTTGAATGATGAAAAGGATGATTGGATCTGCCGGGTTGTACTTGGAAGGATTGGCCCCCTCAATCACGCCGCCTTGCGGAGGCGCACGGTTTCCGTCCATTGTCGATGTTATTCTGACGCTGTGAACCGGTCGCTTGGGAAGGCAAGCCGAGCATGCGTCCAAGCTTGGTCACTGAGGGCTTTACCCAGTATTTGAGTAACAGGATGTGTACGTGGGAAATTCAATCAGGGCGCGCGAAAAGACTGGCTGACCGGCATGACCTTTTCTACGTCGTGGCGTTCATCATGGCGCAGCGGGCTGTGAGGCTCGATCTTGTTACTGGCTACTGGCCCACTCACTTACCGGGAACGTTTGCACCCACCGACAGTTGGTTGCGTTGCCTGAGAGTAGGCTCAACATGTGAAAAATCGAGCCAGCCTGGTCACAATCATTGTTACTTTACTTGCATAACCCATTCGATCGGATACACGTTGGACGGCTTCCTTGACGAGTTCTCGACTCACTATTGTCGTCAACAGACGACTTCAAGATGGGCTGGGCTGAGGGGGATGACGCCTTGTGTGGCGTTTGATAAGCAGCAGGCTGTTGTGTAACCAAGCAGACGGTCTAGGCGCCAAGTCATCATCATCTGAGCAAATTATTCAGCCCAACAAATCGACCAGCAACGTCTGGGTAGCCTGCAAAGCTCAGGAGGACTGCTGCACAGTGTTTACTGTCCAGGGTAGGATACCTTGCCCTGGTTGCAACAACGGCTCCAAAGCAACAACGGCCGTGGACGCATCAATTAATGCCATGAACATGTCAGAAGAGGGTTTCTCCTTCAGCTACGGAATGGCAGTCGTGCGAGGCTGCAGTGGCGTTGCGCGTGATTATCCGCACCAGCAAGAAGGCTTGTTCAAATGCTTAAACGCCAATGTGAACCCTTGGCTTACCCTTCCGAAGCAGGGTCATGTGTCTAGCAATGCGGCCAGGATTAGTTCTGCTACTTATTAGCTCGGTCTAGCCTTGTTTAATGCTGAGAAGTCGCCGCTAGTCAGCTGGAAAACATAATCTTGTCCCAGTCCGGGGCCAAGGGGCCTACGATGAGATTTGCAATACTCTAGATTTGGGAGAAGTTTCCTATGCTGCTATTACTGGGAGTAAAGTACGTGAATAAAATTGTCAATGTGCTGCCGGTTGCCGAACAGATGTTACACTGATTTTATTGTGAGACATATGTGGCAAAAAATGGCAGTAACTACTCCGTAGCAAGGGAGGAGACAGGGAGAGCAATGCAGGGCCGTATTCTAGTAGATAACGCGGCGAAGAATTGAATACCAAATTTACCTTTACTGGATAGGAAAATGCTGCACGTTAATGATTACACAAACACTTGCCCATGTCCAAGCTAGGTTCGGAGTGATGAGTTGCATAGGTAACACGTGCAAGCGCGCTGCATCACCGCGTCGATATCCACAGCGGCATGTCAGGTCAACAGCACTTTCACAGCACGGATAGAGTTGGTGGGTTGGTGGGCTGGCGGGTGTCTCCTAGGATCATAGACACAGCGTCGTATCCCACCGAGTAATTATCATGGAGAATCAGAAAAAGCATGAAACGGGACGGGAAATTTCTTTCCTGCCACGCGACCGTGCTGGATCCGGACTGGCGGACCCAACCACACTTGGTATGACTATTAGTAGCTATATTCGTATTTAATTGGTAGTGACAACTGGCTTGTGAAAGGGTTGCTGCCGCTGTATTACAGTGGTAGAAATACGAGGCTTACCAGTGTCACAGGTAACGGTACACTGAAAGTCCCGGAACAGAAAGAAATATGCCAAATTTAGTCACTGCGACCGCCGTATGTACGGACAAGACGAGGACCTGGAGGACCTACTACGACCTAATAAAATCGAGGGAATGCCAGCCGCTGCTAGGCGACGCCGGCGAGTCAGGCATGGGTCCCGTGCCAGGACAAAATGAAGAAGGGGGGAAAAGTAGGAAAAAGGATGAGGACAGGCTCTTGAGGCTGACGGATTGGGTTTAGATGTAGCGCACAGTGAAGCCAACGTGTGCTATATCACTCGGTCAATTAAAAGCGCCTCTCAGCCATTTTCTATGCGGCTGGTTGAATGCGACCGAACATGGTCCCATGGGGAAACTCACGCCGTGGAGCCAGGCTGCCAACACGCGCTGGTGGGCTATTTACCTTGAGTCGGCGGTCCAAGTAATGAATAATACCAGTGACTAGGCAATAACTGAACTTTAATACACACCCCTCCTCTATCCGTACACTTGCCGTGTTTGCCCAAAGCGCATCATCATGGTCGTTTGCTGTGAGATGATGGGAGCATTCTGTCGGTTGCCGAACGAAAACCGGAACAAGCGGTTCAAACAGAGACAGTGCTGTGAAAACGACGCCCAGATCTGTGATTGTTCCGAAACATAATCTGTAGATGACAGGAGCCGGGGGCGTCAGCAAACAAGGCGGCATCCAAGTCGGCAGCAGGACTGCCCAACGTCACCCGTCTCTACGGATACTTTGTAAGACTTGATGCGGCAAGTGCGGGTAGCAGTACGGAGTAGCGAATATTACAAGACTGTTGCCATCATCGACTCACGAGACAAGTCTCGCCATTGGGCCTTGGCGCCTTGTTATACGCTTGTGGCTGACGAAAATCATAGTGGCGCGCCCGCCGAGACGAGCAGGATGGGCCCGGGGCAGGGAAAAACCACCCGTGGCTGCAGCCGCTAGCCGGAGCTCTGCCTCTGAAAGTCACGGCATGTGGGAGGAGTCTTGGAGCCAACTCTATAACGACGGAAGCAGCTAGTTATAATAAGAGAGAGTAACAAGCAAGTGCTCCTATACTCAACGGAAGGGCCAACACCAGATGTAGATAGCTGAGTGCAAGGGACCAACTACCGTTGGGCTGCTACTCGTAACAGTGCTGGCCGAGTGTTGGCAAGTCAGCCCAAAGACAAAGACTATTCACATTTACCATGTCGCAGGCACCCTGTAAGACCGTTCCATTTGATCGTTGACCCATTGTTGGGCCACGCGAGCGGGCACTGGAGAAAGAAATTACCACCATCCGGCCCTTCTCGGCGCTTCTCCAAGCATTCACCCCATATCCCCAGTGCGGAGTGGCTCCGGGGGACATGCTACGGGGCCCCAGACAAGCCTTGGAGAAGGCAATAGTGGGAAAGGGGGCTCTGGGGCACTGGGGATTTGTATGAGGGCGCCCTTCTGACGAGGCTTCTCAAGCTTCCATGAGACTGAAGTTTTCGGCCCTTCTCTGCAGCCCCGATGGGGCGAGGCCTCTTGGGACTATGCTGCGCTTTTCTCTCCCCCACTTGGAGCCGCCACAAATAATCGTCCTTGGACCACAGTACTCCGTACATGCTGGGTAATAACAGCAGTAGTTCTCGTGTGCAACTCTATCCCCAGGCTTTTTCCCCAGATGCGACCTCGGCCGTGCTACAGGCTACAGCTGGTTCTACATCACGCTAATTGCTGTGCCCTCTGAGCCAATTTCGTCGCCTGTCCACGCACACCCCCCCTTCCCGGCTTCGTCCTCCGAGCCGGTCTACCGTTAATCGCAGTACCGCGCTATACACACCCCCTTTGTGGCCAGTGAGCTTTCACCAAATTGCCTACATACGGAGTACCTGGTCCAGAATCTCCAAAACGGCGCCTCCCAAACCCCTGTTGCCCGGCTCCCCCCAAAGTCAGCCATGGCCGCCAAACCGCCGAAGTGTGTTTGGGGTCCCCCCAATTAGCCATGCCCCATTTGCGGCTGCAAGGCCCATGGGGAAGGAAAGAGAAGAAAAAAAAGGCAGAGTCAGGCGTGGAGAGCCACACGAAAGGCGTCACCAGTATAAGATCCCGTCGTTGCCCTCCCACCCTTCCTATGCTTTTTGTCTTACTACTTTGTCGTCTGTGTCTCACGAGTCCCTCCATTATTCGTTTTCCTCAGCCATTGTGCATTCGGCCAACGAGCAACCACTACCACAATGACTGCCGGCGAAAAGGTCGAAGTTGGCGAGTTTCGCCAGGAGGACATTAGCCTCCGCGCCACCCAGGATGTCGAGGCCATCGAGGCGCCCGTCACCTGGAAGGCCTACCTTCTCTGCGCATTCGCCTCTTTTGGTGGCATCTTCTTTGGTTACGATTCCGGTTACATCAACGGTGTTACCGCTTCGCCCATCTTCTACAAGGCCGTCGAGGGCGCTGCTGCTACGAAGCTCAGCGATTCCAACTCTTCTCTGATCGTCTCGATTCTTTCTTGCGGTACCTTCTTCGGTGCTCTGATTGCCGGCGACATGGCCGACTGGATTGGCCGCAAGTGGACTGTTATTCTCGGCTGCGTCATCTACGCCATCGGTGTTGCTGTGCAGATGATCACAAGCCCCTCCCACGCGCTTGGTCCCATCGTCGCCGGCCGTCTTGTCGCCGGACTCGGTGTCGGCTTTGAATCCGCCATTGTCATTCTTTACATGTCTGAAATCGTAGGTTTCGCCTCATCCTCGAAGCACCACTTGATGCTAACCACACCTACAGTGCCCCCGCAAGGTCCGTGGTGCTCTGGTCTCTGGCTACCAGTTCTGCATCACCATTGGCCTCATGCTGGCTTCGATCGTCGTCAATTATACCTCCAGCCTCGAAAACACCAGCTCTTACCGCATTCCCATTGGCATCCAGTTTCCTTGGGCTTTCATTCTCGGCGGTGGTCTCCTGTTCCTTCCCGAGTCGCCCAGGTACTTCATCAAGAAGGGTATGGTTCAGAAGGCTGTTTCCTCAATCTCCAGACTCCGCGGCCAGCCTGAGAGCTCCGAGTACGTCCAGAGTGAGGTCGCCGAAATTGTTGCCAATGAAGAGTACGAGCGTGCCCTGATTCCCTCCACCACTTGGTTCGGTAGCTGGGCCAACTGCTTCAAGGGTAGTCTTTGGGCTTCCAAGTCCAACTTGCGCCGCACCATTCTCGGTACTTCACTCCAGATGATGCAGCAGTGGACCGGTGTCAACTTTATCTTCTATTTCTCGGCTGCCTTCCTCAAGTCGACTGGTGCCGTCAAGGATGTCTTTCTGACTTCGATGATCTTCACCATTATCAATGTCCTCTCTACTCCTCTGTCTTTCTGGACTGTGGAACGCTTCGGCCGTCGCTCGATCCTCCTCGTGGGTGCCGCTGGCATGCTTGTCTGTCAGTTCCTCTGCGCAATCATTGGTGTCACTGCTGGTTTCGACCGTGTCCATCCTACTCCTACCGTCGAAGATCCTACGGCCACCACCCCCAACAACTTGTCTGCGGTTAACGCTCAGATTGCTTTCATCTCCATCTTCATCTTCTTCTTTGCCTCCACTTGGGGTCCCGGTGCCTGGGTTGTCATTGGTGAAATCTTCCCTCTGCCCATCCGTTCCCGTGGTGTCGGCCTTTCCACTGCCTCCAACTGGCTCTGGAACACGATTATCGCCGTCATCACCCCTTACATGGTCGGTTCTGACAAGGGCAACCTCAAGTCCAAGGTCTTCTTCATTTGGGGTGGTCTTTGCACTTGCGCTCTGGTTTACACTTATTTCCTCGTCCCTGAGACCAAGGGTTTGTCTTTGGAGCAGGTTGACAAGATGATGGAGGAGTCTACTCCTCGCACTTCTGCCAAATGGAAGCCCACAAGCACCTTCGCCACTGGCCAGAGCACTGGTGGCCACCTTGACAAGCACGTTATTGAGGATGTTGAGCGACGCGGCTCCGCTGTCTGAGTGTCTGACGGTTGGCATGGGATTTATTTATGCATTAAGATGAATGAGTACAACAGCACATACCCCCGTAAAGGAGTTGACGGATGTTGCATATGAGGAAGTGTTACTGATTTGAATAGCCTAATATACCATTTTTGACGTGTTATCAGAGACTGACTCAATGTGATGAATCGAACATACCAGCCGCCATTAAGCTAGCATCGATTCAAAGGCTTCCCTGACAGGATTGAGATGCGCGCTGTTTTGACTGTGCTCTTCACCGTGCTTGCATTTGCGTGTCCAGGACAGGCTGTGGGTGAGGGAAAAAAAAGCTTATTTATTATTAGCAAGACTTGTCAATGCCCACGGTTAGACAGACAAATAGTTGATTGAGTAGTGGCAATCTTAAGTCGCGCACGGCTGTGCACCCACTACCTTAACTGTATCTAGGTAGGCAGTACGGGGTCACATCGCCTGCCCTCCGATTTGCCCCTCCGAGGGAAAAAAACACGTATCGCCCCAGCCTGATCATTTCGCATCTTACTCTACACATGAGCGCCGAGTTGGACATGTTTCAATAACACTAAACCGACGGTCTCTTGCTTGCAAAGAGAAATCTGCGCGAGATGGAAGCCCAGCGCGCAGCTTCCCGGCCCTTGTCCGAGGTACTGCCACCGCTGATCTTGGGGACCGCCACTTTCAACCACCAATACCACCCCGACCCGACGCAGATGCCCTATGCCGACATTGTCCGCCGCGCTCTCGATCACAATATTACTGCCTTCGATACCTCGCCTTACTACGGGCCGTCCGAGGTCCTTCTGGGCGATGCGCTGCGCCGTATAGAGCCGGCTCCTCCACGCGACTCGTATTTCCTCATCACAAAAGCCGGCCGCCTTGCTGGCGACGAGTTTGACTATTCTCCAGCCTGGGTACGATACAGCATATTTCGAAGTCTTGAACGCCTTGGAACAGACCGCCTCGATCTTGTCTATATGCACGATGTGGAATTTGTGTCTCCTGCAGAGGTGCTTGGCGCTGTCACCGAGCTAAGGCGGCTTCGTGATCAAGGCGTCATCCACTATGTTGGTATCAGCGGATACCCTGTGGACACTCTGGCTTCCCTCGCGGAGATGATATTTCGTGAAACTTCGGAGCCAATTGATGCTGTTCTATCCTATGGGCACTTTTGTGTACAGAACGCTCAGCTTGGTCGGCCGGAGCTTCTGGAGCGATTTGCATTGTCCGGTGTCAACTGTATCCTGAATGCCAGTATGTTGGGCATGGGCTTGTTGACTTCAGAGGGGGTCAACAGTCTTCCTATGGCTGCCTGGCATCCAGCGCCAGAGGAGCTGCGTGAGGCGTGTCACGGCCTGGCTGCCATCGCCGGAACAGAAAACAGACACCTGGAAGAGGTGGCTATTCGCTGGTCTTTGCGCAACTGGATTTACCAGGGCTCCAAATTTGGGACACAAAATTACAAGTTCGATACCAACAGCAATTTTCCTCCACGTATTGGGGCGAGCGTCATGGGCGTCTCGACAGTTGACCAGCTGGAGGAGACCTGGCAGCTGTGGCAGAGCGTCACGAATGAGCAGGGTCAAGACACCACAAACGTCTTAGTAGAGAAGCGAATGTGGCCAAGCCTAGGAGAATGGAAGGATTTTGCATGGAAAAGCGGTGGACCGTCCTTTACTAATACTCGCAAGGTCATGGGCATTGTCCCAAATGATGATATTGCGAAACGATGTGGCCTTTCCGCGGGCCGAGGTGTTGACGATGCGAAACTGTAAATAGCCGTATACACAGCTTCGCTCGATAACATAAAAGTACATACCATCTCATCAAACAGAAATTATGCCACATATATCGCCTTCAATTGAAGAATTACATTCATTTTGTACCATTCGCAGTTGCTGGCCACGTGATCTTGCAATGTCGCTTCCATGACGACGAGTCTCCAGATTTCGACTTCTTTGCGTTAGTCACCCACGACGACAGACACCCCTCGATTCATATGGCCGGAGGAAAGAAAGGAAAAGTCTCGGCATTGCCTCCAAAGCCGAGAAATACGTTCGTCCTTGACAATGGCGCCTCTACCTTGAAGGCAGGCTTTGTCCGCGACGGACGGGCTGACGAACCTCGAATAATACCAAACTGCATCGCTCGCGACCGAACACGAAAAATATATGTCGCTTCAGAGCTGGATAGGTGTACCGATTTTGGCGAGATGCAATTTCGACGCCCCGTTGAGAAGGGTTTCATTGTCAACTGGGAGGTGCAGTCTGAAATTTGGGACTACGAGTTCTTTGGAAGTCGATCGCCACTCCCATGCGACCCGTCAGAAACGCGACTCGTGCTTGCAGAGCCGCCAAACGGACTGCCTGTCCTTCAGTCAAACTGCGATCAGATCGTTTTTGAGGAATATGGCTTCGAAAGCTACTATCGCGGAATTGGTATGTTGCGACGATTACACCTCTGCGTTCCATCGCGCTGCAGACGACTCAACATTTCTAGGACCTGCATTCAACGCATACCACGACGCGCAATCCCTTTTTCGAACACCGACAGATACCGCGACAGCTGCCAATATACCTGCCGAAATTCTTCTCGTCATCGACTCGGGATATTCCCACACCACAGTGACACCGGTCTTCCACGGCCGGCCACTGCATCCCGCTGTGCGCCGACTCGACGTGGGAGGTAAACTCCTCACAAACTACATGGCTCGACAGATATCTCTGCGTCATTTTGACGTCAGAAGCGATCCTCATATTGTCAACGAGATGAAAGAATTGGCGTGCTTCGTCTCCCTGGACTTCAAGCGCGACCTGGAGAGATCCTGGAAAGGGACGCGAGGCCAGACACGGCCAGAATACGTATCGGGTGGCATAGCAAAGGATTACATTCTTCCAGATTTCCATAAAAAGTTGAGAGGCTCTGTGCGAGATTTCGACCCAGCGAACCATACGAAAGCACAAAAACTTGCCGCGGCGCAAGCCGACGAAGATGTTCTGACGCTTCGGAACGAACGTTTTGCAATACCAGAAATTCTATTCAACCCATCTGACATTGGAATGCGACAGCCTGGCATCGCTGATCTCATCCACCAGTCGTTACAAGATCTGCCAGTAGGGCTGTGGCCTGGATTGCTCGCCAACATAGTGCTGGTAGGAGGCAACGCCCTTTTCGACGGCTTTGTCCAGCGGCTCCAAAAAGAGGTCGTTCAGCGAGTTCCCGATGACTGCGTCGTACGCGTGGCACGACCGGCTGATCCCGTTCTGAGCACATGGGCCGGAGCGGCCAATCTGGCCTGCCATGCCGACATCGAAAAGCTCGCGGTCACAAAGCAGCAGTACGATGAGTATGGACAGGCATGGCTAGCGCGCAAGTTCTTGACAGGTCCTGGAACTTCGTGATTTCGCAATTTGCTCACGTTGGATTATACAGCGAGATCGTAGGCGACGATGCCTACTGCACCTCGCCTTTGCGGAAACTGCTCAGGCGACTGTCAAGAACCGGAGCCCGTCGACAACTGGCAAATGCGATGCCGTGACGATTCGTCTTATGGGAGCCATCGCATTTTGAATTGAGCCACCGTTGCCTCACTGTCGGTCACTTTGATGCCAAGACGCAATACTTTTGCTGCAGCATACGGGCGAAATCCAATACATGACATCTCCCCCGATAGGACAAAACGGTCAGCCACCAACATATATCATGCAGTCAGTCAATGGCCACGCCGGAGCTCGAGTGTCCACATTCTTTCAGGTCATAGATGAGATGAGATTCAGCTAAATAAATTCCTGCCTGTTATTTCCCAGGCTGTACAATTTCATCGATCGATTCACACAAGGTCAATCTTGGGCCCTTATCTTGGGCAAGGCTATGGAGATCCCCCAGGTCGGGGTAAGAAAATGCGTTTCGAATAAGCGCTCTTGAGGTATGATGAGAGAACCAACACGCTCTTAAAATCCAGCCTTTCGACGGATGTGGTTTAGGTGGCGGATGTCTCGCAGCATGGATGGTGGCGGCGAGCTGCCGTCGTGTGCCTTTGTTTTGGCTAGTCTGCGACCGCGCGATACACACCCTATTCGATTAATTAAGAATTTGACGACGTGCCCATGGGCGATACAATAGCTTACAGTCACACTAAAATGGTCAGCCCGACGGTCAAAGGGACTGCTCAGGATGGTTGGCACTCACAAACTCGGCGGACGACCCTTCATTGTGAACGGTACAGTAGCCGGCGCAGCACTTTTTGCAGACTCGCTGCGTCTTGTCAATACAGTCTTCGCACTACTAGGTGTTAGTTCTTGCGAGAAAAGGATAGCGCCGAGCAATCATCTTACGCTATTGCCGCATTCCCAGCAGCTTTTAGTTACTCGGCTCTATAGGAGAGATGTTAGCCAATGTCAACACAGGATTATGCCAGCTAAATATCGACGAAGTATCGAGCATGATAACGAACTATGGCAACGGCCACAGCATGCTCGCTCGGCTCAATTAAACGAGCAAGACCCACCACGTCATGCCATGTTCAATGCGCCTGCTGCAGATGCTCTCTTCGGGGCTATGGCGCATGTGAGACTGTACCTTTTGCTTTGGGATAGTTTCTTCAAGAAACATGTAATCTTCGAGCTGGCCAATGTTATCAGTATCATCCACGATGACGACGGCCGGTTCATGCTGAGACCCCTGGCCGGGTAACTGGTAGCATGACTCGCACCACCACTTGTTACAGCAGTGGCAATAGCGCTCTCTGATGCACTCTGCGCATCGAGGCACAAAGGCCGTAGCTGTCAGGCTAGGCGCAGTTGCAGCTCGCAGCGACGAGCACAAGATGGGCAGGGGCGCAAGCAAGGGTAAATCGGTCACGGTATGCGAGCTCGGCGAAATCATACCCTCAGGTGCTTTCCCGCAGCCTTGGCAACCAGAGAGGGCATAAGTAGCCACAGCAGGCCCGAGCTCAGCGAGGACGTTGGCATGCCCTGCAGCCCGGCTGTGGTGGTGGCGTGGTCCTTGACAGAGCAGAGCATCGAATGCAATGACGCCACTGCAGGCAAGTAGGCAATATGCCCATTCCTTCTCAATTGGACGCCCCAGCTGTCGGCCTTTCACATCCCACCAAGCATCGTCGCTGCGCTGCAATGTCTCCGTCAATGCGCTCGAGCTTCTCTGGTCCCGATCAGGGCCAGCTGCGGTCGGACTTTCACGGGGAGTGGCCGACTGAGTAGCCTCATCATCTTTGGGGCCAAATAGATAAATGCCTTTTAGACGCGGACTTTCATCCCGGCTCGGGCGACAGGCATACTGGAGCGCACCGCGAAGTTTCCCATGATTGAGATTCTTCACGTCGCGAATTGAAAGCAGCCTGACTTTAAAGTTAGGGCCATTGATGATGTCATGACAAAAGTCTGCCGTCACAGAAAGTCCATCGAGAATAAGTGTCTGCACATCTTGCAGGATGTTTCGCCTCTGCAAGATTGTGAATAAGTCTCGCAACGGTGCAGCATGGAATCTATCCAGTGTTCAAGTCAGTACCAGCTGTGTAATCGCGCAGGGGCTGGGAAGTACAGTGTCTTATCGATAGACTACTTACTCGTCGTCTGTCAAGCTCTCATCAAGCTGCGTACTTGTCGAAACCTCGCCGCCGTCAATAATAGCGTCAAGGTCAGTATGGGCTTTCTTGACGGTCTGCAGATCCAAGTGGCGATAAATCCCCGGCGTGTGTGTGATGGCGTCTCGGAGGGCTCTGTTTGTTGCTGTGAGCCTGGTAATTGATGATGGGGGCAGATAGGCAACAATGTGAGATAATACGAGTGAGTTGTGGGATATATCCTGAAAGTTTGTGGCAGATTTCTTAAATCTTTCGCGTTCTGTGCTGGTGACGATGACTTCGCCCATGTCAGGCTGTGGTGGTTTATGCAGAAATCGAGTATGTCGAGAGGCGCCGGGCTTTGTGGTGGCTGTCTTCAACAAGCTTTGGGGGATGGAAGTAAAAGGGGGAAGAGATTATCGAGCGGCCGTCAGGGGAATGAAGGTTAAAATAAAGAAAGTGGGAGGGCGATGCTTCGGATGAGACTTCTCCAAAGAAGTTGGGGTCCTCAGGCCAGTCCCTTCATGTATCATTTATTGAGCAGTTGTCGATCTAGAGTGCACAGGAAGCATAGGTCAATACTGGCACTGGTGCGCTAGCTGTCAAGGCGTCGTAACAGAACAAAAGTGACAAAGCAGAGCCCTGCTAGCTGTCTTTGGGGTGAGACAGTTTCAAAATTACATTCCCGCCCAGACGAAACGAGAAACAGGGATGGCAAGCACTATTTGACCAAAAACCACACATTTGCTGGCCGAGTACCACACACGTAAGCCCAAGTAGAAGCAGCGCCTCGGAAGTCTAGCCTGGAAGGTTGAAGGGTAAGGTGTGAGATGAGGTGGTGGGACAAACCTGACATACTACTGGCGGGTGGTGAAAGCTGGACTTTGCACCAGAGATCCATCTGCCAGACTGCCATTCAGTTGCACTCAGACCCTCATCAGCAGAATAGTGACATGACATGGGCAGGGATGACGAGATGGCCACAGCGGATGCAACGTCCTTGCCTGCGTTGTGAAGAGCCTTGCCAGACGATTGACAGGCAAACAGGGTACAGATTGATGCCATCTGCCTGACCGCATCTGCACAGCTCCAAAAGGCTGGTACACTGCAACTTTGCCACCCACACCTGGTGAGCTGGCTGGAGGGCAAAAGCGGTACCGGACGCTGCGTGAGAGAGCAATTCCACACCACCAGCGGCTTGCCTTATTCATGTGGCCGAAGACGACCGAGATGCAGCTGCTTATCGGCAAGATGTGTGCCGACAGATGCATCAGGTGGCTGTTAGACCCTATTAACAGAGCATTACCAGGTGTGGATAGCACAGTCCCAACGATTGATTAAACATGGTCTGCGAATGACTACCGGGCACAGTAATACAGCGTCCACGTCACAACGTCCAGCACGGCGATACGAATACATGTTTGCAGGGGGGGCCGTAAACCTCAGGGTCAAGCATCCCGTCATAAAGCATGGTCGAAGCGGGCACGTCCCCAGTGAGACAGTGGATTACGCTTATCTCTCCGTCACATCTGACTAGCGGGAGCCGGGTTTCATGCACAGCGACTTGGTCATGATCGCAGGAGCTTGCCCAGGACACTAATAAACCGCGAAAGGTACCCAACTTGCATATTCAGGCTCCGATTTCGCACACGGGCGCGCCTTGCATTAGATTGCAGCAAATAGGCCTCTTGTGCGGCAGTGCGGCAGGTAGACAATTAAGTCAAGCTAGCCAGCTGGGCATAGACATAGATACAGTCAGGGGGGGTAAAGGACTGGCCGCAAGCTTCGGTGATCAAGAGCCATTCAAGGCCACTCGCGATTGTCTCAAATTTCAGTAGCGCTAATACTGAGTGAGATGGGCAAGTATCGTATGTGATAAGCATGCATCCTCGAAGTCGGTAACTGAACCAGTTGCCTGATCGCTACATAGCTGCTAGCCCGTTAGCAATGTGTAAAGGGTGCATATTGTTTGGCAAACATCGACTAATACCTACGCCCCTTGATTACTACAGTATTGCGACACGCAACATCAGGCAAGGGGTAAGTAACAATGTGTATCTCGTAATAGATACGGAGACAACGGCACCATACTCCGGGGTCTACTATGAACAGTGAGCTGCATTCTTTGGCAAACAGAATCGGCTTGCGCATGGATCAATATCAGTCATGGCGGAGAACTTAGTACAGATCTACAAGATGCCCCCTTTTCTTCCACGACGTCTACTTCGTAGCATTACCTTTTCGACCCACAACAAGGGGCAAGTAGCAAGTCTATCAGTATGCATCAATCTGTAAGACAAAGTTACTGAGCACACCGTTAACTAACACCTGTGTGACCTGGCAGTAGCTCGAGTGGATAGGTTGAGACAATTCCCGGGGTGCGACTCATCCAAAACCTTAATAACGTAGCAACCCATCAAATGAGCCCCTATCGGCCCAGCCCATGATCGAAGAAAGCGCATTGAGCTTGCTCATGTCGATAATAAAGCCGATAATAAGAACGAGCCGGCCGCCTTTTCCCAGAGCAAGTGGCTGGTTGAGACAGGTCCTGACTTCTGCCGAACCCGACTTCATAGACTGATCTGGCGAGAATATATGATCATTCAAAAAGAGAACTGGCCTCATACTATCCGTAGATCGAAAGCCGCTGAACTTGAGCAGGGTCCGGACTTTGAGTGGTACAAGTTGAACAAGTCCAGTGATACTGGTTAGCGGCGTTCTCCACGCCCAGGAGCACGGCACGTGATTCTAGTGGGGAGACTTTTCAGGATTGCTTGTGGCAAAGGGTCGAAGCTACAAGAATCTGCTGACAGAGCAGATGCTGCCTGGCGATGGAAACTCGTAGTCAGACCTCATTAATCTTTGTTGGCCGACTATTCTGGTGAGGATGTCTTGTTCATCACCGCCCTCGTGTGACGAATTACAAAGGCTCGCCCAACATCTCCCACAGACAAAAGACAAAAGACAACACTATTGATAAAGTGCTGCATGTGCTAGGATGGATGAGCCACCAGCTCTAACATGGCACGGCAGTTATGCCCTGCTTCCGCTGGAAGCAATCAGTGGTAGTAGCCTGAATGGGGATAAGATAATATTGCCGCAGTCCGCACTCGAGCAGCTGCTCAGTGCGTCGGCGTCTCAGGCTGTCATGCAAGACAGGTACACGACTGCATCATCACACCTCCCGAATCCCTTGACCTTTCGCCTTGTAAATCCGACCACCAACAAGTCAGTATACGCTGGAATTCGCGAGTTCTCGGCGCCGGAGGGTACCGTTATACTGAGCCCATATCTACTCAACGCTTTGAATCTGGCTACCGGTGAAAAAGCGACCACCACGAGCTCTAGCTCAACGGTTTCACAAGTCAAACTTGACGTACACACCGCAACATTACCAAAAGGGACTTATGCGCGACTGCGACCCCTGGAGGCTGGATACAATCCCGATGACTGGCGGCCTCTGCTTGAAAGACAGCTTCAAAGGGACTTTACGTCACTTACCAAGAATGCGAAGATACTGGTGCATGGAGTCCGAGGAGAGATCTTTCAGCTACTTGTTGACAAGCTATCGCCGGAAGGCCAGGGGGTGTGCGTGGTGGATACAGACCTCGAGGTTGACATTGAAGCACTGGACGAAGAACAAGCGCGCGAGACGCTGCGCCAGTTCATCAACACCAATCGTCACGAAAATGAACACGGCAGCTCCAAAGGCGGGCCTATCGATGTTTGGAAGCCCATTCTCGGCAAAATTGCGGTCGGCAGCTACATCGATTATAGCCTTCCCTCTTGGGATCGAAACCAGACTGTGCAACTGACATTGTCCAACATGTCGGACCCTGAGGCTTTGGAGCTCTTTGTTACACCGAGATCGAACCTTCAGCGTTCTCTGCCTCGAAACACAGAGCACGTATTCAGCACCTTGGGCTCGTTCGAACCGAGTACGACGAAATCCATCATCATCTCGCCGACGGACGCGGAGATGAAGAAGGCTGAGAGCATACAAATTTCGGTCCATGCCTACGCAGACTTCACTGCAACAAAGGCACCCGATGCGATTCAGTACACTCTTCGTGCTCAAGTTTTGGTGGAAAGTGACAAGACCATGGCTATAGATCAAGGTGGAAATCTTCAAGAGCACGGAGACAATGAAGCGCTTTGTTCGAACTGTCAGCAATTAGTTCCAAAGCAAAGTCTTGTCTTACATGAGAGCTTCTGCCGACGCAACAACATCGTTTGCCCCAAATGCAAGTTGGTGTTTAAGAAAAACTCTGCCGAATTCACTGCACACTGGCACTGTGAGCATGACGACGCCTATGGCAACACGTCATACAGCAAGCAAAAGCACGACGAGATATTTCACAGTAGTTGGCTCTGCTCCTCGTGCGCGTTTCAAACAAATTCGCTGCCTGATCTTGCAAAACACAGAAGTACGGTCTGCCCTGGGAAACTAATTCTTTGTCAATTCTGTCACCTAGAAGTTCCACAAGAAGGTGATCCCTTCAACCCATCTCCTGAGGTAAAGTTGTCCGGATTGACGGCGCATGAGCTGGCAGATGGTGCGCGAACGACTGAATGTCATTTATGCGACAAAATTATCAAATTGAAGGATATGCAGACACACCTAAAGCACCATGAGCTGGATAAAGTAGGCAAAGAGAAGCCGCCAGTCTGTCGCAACGAGAATTGTGGGCGAACACGGTTTGGAGTCGGAAGTCGTGGGCAAGTGCGGCACAGCCCCGGAGCTGACGGACAGCAAGGTGCTGATATCGGGCTGTGCTCCCTTTGCTTCGGACCTCTCTACGTCAGTATGCACGATCCAGACGGGAAAGCCCTTCGCAGACGAATCGAAAGACGCTATCTTACGCAGTTAATGAGTGGGTGTCGCAAAAGCCGGTGCAGTAACGAATGGTGCAAGACTGGTCGCTCTACCCTTGGACTGGAAGCAAAAGGATCCTCGGTGCAGGCTGCTCTGCCGTTGGTAAAGCCATTGGTAGAATCATGGCAGAACCTGGACAGGCCCATGCACTTTTGTGTCGACGAGCTGAGCCAGACAGGTCGAAAGTTGGCTGGTCAGATTGCCTCGGAGGGTGTTTGGGACATTAAATGGTGCATTGCCGCGGCAGAGGCTGAAAACTCAAACGCAAACAACATGCGAGATTGGTTGCAGGCTTGGGCACCTCGCCGAATATAAAGGGACCTGGTTGTGCATGGCGATGAATTGACAATGACCTCGGCGTTTCGGAGCTGGACGGTACTGAGCAAGCAATGGAGTGCCTTTTGGATGAAGATCACAAGACAATGACCTTACAGAAGGCAGGCCTGTCCTGACTCTGAAGAGATGCTGAAAAGGTGCCTCGAGGCGCATTTTCGACTGTCAAGTGCGGTTGACCGTGGAGCGCAGTGTGTTAAGTTGTAGGGTACGGAGGCGGGCAAGCGGGCTGTAGCAACACTGCTAGGGTCTGACGATGCGCGCGCCTTGGAGCGATATTGGCGAGACGCGACGAATGTACCTTGAAGCGAAAGATGTAGTCGAAATAATCACAATGTCTTCTCCCAAAGCTAGGTCGTCTTCCTTGGACAGAATGTACACTCTCGTGGTAGAGTAGTGCCCAGCATTATCGGTAGCTTGCGTTTGACTGCCAACGCACCAAGTTCTCTAGGTACCTAGCAATGTAAATACCTACCTAGGTAGATGCCTAGGTATAGTGTGCTCAAGGTATTTCAGAGCAGACCACCACCAAATCCCCAAATAATGCTGCTCGGAGTTACTTAATGGTCGGCGGTGATCAGTTCTTTCCACAGCGTGCCTGGCAACTGGGGAGGTACCTCGGTACCTCAAGCTGAATACGCAACCTAGCCCACCTGGGTTGGTGGGGTAAACTCTCAGACCCATGGCTGCTCAGAAGTACCGGAACAAACATCGCCGCCCTGTCCTTACTTGATTTTCTTCGTGAAAATATCAAAAAAATACGAAAATGATCGGGGTAGTGATCGTGAATATCTCTGACAATTCGTCTCGTCCTATGCATAGTGTGTATTGAGCTGAAGAGTCAGAATACGAGCAACGAGTTTTTGTCACCCACTGGGGTAGGTAGGTGCCAAGTGCTAACTGCTGGAGCGCTTTGTGCTCCACATCCCCGTTGACGTAAGTTGCCTGTAAATGGCAGCCCACTGGCTTCGACTCGTCAACATCGTCGGCATCTGGAGCTTTGCCTCACCATCGACAAGTATTTCCTCGTCCCTGTCTTTCTCCGAGCAAGAAGCGGGCAATTACAGATACCTCTAGCCCTGCCACGCAGCTTTAATCTGCTACTCACTGCCCCCATCTTGTTATTTGTCTCCCCGTCCGTGACCGGCTACCATACCCAAATTGGCTCGCGTCGTTCCTTGGTCGCATCTCTACGCGCGCTCTTCACATTATCTCTATGCTTATAGGAGGTATCACTATACTGGAAATTCATCATCCCACACTTCGACATGCCCTTGTGCAGTCTCGGCGAAGCGTGACGTACATTTCCTTGGCGCCGACGTCTCGGTAGGTGTGACAGGTTCATCCTCGGCATCAAACCCTACGACGCAATTACTCATTCACATGCAGAGGCATATATCACGACAATATAATACCAGAACAGGTTCGAACCTAGAGTGCGATCCTTTGACTTCTCAGCCTGTCAATAACACCCTGGACGAGCTCAGCCCTCTTGTGGCAGCAGTGGGCAATCCGACAACCTTCCCACCAACGAACCAGAGCCTACGACTATCTCGAATTACAACGGCTGATACTGCAGGTAAACACTGATACTCTGAGCATCATGGGTAACAGTAATACCAAAGAGAGCCGTCCTTCTGGGGCCAGCGACTACAATGAGGACTACCGCTCAAACGATGGCCGCTCTCGCCACCGTGCGGGCCGAGTAGATGCATCATTTCTCGGGCTCGGCACATCAAGTCAGCGCGATCGTCGTCAGAACGTTCCTTTCGAGCATAGAGAGACTAAGCAGGAACGAGAGGCTAGACGGCTTGAGCGGGAACGCGTGGCCCGCGCCAAGGAGCGAGAACGAAGCTTGCGAGAGGAGCATGTCGATGGAGGCTATCTAGTGACTCTGGGCACATACGTCGGAACTGAAGATTTCAATAAACCGGTTGTGCGGCAACTTCAAGTACGCCCCGCCTGGTTTCCTCATATCATGTCAGTTGCGAGGAAAAGCTAACACAAAGAGTCAGATCGAGCGAAGACTCGCGCCCTTCTGGCGCGGCCTCAACGATTGGTCGGAAAGCTGGGCGGAGCATCAACTGGTTGCCGCCGCCAGAGGTCTACCTATACCGGCAGCAAATGAACCACCACCACCAGAATTGCAAGCACAGCCACACAATCGCAATCCAAATCAGTTCAACTTGCAGAATTTGACTGTCCCGTTGGGTGAGCGCAGCATGTCGGCTGCTTCAGACCATAGCGGTTCTGGCACGGCATCGGGATTAGCTTCACCAGGGACTCCTACTAGAGGCACCATCAAACCGAGGGCCAAGGCTCTAGCCATGGCCTTGACTGGACATTCGCGGAATGCCTCATCCGCAGAGCTGCCGCCCACAGAGATCATGGTACCCCATGATCCTTTTGTCAACGGCCAACTACTTGAGGTCTATCTCTACAAAGACGCAACCGATTGCCCAATTTGCTTCCTATCATATCCCCCCTACCTAAACAGCACCCGTTGCTGCGATCAAGCGATTTGCAGCGAATGTTTCGTGCAAATCAAGCGTGCCGATCCTCACCTTCCGGAGCATCATCCTGATGGGCAGGCCCGAGACCCTAACCAAGGTTTGGCCCCCGAAGATCTACCCGAGATGCTCATATCGGAGCCGTCCGCATGCCCCTACTGCCAACAGCCAGAGTTCGGCGTGACCTACGAGCCGCCACCGTTTCGCCGTGGCTTGGTCTATTCGACATCATCTATGCACCTCGTTTCATCTGGTACAATGTCTCCCATGTCTTCTCAAAGCTCACTGCATTCTACTGCGAACCCAAATCCAGCACAACAGTTTGGCCGCAGAAGAGGCCATAGTTTATCTGCCAATGCGCCAAATGTTATCACCACAGATCGGATTCGGCCAGATTGGTCCACGAAACTTGCCGCCGCCCGTGCACATCAGGCCCGCCGAGCCGCCGCCGCTACTGCTCTCCACGCGGCCGCATTTATGGTTGGTGGCACTGACCAACGGTCAATACTACGCACCGGACGCTTTGGGCGTCGCAATACTGGCTCAGGGTCAACCTCCGGCATGTCTGGAAATGGATTCACGGGTGCAGAGGCGGCAGAGGCCTCTGAGCCACCCAGCGGGTCGCAGACCATAATCAGCCAAGACGGAAGCAGACGCATGAGGATAGACGAATTGGAAGATATGATGTTCATGGAAGCTGTTCGACTTTCGCTTGCAGCAGAAGAGGATCGGAAGAAGAAGGAAGCCAAAGCTTTGCGGAAGGATGCAAAGAAAAGAGAACAGGCAGAAAAGAAGGCAGCGAAGAAGGCAGCAAAAGACCCATACGGGGGAAGTGTTAGTGGAGCCAGTGGCAGCAGTCTTTCACTTGGCCTGGGAAGGAAACGTGGCAATAGCGGTGCGAGCTTCCTTAGAATGGAGGCTACAGTTCAAGGTGCCTCGCAGGCATCGCAAGGAGACGAACAGGCAGATGTGCCACCGCTAAAAACTCGTGATGGACACGCCGGAGATCCTAGCGGGAAAGGCAAGTCGATTGATCGAGGTGCACCGGATTCCTCGGCAGAGGGAGGCTCATCGTTGGCAATCCCAATTCGAAGCGGGGGCTCGCACCTGCGGCAAATGAGCAACGCTTCTTCGATAGGATCCTCGCTCGTGGATTCCGCGCCGGGTAGTTTCTCCGGAACCGGATTCCTCAACGTGGATGGCATCCGGCAGACTCGGGGAGAGGGAAGCGATGGCGAAGAAGCCTTCGAACCCTTGTTCAACTTTAGGAGCCTGGCCGAGCTTGTGGGGGTGAACATTGACGAAGGTACTGCCATTTCAGAACAGAACGAATGCGCAGCACAAAATGAATATGGCGATGCTGCGCAAGAGACCACAGCACGCCCACTATCTCAAGTGAAAGAAGAGGACGAGCTTGCGCCGAGCCTTGGCGGGAAAATAGCACCCAAAGCTGCAGAAGAAGGACCAACAGAGAGACTAGAATTTGAGCGCAGTTCTCCTACGGAAGGGAATTTGACAACTAGTCAAGGTCAGGATCATGTCGAAGATCGCAAACAACCCCAATCGGCCATTTTGATTGAGGATACACTGGCCGCAGAAGCGACATAAGCAGGAGAAAACTGCCAAAGCGCAGCACAAACAAGCCGGTGGAACTAGGAAACATAGATAGGACACGGCACCTGCTTTTATAGTGAAGCGTGTATAGCTCTGCCATGCGGAAGCAGAGAGGGAGATCAGGAAATACAGCGCATTAGCACACGAAGGCTTGTGGATTTAGCGTTGATTGACTTGATTTAACAAGATCACCACCTGTGTATGGTGGCTGCTTTGCCTATATTGCATGGAGGTGATGTTGTTTGCTTGCTAGTGCTAGCTTCTTTTGATTTCTGTCTTGAACTTTTTGGTCCACTCGGAAAATTCGTCTTGGCCGCCATACCAAGGGGCGCTGAATAACTCTCCCGCGGCAAAAGCCTCAAAGAAGCACTCGTCGGCTGCTCGGTCAATGACAGCGGGTTCCATGTCGTAAAAAACGGACACCAAGTCACCAAACGACTCGGGCAGGGCGCTCAGCACGCGAACAGCCTCATCTAGCCGCCGAGGCATGTTTGTATATGTACTGTCGGCAGGCGGAGGCAAGGGCGGCAGGTTTTTGAGACGCCGCTTGCTGATGGCTTTATATAGGAGAATGACTAGACGGACGCGGCGGAGGGTCGAATCAAGCCGCGGCCGGATGCCTCCTGGGTCATCACGGGGTATAGCTTGGCCAGAGCTCATTAAAT
The DNA here is from genome assembly GCA_024472245.1 of Beauveria sp. NWAFU-1. Lineage (NCBI taxonomy): Eukaryota > Fungi > Ascomycota > Sordariomycetes > Hypocreales > Cordycipitaceae > Beauveria > Beauveria sp. NWAFU-1. The sequence continues at coordinate 4,677,247 of JANBXD010000003.1, forward strand.
GGTCGAGGATGTCTTGGGTAGACACTGAGCTATTTTGTAGGGCTGTATCGGCCTCTGGGGTTACATAGTCGTTGCCATCATCGTCATCGTCATCGTCATCGTCGTCGTCGTTGTCGTCGTTGTCGTCGTTATCGTCGGGCTCTTCGTCACCCCATTCCTTGAGCTCCTCCATGATATCTTCTAGGGTCTCTTTCCATTGATCGACCTTTGTTATAAAGTAATTCTTGATCCCACCACTGATGAGTACTAGCAGCTCGTCACAGGCAGACCATAGTATGCCCGTTGAGGGGAGGCTGCCCTTGTTGTCGGCGGCGAAGCCGCCCTTCTTAGCTCCCGATAAGACGACACCGTCTTTGGGAATCTTGCCCAGAAGCTCGGCAAGGGTAATAAGTACACGCCTCGAGCGCCACGCCAATTCTTTTCGAAAGAACGCGGTATACTGCGCGGGGTCGCAAGCCTGCGCGGCCGAGGCGAGGCCGAGTACGGGGCCAGAGAGCAGCTGCTTCAGCACGTCGGCGATGGCAGAAGGGGTGAAGGGTTCGTTGATGAGAAGGAGAGAGAGCTTGGTGGAGTGCGCGCGAACGAGAGTGGTGGCGTCGCGGGCGAGTTCGAGGGGAAGTTTGATGTCGGTGTTGGTGTTTTGATCGAGCGCTGCGGAGGGGTTCTTGTAGATGTCGTCGAGGGAGTTTGCAAGTTGATGGCAGAGATCCTGGGCGGATATCACGGCTGTTTCGAGACGTTGGAGGGCGCCTGTATCGAGTGAGGATGCCATCTTGGTTGGGCCAGACCAGGCGAGCTATTGAATTTGCTGAACAGCTCAATCGTCCGTGTCGCACAATGTTTTTGGCTCGAAATTGATGCTCCGGTGTAGCGGCCTGTAAAATTTTGGCGGGGTAGAGGGGTGTTACTTAGGTAGGTAAGGTAGGTAGGTAGCGGGTGCAGTGTTGGTTTCCGTCGCAGATCGGCGAGGCTCCGAATATTTACCGCCACACAGCGCTGAAGCAAGCCAGGGACTTGTTAAATTTACCACGTTTGCACGGTCCCCCAATATTTAGCGGGCACCTACCTAACTACACCACTGTACCTGTACCTGACCCCAGCTCCATGCCAAACGTGCTTCAGACTTCAGTGCTGAGCCCTTGACACATGTCCATTTACCGTCCGACGGCCTAGAGGTGTATCGAGACAACTACTCCCGCCACGACTCTGGCTGTCGCCCCATTCATTCGCGCACCAGAGACGACGTGACGAACACAATGCAGAAATCACAGAATATCGCCGTCTTGACGACACTGGGTTTCCTGTCCGCCGCCGCTGCTGGCAGCATCCCTCGCGGCGTCAGCCCCGAGTGTACGTCTACCAGCTGCAAACAAGATGCATTGTCTCTGATTGTACTGACATGTCATTGATAGTTGTCTCGCATTATCAAGCAAAGGACAGCTTTCGCTGCATTGCCAATTCCGACATTGAGATTAGCCTGAGCCGAGTCAACGATAACACCTGCGATTGTCCGGACGGCTCCGACGAACCTGGCACTGCTGCATGCGCTCACATCGACCCTCTATCTCCTCAGCAGCCTCTGCCTGGCAGTAGCTCAGGCACCACCAAAGCCAATCATTCACTTCCCGGTTTCTGGTGCGAGAATAAGGGGCACATTGGCGCATATGTGCCCTTTGTTTATGTCAATGACGGCATTTGCGACTACGATCTGTGCTGCGACGGCACCGAAGAGTATGCCTCTGTCGGGGGAACCAAGTGCGACAACCGCTGCGCCGAGATTGGCAAGGAGTATCGCCGTCTTGCCGAGATCAAGGAAAAGAAGATGAACGACGCCCAAACTCAGCGATCCAAAATGATATCCGACTCGGAAGCCCTCCGCAAGCAGACCGAAACCCACATTACCGAGCTCGAAGATGAGATTCGCACAATTCTGGCCCAAAAAGTTGTCCTTGACACGAAATACAAGGAGCTCCAGAGGAAGGATCGCAACCGTGTCGTCAAGTCTGGCAGCGGCGGAAAGCTTGGCGTCCTGCTTGGCCAAGCCAAGAGCCGCGTCAATGAGCTGCGAGAGACGCTCACCAAGGTCGCTGATGAGCGTGACAAGCTGCGTATCAAGGTCAACGAGCTGGATACCGTTCTCCGCAAACTCAAGGAGGAGTATAACCCTAATTTCAACGACGAAGGCGTCAAAGCCGCCGTCAAATCCTTTGAGGACTTTGCAGCTCGCGAAGCCGAGCAGCCTTCCGCCGAAGGAGATGATGTCTCGAGTGTTCTGGCCGAGGATGGTGAACACAGTGGCATCAATTGGGTCGAGTTTGAATCGTCTGACGATGATACTGACATTCGTAAGAAACGCGGCCTGTTTTTGTGTCTCCTATAATGCTGATCAATTCTAGTTTACTCCTTGGATGCGTATCTCCCCGTTTCACTCCGCGAATTCATTCAGAACCAAAAGGCTGCCATCCGCGACTGGCTCGTCGACAACGGACTGTTGGCCGAGAAGGCAAACACGGCCTCCGAGTCGCAGGCTACCAGAGAGGCGCGTGAGGCCAAAGAATCCGCTGAGCGTGATTTGAAAAGAAAAGAGCAAGAGCTAGCGAACGAGAAATCTGAGCTCTCCAACGACTATGGCCCTTCCCAAATCTTCCGCTCCTTGAAGGGCCAATGCATTGAAATCGACGCTGGCGAGTACACATACGAGCTGTGCTGGCTGGACAAGACGAGCCAAAAGTCTAAGAAGGGCCATGGTAACACCAATATGGGCAACTTCAAGCGCATCGATCACGAGATTGCCGACGATGAAGAGCGCCTTGACGGCAAGAGTTTAGGCAAAGGCACAAGAATGGTCATGCATTATGAAGACGGTCAGGCCTGCTGGAACGGACCGAACCGCAGGACTGACGTTTGGCTGGGCTGCTCGGATAAGGAGGAGCTCTGGCGCGTCACTGAGGCCGAGAAGTGCGTCTACAAAATGGAGGTGGGCACACCGGCTGCGTGCGATGAGCAATTGGGAAGCGAAGCGCATATCAAGGATGAATTGTAATTATGTATAAAAGACTGAGTCTGCTAGGCAACCTGGCGCAATTGCAGAAAGCTTTATCAAGTATCACGCGAGCGCTATCTCGGTTAGTGCTGTCTCGGTTGGTAACGTCGGACTTCAGGTCCCGGAGTGCATGGCCGTGACCCCCGAATTAGCACTTGAGGAGTTACATTTACACGATCCTGTATGCATGCAACTGTGCCGCAATGACTGTCGATGATGCGGGACAATGGTGAGCATCCAGCTTCCTGCATCCACTACACGTGACGCTAGCACGATAGCAGGGCGTCTTACGCTGGAGACGGAGACATCTTTTCCATACCCGAGTCTTGGACCGATTCATGCTGACAATTTCTACGTAAATTCGAGTGAACATATGCCATATCACTGGCCAAAGCTGCAATACGTCCGAAAATATGAACCTCCCGAAGCAGCCTGCGGGCGCCCGCCGGCTCCTCATGATCTGCCTACAGCTGGCGCTCGGGTCATCCATCTGGGGCTACAACATTGGCATCCTCTCGTCGGTTCTGGTGCATCCCGGCTGGCGCCACGCGCTTCACGATCCCGAACCGGCGCAAAAGGGTCTCGTCACGGGCTTCTACTATGTGGGTACGCTCATCTCGTACATCTTCCTCTCGCATCCGTTGGCGGATTTTCTCGGTCGTCGCTATGCAGCGCAAGTAGGCACGCTGGTGCTGTGTCTGGGCGCGCTCGTCATGGCCGCAGCAGCGGGCCGATATGCGCTGTGTATCATGGTCGCGGGAAGATGGATTTGTGGCCTTGGAGTCGGCGTTGTGAGTACAACTGTGCCGCTTTATCAGAGGTAGTGTTCACAGATGTCTTGAGATTGGGCGTTGTAAACTGACTAGCTGGTAGTGAGATGTCTCCAGCCAAACAAAGAGGCAAATATGTCACAATGAACCACGTCGGCTTTGTGGCAGGCCTCGCTACTGGTCTCTGGTACGAATTCAGCGCCTCATCACGGTTTCCGTTCGGCTGACCATCGCAAAAGGGCTGGCTACTTTGTTACGTTTTGGAAAGGCGCTGCTGGTCAGTACTGGGGCTGGAGGATGCTCATTCTCGTCCAGCTCCTTCCGTCTCTCATCTTCGCCGCACTGCTACCATATATACCAGAAACGTGAGCTGCGTCTGCTTGGTTCGCGCGAGAAAAAACATCACTAACGGACAACCAGACCTAGATGGCTCCTTCAAACTGGTGACATGGAAAAGGCGAGCAATGTCCTCCACTGGCTGCGCGAAGACGTTGACGAGCCAGCAGACATTGCGCATGAGCTGCATGCCATCAACCGTGACATTGAGGCTTATCACCAGGACCATGATTCATTCTTTGCCAAGTCTCTCGCGCTGTTTCGAGAGAAGCCCCTGTTTGCTCGGATGTGGCGCGCATTTCTCCTGCAGTTCATGGCTCAAATGTGTGGTGCCACAGCTATGAAGTACTATCTCCCAACCCTGCTGAAGGCTCTGGGGCTGAGTACACGCCTCGCGCTCATGGCGGGCGCCGTAGAAATGACGGCAAAGATTGGCCTCACTGTCGTTGAGATGTGGATTATTGATCGCTTTGGAAGAAAAGCGTGCCTTGCCGGTGGAAGCGTCGTCATGGCCGTCGCTATGCTGGTGAGTAACCGAAGATGGTGCTCGTCAAGCCAAGATGCCTAACGATTTACCAGATCAATGGCGCACTGCCACAAATCTTTCCGAAGAATGTTAGCACCGTGGCAGATGCCATCTGCATCGCCTTCATCTTTGTATACGCGATGGGCTACAGCCTTGGACTTGGGCCGGCGGCTTGGGTGTATAGCTCGGAGGTGCGCTTAAGTAAACTCGAGGTTGGAATCAGTGACTGACGCTTACTTGTATGACAGATCTTTCCAACAACGTATCGTGCCCGCGGACTGAACTTCGCTGCGTCTGGTGGCTCCATCGGCAGCATCATTGTTGCCCAGATATGGCCCATGGGCGTGGCCAAGTTTGGCAGCGGAATTTACTTTTTCTTCTTCGCCGTCAATGCCGTTTGCGTACCGGTTTGTGATTCTGCCGATGCCTCCAAGCTCTGAATTATGACCAGGACGCTGACTTTCCCTTGGCAGGTAATATGGCTACTCTACCCCGAAACTAAGGGCTGCGCTTTGGAAGACATGGATTTGTTATTCCAGAGCCACAGCCGCGCCGGCACAAGTATGGACCTGCACGGGCTGGCAGACCAAGAAGAGGACCAAGAACCGCCAGGCGTCGTTGCTGCGCGCAATTCAGCCGACCGGGGCCCTGTGACAGGAAATGATGCAGCGGAGGCTCAGCCACTACTTTCCCCGTAGAAACACACAGCAACGATTACAGTGCTCAAAGAGACTTGCAATACGTACACTTGCATGCGTCGCTGCTTACCTACTGTTAGCCTGAAGTGTCGGCAGGGCGGCTCTTTTTGATCGCCATATATCGCGAATCAACAGGTACATACGGCATGCTGCCTCTTCGAAGTTCGTCTCGAAAGAAGGCTCTAATCCAATTTTCTTCCTTTTATTTGTGAATAAGCCAAAGGACGCCAGCTGCGTGCCAATCGATTTGAGATAGGTGGCATCTATCCTTAATGTATAGACTGATGCCAAAACGTTGGGCATTTTCGAGACTTGACGTGGTGACCATACGACAGGGTGCGTGTGCCAGCGCTGCCAGTAACTGTGCCTCCAGGTCATTCCGAGCGGCGTTGTATGGGAATTGGTGTTCTGAATTACCTTATACCCACTGTAGCTATTTACCTACCGCGTCTGCTGTGGCACTAACTGAAGAGGTTTGCTTTCAGTCACATTCAGCCTACTGGTGTTTAGAACTGATACGATGGTAGTCTGGAGATGAAGTACTGACTAAATTATTACCCTTATAAGAACTGTTTGCAAAATGCTACTGTGTATGCTGGGACTCTCAAACTCAGGCACCGCCGCGTCCACGTGCAGCAGAATACAAGCGGCCAATATCCCGCTTCCACTGCTTAATGTTCGGGCGAAGAATGCGGCGATCGTATGTATACAGGCCGTTGAGCTCGCCTTCAACATCTGTAGTCTGCGTGTAGATGGCACCACTGCAGGCGTACATGTCAATCTGGTCCTTCAGCTCCCTGAACAGCACACCGGTGCGATAGTTGTACGCATCTAGATTCTCATCCATCTCGTACGTCTGGCGAATCTCATCAATGGCCTTTTGAACTTTCCACAAGCTAGATTGAAAAAAAAAAACTTAGTGATGTTCCGGAAAAAAATAACGAAGCTTGAGTCTCACTGGTCAGCGGTGACATTGTGTCCAACGCCGCCGAATTCGCCTTGGAAGCCAATTCTGCTAGGGTCGTATGCGCCGCCTGGGAGAGACGAGAAGGGGCTGCCGCACTGGGGATTTGCGTAATGGTGGTTGTCCTTTGGCAGTAAGTCAGATTCGCGCGAACATCCAATTAAATCAGACAAGATTGAACAGGGTGAAGAGAACATACCGAAAAGTCACCAAAGCCGTGGTCGTGCCAGCCCGTAACGGAATCAATCAATCTGGTCGGATCTAATTTTCGTACCATACTCGTCAGTTCGTCTTCGGGGTATGGTGGCCTGTTGAGTTGGGCCCAGCCTTCGTTGTAGATGACCTATGGTGGTGCTCATCATTAGCGGACATGACGGACTCGAGAGGGCGATCAACAGAAATCAAATCAAAAAGGGAGGCAGGACACGCAGTAGCAGAGGAAAACAAAAGGAAAAAGAGAAAGAAAAAGAAATTAGAGCTTACCCAGATCAAAATTGATGGGTAATTCTTGTGCTCATTGATGAGGATTCCCAGCTGGCGGCGAAACTCGGCTTGCTCGTCGGCGTTTGGCATTCTGCCGTCGGCAGACATACTAGGCATATCCTGAATCACGGCAAGACCCATTTCATCGCAGGCTTGGTAAAATAGATCCGGCTCTACTTTTATCTTGGCTGACGTAAGTACGGGTTATGCAAAAGGCATAGGGAAAAACATACATGTTTGCGCACAGTGTTAAAACCAAGGCTCTTGAGCATCTTTAGGTCATACACCATGGCTTCGCGGCTTGGAGGCAGATACAAGCCATCGGGCCAGTAGCCTTGATCCAAAGTCCCGACCAAGAAGGTGAATTTTCCATTGAGCAAAGGCCTTTTGATACCCTGGACATCGCCAACGGCAATGCTGCGGAATGCCGTGTAGCTGCTGATGGTATCATCACCCATCGAAACGGTGATGTTGTAGAGATACGGCGAAGACGGAGACCAAAGATTAGGAGAATCGATTCGAAATTTAACTTCGGTATCGGAGGTGCCGACAGACAAGGCGACCTGTTTACCATGCTTATCGAAGAGATTCAACTTGACACCCGTTCCGTTCTTGCCCGAACTGTGAACAGTGAAAGCAACTAGAGCCTGTTAACATAGACCCATAGACCAGTAGTACTGCAATGAAAGTGGGCATACCGTTGCCATTCATATCGGCTGTGACATCAAGACCAGCTATGTGGTTTTGGGGTACACGCTCCAACCATACCTGCTGCCAAATACCGGAGCAGGACCGGTAAAAGATGTGACTAGGCCGTCTCGTTTGTTTGCCAATGGGGCCCATCTCCAAGTCTGTCGGATCATACACGAACACCAGCCTAGCAATATATGAGTATATTATTTCTGAATGCTTACGGGACTCAACGTACAGAGCATTTTCTTGGCCATACTTGATATGATCCGTCACGTCTAGTGTGAAGCGAAAGTAGCCGCCCACGTTGTGGCCGACTTTGACGCCATTGAGAAACACGGTGGCTTCGTAGTCGACAGCTTCAAAGTTGAGCAGTAATTTCTGGCCTTTCCACGAGTCGGGAACCCTGAATGTCCTGGTGAACCACATGCGTGCGACCGGGTATTCCTGAACACCGGAGAGACCGCTCTCAACACAAGATGGTATCATGATTTCTTTGCCAAGTTGGCCAGTGGGAGGGCTGCTGAGCGCTTCAGCGGCGGGGCGGCCATCTGCGCTCTCGTACGTCCAGATTCCATTCAGACTCTGCCAACTATCGCGATGCAACAGAGGGCGTGGATGTTCTGGCCAAGGATTCGTCCCAACTTTATAAGTCCAATCAGTGTCGAGCGGAGGGGCCAAAACCTTGTAAGGCACAGGGCTGCGCTTGTCGAGAGAGGCCGAGAACGCCACAGAGGGCAGTATGGCAAGTATACCGCCCAACGCGTAGAGATGGAGCTGCATATTGATAATGTAAAGGTCAGTCAAGTGCACAGAGCCATGAATCTCTGGCGAGACAAGACCCTAGCCATGGCTTTTGCTCGGGCAGCATCCTTTTATAAGCAAGCAACAAATGCCAGGCCGCAAAGATTCCTCTGGGTTGGAGCTTAGGCTGTCGGTAGCCGGGCGTGCCGGGGCTCGTACTTGCAGACTTGCATTCCGCACCTGAACCACGAGGTGCGAGGTGCGTGCCCGTGCCCGCATTCCCCCTCACCTTGGCGCGATCTACATACTCCAATCATCAAAAAAGTCGCTACTTGGCGTTGGCTGCAGTCGCTCACCGTTCTATGCCGGCCCTATGTCGGCGTTGTGGACTGGTGCGACTGTACTCTATCTGTGGTTGGTGATGATTGGTTCGCCCAAAGATGCTCTGCTGGTAGGCTCGTGATTACGCCTTGGAAGAGCTCAGTTTGGTTCGCGGGGGACCAAGACATGCACTGGAATGCCGGGGGGATCGGCCTTTTGCTAGTGGCTTTGTGTGAGTAGCACTGCGGGGTGGGTGCCTGCTTCGTGCGGGGAAACAAAACGGGAAGAATGGAGACGTGAACAAGTAGAATATTGTTATGTGGTGCTCTGATGAATGATGATGCGGATCAATATACAAATAAGATGTAATTTCAGGTCTTCTTTTCGGGACAATGCTTGTCTATTTAAATGCCTCTGTAGTGCCGTCGTTGACTTGTAAAAATCCTGCTACTACTGCTGGGGACGGTACTACGAAAGAACAAAGGCCCCGCCGGAGCAACACTACCAGAATAACGGCATCCCGCATTATAGTCTCTTCTATTAATTTACTAAGAAGTGTTAGTGCTATGTTATGACTTACTTAGTCTACAGCTTCTTAAAAAAAAAGAAATATATAGAAATATCATATTATTAATTTAAAAATATAAGCGCGATATTAACGAAGAACCGCGATATGTATAGATCTCGTGACCTTAAAGCTCCCTTACGGCAGTCAAAGGGATAGAAAGCGCGCGGAAGGACTATATGCTGGGGTAATTATATAACGCTGTATCTTGGCTTTATAAGCTTAACTGAATTCTCGTATTTGGTGGGGTCGCTCGAATTTTTTTTCATTTCCTAATGCCCTGAGGCGAACTATTGCTAAGCGGCACTTGTCAATCATCCTAGGGCGGCCAGAGTTGACTAGACTTTAAATCAAGTCAAGTTGAATATTCTGACAATGGCCGCCGTGGCTGCATGTCATCTTTGTTGCTCCATGGATCGGCTGAGCAGTCATGAAAAAAGGCCATCCGTGTCCTCTATGCGTTGTATAGCCGAACAATATTTTACTTCTTGAAGACTGGAACTGTCAAGTGAGTGTGAGAAAGCGGCGGCATGGGCCGTATGACGAGGGCTCGGAACTAGCCGAGGGTGTGGCATACTTTATGCTATATACCTGACTCATGTATGCGTGTTAATAGAAAGCCGTCGCATCCTAGACACAAGCTATACTACTATTAGCTGGAGTTTGTGCCTCTAATTCAAGGGTGATAAGCAAACAGCGAGGCTGAATTGTGCTTGCCTTGTACTGAAATCTGTCTTGTATAATAATACCGTGATCTCGAGTTTTTTGAGGACTGGTGACTCGTGGTGACTCGTGGTGACTCGTGACTCGAGTGGGTTTCTGTTTATGATTTATTATAAAATTACATAACTTTGACTGCCCTGCTTGAGCCCCCGGTCAGCTATAATCTAGCTCTGGTTAACGAAGTACCTTTTCTGACAGGAGCGTCTCGCACAGATGAAAAGAGCTCTTTCTCTGCCTTTTCTAAGTCCTCAGTACTCCTCGCAAATCTGGTGACTCAGTGACTCAGCGTACATACTAGCCACTGTACGGCTGCTGTACTGGCTGTACTGACAGGGGATAGACTGGTACTTTGTGCTGTGGCCCGCTGTGGCCTACCGTGGCCAGCCCTGTGGGTTCTTCTTTGATATATCCTGAGTCCCGAGTCACCAGTCACCAGAAAACTCAAGATCACGGTATAATAATGTAATTTTTATCGTCAATATATATATCACTTTCAACTACAATACTTGTGTCCAAGTCGCATTTATCGACTTTGCCACAATCAAAAAAGCTTATATAGACTTCTGAGACTATGAACCGCGACTCGAAAAGCGAGTTGGTGTTTCTGCTTACACGTATATCAAGTATATCCGATACCATTCGAGGTGAAGAAGCAATAGCCCACAAATCAGGGTTTTGTGTCTAATATCAATAAATTAATTTGTCACAGGCCAATCCCCACAACGGGGCGGGCCGCATGGGCGTTGTTGCATAGGATGAACTCAGCCCAATATGTTGAGGAAACCGCGGTAAACACTTTTCATTGCCGATGGACTCGACTATAGATACGGCCATGCGCCGGTGAACATTTGCCAAAGTAGCCTTGCCTTCCCATCGGAAAAACTTTTTGCTTTGCGTTGCCTCTGAGGATTCCCTAGCATCATGAATTTCCGAACTGCCGCTTTCCTCATCAACTTCCTTAGCTTTCAGGCCGGACTGTCGGTTGCCGCTGGAGAAGGCGTCGAGGGAGATACAGGTCGCTTGGACATTGGCTTCAGGTCCGTGGGCCAGGTATGTCGTTTTTAAGCACAGTCTCGACTCATCGGCCAGTTGGGCTAACGAGGAGCAGCAAGAGAAAGACCTCCTCACCAAGACGGGCTCCCTCATCAAGAGTCGCAACACCTTTGCCACGCACATTGGAGATGGAGTCTACTTGGGAAATAGTCCAATAAAACGTGATGGCGATAGGTTTGTCGCCCCGTACCACCTTGCTGCCGCACCCTCACTCACGTCGCATCTAGCCTCTTCACCGTCACCGCTGACGAAGCCGCATTCAAGGCCACCTCCAAGGTTTGGATTCCAGAGGAATACTGGACTCTGCCTAGTAGAGAAAATAACAAGATGTTGGAGAGAGAGGCTGCCATATCTAGGGATCAGCTCGAGTACTACATGGAGGACCTGGGGCTGCAGTCAAGTCGCACCGTGAAACTGGCCAGGCTACAAGGGGCTGCGTCGGATGAAGTCCTGCAGATGCTTATCCCCAACGACATGATTGCCCACGACCAAAACGGCGCTCCCATCGACGTAGAAAGCAAGCTAGACACCAAGGTTGAACTAACTGAGCCTTCGTATTGGAGCGTCGATTATGATGAATGGGAGGGAGTACACGGCAGCAAGGTCTACACCAAGGAGTCACTGCGCGAAAGAAGCGCCTCCCTGACGGAAAAGGCAACAAAGGCCGTCACTGACGCTGAAAAACTCGTCGAGGCTGATTCCCCCGCTGCGGCAAAGGCGATAGAAGAGGCGCTCGCCGTTTCAAAGAGGTCTGCCGAGGGTATCGGCCATTTTCACAGACGCCGCCCCGACTGGGTCGACTTTGACGACTTTAACACGGTGTACGAGCAGTACGCCAATGCTCGCAAGGCCAATGCCAAGCTTCGAAAGCTGAAGCTGACCAAGGCCGTGGAGGCGCAGAAGAGCAAACTGATCGAGGCGGCGGAAAAGCTAGACGACGACGCGACTCGGGCTGCCGGGATTGTCGAGGCCCAGAAGGCCGCAGCCGAGAGCAACGAGCTCGTCGATACAGCCGCAAAAGAGATGGCGGACGTCGAGAAAGCCCACACAAAACTTGAAGAAGTTCGAGGGCAGCTCGACGGCGGCGAACAAGAGGAATTCATCGAGCTGCTGGCGGAGAACCCTCGAGCTGTATGGGCCACGCTCCAGGAGTCCTTTACAAGTATGAACGGAAAGGAAGCAGCGTCGCTTGATGCCGCCATCAAAAACGAGGCGGACATTACTCAATCAGAATACTCCATCTTCCAGGAGGGCGTCAACGAGGCCAGGGCCATGGCCACCGAGATTGGGGAAAAGTTGACGGCATTCCAGTTCGTGGTTGACAAGCCGGAAATTCTCTGCCGACGAGCTGGCGATTTAGACTGCGTGCGCGTTTCAACAGAGGAGTCTCGCCCGACGGGTGAAAAGCCCGTCAAGACCGAGCCAGTCAATGAGGGCGAGCTGATTGCCGTCGCGCAGCAGAAATCCAAGGAGAGCTTCGACAACCTCCTCGAGGAATTTAACTACAAGAGTGTGGTCAAGCACGACCAGCTTTACAAGGAGCTCAACGAGCGACTGCCCGAGTTCAACCCGGTATCCCGGACGGAAAGGATCACCAGTCTATCCTCCAAGTTTGGCGAGGGTGCGCTGGCCGTGGCCGGAATCGCGCTATACGGCAAAGCCGTCGCCGACGTTTTTTCCAGCGACGCCAGCGTATTAGATAAAGCCGCTGTCGTGACATCCATCCTACCCGGCATTGGCTGCGCCGTCCAGCTCGCGGATAATATCGAACGCGGCCACGTCGACGCAGCCCACACAGCTCTATGCTTTGCCGAAGACGCCCTCTTCGTCACGGGGTTCTGGGAAATCGCTCTCGTCATGCAGGTCGGTGAAGAGCTCGGCAACTGGATCCAGGCCGAGAATGAGCGCGACAAGCTCTGGGACATGGAACTCCTTTCGCGCAAAGGCGCAGAGGGTTGGCTCGATAATGTAAAGCGGCTTATCAAGCACCTCAAGTCGGACGAGTTCGTGGCCAACGCCACGACGCAGCTGTCGACGTACAAGATCCTGACGCTCTACCAGGCGTCGCAGCTCACGGGCGATTTGCACGCCGCGCACCAGGTCTTGGAAAACGCTGCAATGCCGGCGCACGCGCAGCCCGAGCTGAAGCGGCAGATTTGTTCGACTATTGCGGAGAGCAAGTTCCAGCTGCAGATGAAGCTTGAGGCTATAGCGCTCAGCCACACGGCCAAACTGGAGCGCGAGTTCAAAAAGAAGTTCCTTGACGATTGGTTAAAGGCGGCGACGACGCCCACGCCCATCTTTGGCATCACGCTGCCGGACTGGCCTAGCAATATAAGACGCATCACTGAGGAGATTGACCGCGCCAGAAATATGCCTCTGTCGCTGTATGAGACGGAGGTGAAGAGGGCTATTAGACAGGTCATTGAGCGGCTGGAAACGCCCGCCCCGTGTCAGTGTGTTCAGGGCAAGAAAGGAGGTAAATGCGAGTTTGGCGACTGTCAGAGCCCAAAGCCTGAGGGTCGCATGGATGCTGGAGGGAGATTGTATGCTACTAGTGTGCCTTCCATGGAAAGGGCACAGAGAATGCGCTTGACGTCGGAGTGCCAGGCCCTCTTTACTACATGCCCGGTTGGATCTACGGCGGGCGACATTGGCAGGCCGCTGCGGTGCACGCCGGGTAAATGACGAGTCCTTGGCTAATCATGTAAACCAGGCAACTAGGTGACGCTTGTCAACGGGCAGATGGGAGAAAGCAGTATATAGGCTTAATATACGGCTTTTGCCATCTTATCCAGTCAGTGTTATAAATAGTGCAAAATACCGTATACCATATGTACAGCACCTACTGTAAAAGTAGGTGCGGGCACGTGTAGCCCGGACAAAGGAGTCATGGACTAAAGCGCCCACTTGTCAGCAGCCAGGACGCGAAAAGGTCCGCTACTTGGTAGCCCGGCTTCTACGCCTAGGTGAGCTGCACTGGTTGGTTAACAATGGCGAATTGTAATACGGATCCCTTGTCCAGCGTTTTGTCCAGTTGGGGCCAGTATTGTGGTGCAAAATGCCGACATCTGGGCTGAGTGATTAAGGGCCAACTTTTCGAGAGGACAGGAAACTACAGGCTCATTTCCAAGGACGTATTTAACATTAAAACTCCATATCACAACGATGCACCGGGCTCATTGGCATGGACAAGTCTTTACAGAATTTAAATAACCCCCCGCACCATGGTCAAGGTCTTACAGTAGGTAGTTACAACCCCACTGTACTGAGTACCAACTGCCATGAACTAGCATCGACGGCTATTCCCATTGGTATGAACTTGATCTGCTCGCAAGAATTCCACTGCGCAATGTATACAAACAAGTGTTCTTACGAATGTTTCCTCGAGCGAGATCTTTCGCGCCGTCTAATGCGGGCGGACACCACCAATGATTGTCCATTGTCACGGCACGACAGAAAATATTCATCGAGGGCTTGGAGTGTAACGTGGGAGGCTGACTTAAGAATAGATGCCTGAGAAAATACTTCTCTGTGATTATTCCACGCCCAATTATATTATTCTTGGGGGATCATGGGTGAAGTGAAACGTTTGTCGAAATCTCACTATATACATACATGACTCACTCCATGCTCTATGTTCCAGACAAAAAAAAAGTACTTTGTAGTGATGTTCTCTAGATCAAGGTTATTAAAAAAGAGAATGCTAGCGCCTATATTGTTCTTGTGAGGACTTGACACTGCGTCCGGTGAGCACCACTAGCCCTGATTGAGAAACCTGCTAGGAATTCTCGTTTGTACCAGTGAAAACGCTCCCCAACTTTACGTAAATATGGAAGAAATATCGTCATCTCATAAGATTATAGAGCGGCGTGGTGGTTAACCCAAATCTGATACTGGCAAGCTACTCACCGACATAGCACGGAATAGCTAATGAATGCAAGCTTACGTGAGAGGCGCATTGCCACAGCCTAGTGATCGGAAACTCATCGTAAGAGGTAAAGAGGACAGCAGGCTCGGAGGGGTCAGCAGGGAAAACTTCCTCCTGTTACTGTTACTACTCGATCTTACAATTACAGGTTCCAATTCGGCGCCAAAAGCAGCAAAGTTTGGGGTGACTACAAATGTCAACTTGATCTGGTGAAGGAGTCATGGTGGAGCCGACATCTTATTTAGTTCCATGACCAGGGTGGCGAATATGATGACCATGTACTCATGCTTACGGATCTGAATGCGTTGATCAGATGTACTCGGTACGGTATCACGGCTTCTTTGATACTGACTACCATGTCTACGTTTCGAAACTGCGGATATAAGAGGATAAGGAGTCTGGATTTTTTAATCCTAGATCAAGCTCATTGCTCGAGATGTGAGGTCTTACTATTATGTATAAGTTGTGGGCTATGGCGGCTGTACGGGCCAACCCCCGACTTTAGCAAACTGGCTACTTGGCACTGGGCCACGGGGATCGTCGCCCAGGAAAATCTCTTTAGCGCGGCTCCGCTACCAAGACCTAACGGGTGGAATTCTGGAGCAAGGAAAATAAAAATAGGAATAAAAATAAAATCAAGAGTGTTCCGGGTGGTGCTTCCGAGCCACAACTGAGATGAGCCAGTCAGGTCGGCTCGCCCTGCCGAGACTCGATCTAAATATAAGCCGGCTGGCTGAAAGCACGGCCTGTCTCGGCTCGAGGCTTTAAATAGATACAGCTGAAGGCGCATGTTGTATTGGGACACTCTGTCAACTGCAGAGGCAGTTTACTCGCATACGCTCCCCGCGTAGGAATCGGGCATAGGGGAGCCACGGAGCGTAATAATGACCCTGCATGCCAGACGCCACGGCTCTGTCTGCCACATGTGATTGAGCCGTCCTGGTGTGTGGATACAAGAATCACCTAAAAAAAGAGAATTAGCTCGACATTTATACAATCCACCGAGGGTCATGCAGCCATCCAACCATCCCATCCGTGGAAGAGAAGGACTGTGTGTGCTGTGCAAGGTTTAGAGCGGCCGTCGGACCACAATCCGAGAGCTTGTGCAAAACAGAGATATCTTTCGTGCCCATATGAATCTTGGGTCATCGTCAGTCAATATCGAGCCACAGGGTCTCTGTGGGCTCTCGCTGCGAATGAGCCGCACAACTGAATACACCATGCCCAATCATGAGCTCGAGCATCCACCAATTCCTGCATGCTGGTCAAATTTCTCTGCTGGGTCTAAACATTGCCGTCGTGTTGAGGCGGAGCTGCCCACACCCCTCAGAGCTGCCAGAGGAGCAAAGGCAAAAGCCCGAGACTTTGAGAGCGCAAAAGAAATTACATACCGTAGTATAGCGAATTTATTATATTATTAATATCTAAGAATTAGAATAGTAATATGGTATATTTAGCAGGGCTTACGCCCCACCTGTGAGTTGAGGCTGCGTAGGACCGGACTTCGGCCATGCATGAAGGAATTCCTGCGAAGCGAACGACGAAGAAAGGTCCTAGAGTACGGCGATTAAGTCACAAAGTTTTGCTATTGGGCGTTTGTGTATCGTTTATGTAATTTGATCCCAAATCAGTTTCACCTGGCGGTAGCGTCAGCATTCGGCAATTTTTCCAGAAGAACATCTGCTCGACGAGGAGATACTTTATTTAGAGACGTAACCATCTAAATACAGTAGCACGTGAAATAGAATATTAAGCTAGTGGAAAAGCTTACGCCGCTGTGGCCGCACAATTGCCACGGGTTTTAGTCTAGGACATAATTCGGGATTCAGGTACCTTCGGTAGGATCTGAACTCTTTTAGAGCCCCGGTCATCGAAAACGAAGGATCAAAATTGCAATAGCTTGCAAGGTGTCTGCGTACGCTTGGCCGAGTCGGGATCAGATGTTCCATGCGGTAGACATAAGCCGCAGTAATAGAATCGGTCGCTGAGCCTTGTTTCTGGCTCGATGAAGAGATGGGCGACAAGATTGCTAAAAGAGATGAGCTGATATTGACGTTACAATGCGGTAAACTGACCTGTCAAGAGTTTTGAACACATACGTAGCATTCGATTGCTTATTACGGCGAAAGAGGTTTGTCATGATCCGCGCCTAGAGATCACTGCCTTGGCCAGTGCGTATATAAGTAGAGCTTATCAAACCACTCAAATCGCAAACCCTCTTATCAAGACACATTCTCCTCTAATATTCTTTCCATCTCTCACTATGGGGAAAGAGCTAGCACAACAATTATCCGTCACGCAGTCAGATGTGGCGATTGTTGGCGGCGGCGCAGGCGGCGTTGCTGTTGTTCTACACCTTATCGAACAAGCGAAGAAGGGGAGATGCCTCCGCGAGATCATCATTATCGAGACGAGAGATGTGCTGGGCCCCGGTCTTGCATTTTCGACCGATTGCCACGGAACGATCCTGAACATGCATTCCGACACCATGGGAATTTACCACGGGAACCCGCGAGACTACACACAGTGGCGCGAGAGCCTGAAAGATGGACCCTTCCCATCTCGTGTCGACTACGGGAAATATCTCCAAGAACGTTGGATCACAGCCATAGAGGAGGCTCGCGTCCTTGGCCTCACCATTACAAGTGTCCAAGCCAGTGCAACAGATATTGACAAGGCTGGGGACAACGCATATAAAATTACGCTCAATAACCAGACCACTCTCACTGCACACTCCGTTGTCCTTGCTCTCGGGAATTTTACCGGGTCAGCAAATTCGCATCTGCTTGGCAAGGCTGGCTACTTCCCCAACCCTTGGCCTACAACCCAGCTCAAGTCGATTCCCCCAACTGCACACGTTGTCGTTGTTGGTTCAAGGCTTTCCGCCGTTGACGCCGCGCTGTACTTGTCAGAGAATGGCCACCAAGGCGCCATCACTTTCATGTCCCGTAGCGGCAAGCTGCCCAGGGTACAGGGCGACCCAGTTCCCAACCCACGCCGGTATGCCCTGCACGAACTTGCGCGAAAGGTCGAGGGCAACCCCAACGAGAGTCTCTTGAGGCTTACGAGCTCCTTGATTGACGAGATCTCCATAGCCACCAACGGCGACTGGAGTTGGATGCTCGAGAAGGACTGCCCTATGGAGCAGCTTGAGACAGATTTGATTGCTGCCCAGGAGCAAAGAGTCCGCTGGCAATCTATACTGAACGGCACTGCTCCCGTCATCGAGAGATATTGGAACTCTCTTTCTTCAACAAGCCAGAAGCTATTCATGGAAAAGTTCAACAGTACCTGGATGACATACCGCCATGCCATGCCAATAAAGAACGCCAAGCGTGTCCTGAAATTACTTCAGAACTCTCAGCTTCAAGTCGTCCGAGGAGATAAAATTTGTTGGGATGGCATGTTCAAAGCCGAGACCTCAGCGGGTGTCCTTGAGACCTGCTATGTGATCGAGGCTACCGGTCAAGAATGCCACACCCAGCGCATCAACTCTCCCTTGGTGCAGTCTGCTGTGCATAAGGGGCTATTGACGCCGCACGCCGCCGGTGGAGTTGTAGTAGATTTCCAGAGTCTACAAGCGGCCAAAGGCCTCTACGTCATGGGATCACTCACTAGAGGCACCCATTTCTACGTCAGTGCCACTGATCGTGTGGCTGCACACGCGTCTCGCATTGCCCAGTCGCTGACTTGTGAGCCGTTTTCTTTGCATTTGCATGCTGCCATCTTTGTGGGTGGAAACTTGGTTTCCCACCTCATGGCCAGCAAACTAGTGCCTGAGCTGATTCAAGCTGGCCACGTACCCTATTTGTTCCTGGTGTCCTCGGCCGCCGAGCCGGAGAAGCAAAAGGGTGAGCTGTCCGACTTTCCTGAACTTGGCTTCTTTGAGAACGAATTGCTACAGGAGCATGTCATCCCATACTTTGAAAAAAAGGATGCCGAGGATGCTAAAAGTCCTACACTTCGCCAATTGGCTTCAAAGTACGGCATTCTGGTCCAGCAGCTGCCTGCTATCGGCGACAAGTCATTTTCTGAGAAAATGGGCCAGCATCACATCGATATGGGACTTTCGCTCGTCTCGACAGACAGATTCAACGACAACGCTCTTGGGTACTTTTCCAGTGGCAAGAAGCTGCTTCATCTTCAATCGGAAAACCTGTCATCCTATCGCGGTGTCATGTCAGCTGCGCGCGCAATGAATAACAAGGAAAGCCACTTCATCTATTCTCTTCGCGAAATGAAAAGAGGCGCAACTCTGGGTCACGTCATCGACATTCGCAAGCATGCCATCGACTATTCCAAGTCTACACTTGCTTGCATGGACGACGTCTACGCCCTTGGCATCGACATGG
Organism: Beauveria sp. NWAFU-1; assembly: GCA_024472245.1. NCBI lineage: Eukaryota > Fungi > Ascomycota > Sordariomycetes > Hypocreales > Cordycipitaceae > Beauveria > Beauveria sp. NWAFU-1. Next base: position 4,696,446 of record JANBXD010000003.1, read on the forward strand.
CAATGTGTGCCGTCGGGAAAATTGCCCGGGGCGAGGACCTCGGTGCCGTTAACCACATTGGCGAAAACGACGGCACGTCCGATCGGCCATCGAAAGAAGAGGTAGAGGAGTATGCCGCGAGCATTGTCCAAATACTCGTTGATTCTTTTGCTTCGACACAGAAAAAGGACGATTTCCAGTCCCACATTCTAGGGGTTGTTAGGGAGTGGTCAGACAAGAACTGCGCGTAAATAATCCAACAGTGCTCCTTCCATCTACCTAGCGAAAGGTATCACGGTTATCACTGTACTGGGCACCTAATTCGCGACCGGCCATTGAATACATTACTGATTTCATTCCATCTTTCTTTAACCAGCCTCCCAAGGCACGTTGCACCAAAGCTGTGCTGGGATGCGACTAATCCGATGCGAGTGTGGGCTAGGAGCAGACAGGCTGCGTGGGCTGCCTACATCAAGTAAATGCTAACTAATAAAATGATCTATCCGTATCGTGGCAAAGTTGCCGGCTAACTGCAACACGTAACACGCGAGACGCTCCAGCACACCCCACCTGTAGGGCGGCCGGCGCGACATGCGGATTGTTCGGCTCTAGGTACAGGCTTCTAGGCCCAAAACACACGCCCAGTTAAGGCCAATGGCCATAGAGCACCATAAGGCACCCGCTGAATCCCCGGCCCCGCGTCAACGCAGCGGGTGGTAGACGAAGCTCAGCCTTGTAGTGACCATCGCTGTCATGTTGCTGGTGGCGTGACGTAGAGGCCGCGGGCGATGGCAGGATATTTTCTGCAACTGAGGCGACTGGGTGCACTTATACCAACTTCCAAAAGCGCTGTATTTACATCGGATTGCTGTCGCCCAGCTACTCATGGATCACGTACCGCGCACCACCACGGTACTTAGCATCGAAGGGATAGACGAAGCGCTGAAACATACAAGTCTCAGAATACGCAGGTGTCACTTCGAAACAAACACTTTCAGATAGAACCTACGTACTTCAGAACTCTGAAAGCTGGGGTGTAGGTGAGGCAACAGTTTAGACGCATTGTTATAGTACGGACTGGTACCAGTATCAGGACTAGTAAGAGAGTCGCCCATAGTGTGGTTCGAAGGCTGGATATGGGTCTAATGATACTTATTGATAAGCTTCCGGGACGCAATGCCGGAAATAACTACGTCACGCTTATTTTGGCTCGCTACTTGAACTAACACGGGGAACAAATCGACACCGACGCGGGAGGAGACAAAATAGCGGCGCGGCCACTGTTCGCGGCTTTCTACGGCCACATCCCCTCTTTCGTATCTCGGTTTTCGTATCTCGGTTCGCCAGCTGAATTTATTGTGGATGACAACTACAGTGGGTCTAAAGTAATTCCGCTCGCGCTCGACTTGAGCAGGGTACTAGTACCTACACCTATTACTTTTAAAGCCATATAACACTACTAATTCTTAAGTAAAGAAATAGATATATTATATATAGATAGAGTAATAAATTCTACGTTAATTAATATAATTAATACTTTATATACTAGCCTCTAGAGTAGATAATAGCCTTAATTTAGTAAGGTATTATAATAATAAGATAATATAAGAGGTCTTAATTAAAAGCCTCCTAATACTTAATAGTAGTATTTTCTAATAAATTAAATAAGTACTTATTAACTAGTATCTCTAAAAGTTTAAGATAATACTAAATTATTTTTTCCTTAAGTAATACCTAAATGTTCTTAATAGGGTTAAGATTAGGTAAATATAGCGGCTAGTCTAGGATTTATACCTTATTCTCTTAACTAAACTTATATAGCTAATTCTATATTAAATAAGCTATATAAGTAGATATATTATCTTATATAAATATATTTCTAGGTTTTAGAATTATAAGTAATTTAGATTATAGTATTATAAGAATTATATATATAGTAATATTACCCTAGGGGCTATTAGGGTTATTATTAATTATATTTAAAGCTAACCTCCTAAAGGTACTAATTACGCCCTAAAATATAAGAGTTTTTTATCCCTAGGTATAACAATAGCTTAATCCTAATCTATAGTTATCTATTTCTTAGGTAGTAAGTTAAGTTAGAATACTATAAGGTAGTAGTAAGTAGTATCTTCATAAGGTCTTATTAAGAGTAGAACTCTTAATAGTAAAACTATTACTTAGATTAATTAGTAAAGATCTAGACTACCTAGCTATAAGAATACCTCCTCCTTAAGTACTTATTTATCTCTTTACTATAGACTTAGCTTATAAGGCTTATCTAACTATCCTAATAATCTTATATAACTAAATTATCTTAATAATCTAATAAGTTATTATATAACCTTATATCCTAACTAGGTTATAGGTATACCTTCCCTATTAGTCTAGCCTTAGCCCTATATTTATATAGCTATATTTATAATATAATACCCTTCCTCTTTTAGTCTTATCTTTAAGGCTATTAAATAGGCTAGCTAAGTAGTAGGTAGCTTTTCCTTCTTATATTACTATATATTATTATATCTAATTATATCTTAAGACCTCTTATATAATCCTAAAAACCTTCCTATAAGATAGATAAATAAAACGCCTTCTTTAAGTTAATAATTAGAAATCTAGTTAATATACCTATATACTTATTCTATAAAGAATAAGGTCTTTAGAACTATAAGGCGTCTAACGTAGACTCCTCTTAATACTTTAAGTATATTTATCTTAACTAGTCTTATTATAATATAAATCCTCTTACTCCTTAGTAACTCTATTATATTAGCACCTAGTATTAAAAGGCTAAATCTAAATTAGAGGCTACTAAAGAAGAGCTTAAAAAAGTAAGTACTAAAGTATATTACTTATAAAAATAAAAGAAATTATAGTTTAAGAAAATAATATATATAATTATATATAGTATTAATAATATTAAAGAACTAGAGTATATAGAATAAGAGGAAGTAGAATAGCTTTAGAAGGCTATAAGGGTCCTTCTTACTCCTTCTAAGGATCTAGATCTTACTCTAGTTTATTCTTTAGATACTAAGTTTAGTATTAAGTTATTAGATAGTACTTATATAATTAATTAAGATATATTCTTTAGGAATAGAATTATTTAAGTAAAGCTAAATAATTTATAAGGTTTTTAATTAGTTCCTAGGTATTCTTAGAGTTTAGGTATCCTTTCTATTTAATAAGATAATAATAATTTTTAATATTTCCTTATACTTTAAGTATCCTTTTAACTTTATATTTATTAGTATCTTTAACTATAATTCTTATAATAAGTATAGAATTATCTAGTACTTTCTTAAGTAATAATATATAAAATATTAGATAGATCTTTATTCTATCTAGTAATAATAGTTTATAGTTAATATTTAATATTTTTTATTTAATAAGGAATAGTCTAATTTTCTTCTAGTTAAGTTTATTACTAGGTTATTTAGTTTTAATATTTTTATAGATAAGGTAAACTTTATATCCCTCCTCTAGGATTAGTACTAGTAATCTCTTTTTATCTATATAATACTTTATTTAGTTTTATAGAAATATCTATTCTTATTATAAATGTTTTTATATACTTATAATAGTATCTACATATATAGTTACTACTAGCGTATTAAATATATATACTAGGCATATATTAATAGTAGGGTTAAACCTATAGTTTACCTTTATTAGTAATATCTTTATACTATTAATCTTAGAGCTATTATAAGCCTATTATATAAGTAGTAGCTATACTACCTAATCGTCTTATATTACGAACGCAGCTGCATAGATGCGGGGCTAAGGCCGGACCGACGGGGAAGGCATACCCGTAGCCTAGTTAGGACATGAGGTTACGTGATAGCTTATTAGATTATTAAGATGATCTAGCTACACAAGATCATTAGGATAGTTAGATAAGCCTTATAAGCTAAGTCTATAGTAGAGAGATAGATAAGTACTTAAGGAGGAGGTATTCCTATAGCTAGGTAGTCTAGATCTCTACTAATTAATCTAAGTAATAGTTTTACTATTAAGAGTTCTACTCTTAACGAGACCTTATGAAGATACTACTTACTACTACCTTATAGTATTCTAACTTAACTCACTACCTAAGAAACAGATAACTATAGATTAGGATTAAGCTATCATTATATTTTAATTAGTCCTATTTAGTAAGTTACCTTAAAACCTTAAGTAGCTAAACCTTTTATAATATTTACCGTAAGCGGAAATACTACTACCCCTGCCTAGGTTATAGTATAGATAAGGTAGTAGATTAAAGCCCTTACTACCTAAGTATAGACTATATAGACGAATAATGTGGGAACCCTTACGCTTCCTAAATTCCCTAAACCTAACGCGTTTAACGGAACTAAGGGAGATATGCAGACCTTTCTTACCTAGGCTAAGGCCTACCTTTAAGTTAATACTACTATTATTAACCCTATAGTAAAGATTCTTTATATTAGAAACCTTCTTACGGGCAAGGTAATGGAGTAGTAGGAGCCAACTCTTAGGGACTACCTTAACAACGAAACCCCTAAAGACGAAACCACTTAGATTTTTATAAACTATAAATACTTTAAAGAATAACTCGAGATTACGTTTAGGGACCTAGATAAGCTTTAAACCGCCACTTATAAGCTTAAGGTTATAAAGTAGACTAGATTAGCCTAGCACTACACACACGAGTTTAGACGTATTGTTGCCTACCTTGACTAGGAAGACGATAGTCTAATAGAGTTCTTCTATAAAGGACTTAAGGAAGATATAAAAGATAAGATCTATAAGAAAGATTAACTAGATACTCTTAACACCTTTATTAAAATAGCGATTAAGATCGATAATTGTAACTATACTAGACGTATAGAGAAGGGTAGTTAGGGAGGAAATAATTTTCGACCGATAATATAACGTTATTAGGCAAATACAGGAAAACGCCGCTATAGGTCTATAGCCTATAGAACTCACCTAGGCCTAATAGAACTCAATGCTATAAATAGGGAAAAGGGCAAGACTTATTATAACTATAGTAAGACTAGATACTTTATAAATAAGTGTTACGCCCCTAAGAAAGCTTAGAAACCTATAACCGAGTTACGAAAGCTAAATATAGCTAACCAAGACGAGTTGCCTACTTAAAACATTAGTATAGCAAATAGCAAAGAGTACTTCTCTAAACCTAAGCGAAACTACTACTCGCTAGACGACACTAGTTTAGACGAAGACTAGGATTTTAGGATATAACCTATCCTAGACAAGGAAGAAGACCTCAAGATAATAAGATTAGAAATAACCAGATCGTAAATCAAAGTAAATGCTAATATAGTCCTAGAGATACCTCTAAGTAAAAGGAAGGATCTTAAGATCACTAAGTTAGATATAAGAGACGTATTTATCTATATACCTATAACACTACTAGAACTAACTAGTAACTACGTAATTAAAGGGCAATCCCATTTTACAAATAGAGAACTCGACATAGTAGTCATATATAGAATAGATGTCTTAGACCCTACTATACTAATAGTAATACTAACTAATAAAGAAAAATAGATCTATAAAAACCTAAAGATTTTAGAACTTAGACTTATATATAGAGATTATATAACACTATTATAGGTTTCTTACCTATATAATAGCTATAGATACTACCTCTAGAAGAAACTAGAGTACTAAATATTCCTAAGCTATAATCTAGAAAACGAAATTTTTAAGGAGTACGAACTCTAATACTAGAAAATTAGTAAATAAAAAGAAGATTTTATCTCTCTTATTAAAAACCCTAAAGGGGATTACTATATTAAGGATAAAAACGCCTATACTATCTACACTATATTATTAAGATATACGAATAGAGGAAATAGTATACCTATAAGTAGTTCGCCTAGTCTAAACTTAATTAATATAGCTAGTAGATTAAGTGATTACTAAGAAAGCTCTAATATGTTAATATAAAGTTAATAATAATAAAGATAAGAGGAATAAAAAGAAAAGAAAGAGTAAAAGCTAACCCTCTTTAAGACACTTAGGAAAGTAAGTTAAGAAGTTAAGGAATATAAGAAAAGGTTAGGAAACAATAGCCATCGTTACTAGTAAGACTAGCTCTTCAATAGGGATCTAATAGGTCTCTATATACTATAAACATTAATAGCTAAACACACCTTATAGTCGACCTAACTATAAAAAGAAAAATAATCTAGGTAATAATTAATAGTAGAGTATAAGGAAACTTTATCTCGCCAAATCTTATTAATAAATTACGATTACCTTAGATAGAAAAAGACAAGCCCTACTAACTCATAACTATAAAAGGCGACGTAGTAAAATATAACTAAGGAGTAGTTAATATAAAAGTAATATAACTTCCATTTAATATATAAAGAATAAATCACTAAGTCAACCTAGATATTATAGAGATCTTAAAACACAATATTATATTAAAAATACCCTAGTTATAAGTAAGTAATCCCTAAGTTAATTAGAGAACCGGCTAACTTTAATAGGATCTACTAGGATATAGTTATAATAATAAGAGCGGCCTATAGAAGGCACCTTAATCAAACTATAATAGGTCTCTAGGAATATATATAATAGCTAGAGAACTAAAAGCTAGTATAGTAGAGATTCCCGAGGAATACTTAAAGTATAGCAAGCTATTTAGCGGAGAGCTAGAAATAGGACTACTAGAGTATTTACACTAGGACCATAAGATCAAACTCTAGCCTAGTACTAAACCAACGTTTAATAAGATTTATCCCTAGAACCCTAAGTAAGATAAAGTACTTAAGGAGTATCTAGAGGAAATGCTATTAAAAGGATATATATAACCATTAGAGTCCCTAGCAGGATACCTAATCCTATAGGTACTAAAGAAAAACGGGAAATTATAACTATACATCAATTATCAACAATTAAATAAGATTATAGTTAAAAATCAATACCTATTACTACTTATTACAGAGATATAAGATAAACTTAGTAGAGCCTAATAGTTTACTACCCTTAACCTAAAAGGAGCTTATAATCTAATTTATATAGCTAAAGGTTATAAGTAGAAAACCGCCTTTTAAACTATAAGAGGATATTTTAAGTATCTTATAATACTATTTAGCCTTACTAACACACTAGTAATATTCTAAACCATAATTAATAGTATTTTATAAAAATAACTTAATAAGTTCGTTATTATTTACCTTAACAATATCCTTATCTATTTAGATACACTTAAGGAATATAAGAAACATATATATAAGGTATTATAGATACTATAAGATAATAATCTCCTAGTTAAAGGAACTAAGAGTTAGTTCTACTAATATAAAGTTAAATTCCTAGGATACGAAATTACACTAGGATAAATTAGGATAAGTCTATCTAAGATTAAAGATATTCGGAATTAGCCTACGCCAACTAACATTAGAGAGGTTAGAGGATTCCTTAGATTTATAAATTTCTATTAACGCTTTATCTATAGATTTAGTAAAATTATAATTCCTCTTACTAACCTCACTAAAAAGGATAACAAATTCTAATAGACAGAAAAGGAAACTAATACTTTCTAAACCCTAAAAGAAAGAATCCTAGATAAACTAGTTCTACTTATAGCTAACTCTAATAAACTATTTAAAGTTAAAACCGACGCCTTAGACTACGCACTTAGCAAACAACTCAGACAATAAGATAACAAAGGACGACTATATCTAGTAGCCTTCTTCTTAAAGAAACTTCATAGACTAGAATTAAACTACGGCATATATAATAAAGAACTTATAGCTATTATTAAAGCCTTTAAAGAATAGAAATACTATTTAAAAGGAGCGAATTATAAAGTTAAGGTCTATATAGACTATAAGAACTTAACCTCCTTCACGACTATAAAGGATCTAAATAAACGATAGATTAGATAATATAAAACCCTTATAGATTATAATTTCGAAATTATATACTATAAAGGATCTAAAAACGGAAGAGTAGACGCGCTTAGCTAAAGAGAGGATTTAAAATTAGAAGAATAAGTAGATAATACGCCCTTATTACGTATAACTAAGGATAGGAACCTTATATTAGGCACCTAAGAGATTAACACAATATAGTAAGTTAAGCTAGACAATACATAGATATATAGAATCACATCACATATAAAGAAAGACAGCTATCTAGACAATTAGGAAATAAAAACGCACCTATCTAAGGAAGGCGAGACCTTCTGATACAATAAGCGACAATATATGCCTAGTACACTCTAAGAGCAGCTTATCAAGGAAATACACAAACACCCTTTACATAGACATTAGGGTATAGGGAAGATAATTAGTAGATTAAGAAGATTATATAACTTCCTAGAAAGTAGGAAAATAGTATAATAAGTTATAGATAAATGCGATATCTACCAGAAAACGAAGGCAGCACGACATATACTATATAGCAAATTACAACCAATACCACCACCTAAAAAAGCATAGTAAATAATTATAATAGACTTTATCATTAAACTACTAAAGTCTAAAGAACCTATAATAGGAGCAGTCTATAATAGCATTCTAGTTATCGTAGATAAACTTACGAAATACGCCTACTATATTCCTTACATAGAATCAAGCGATACTAAGGACTTAGTATATATATTCTTTAAAACTATTATTATATAACACAGATTACTAATAAAGCTTATATTAGATCACGATAAATTATTTATATCTAACTTCTAGAAATGCCTTATAGAAACTATATAGATTAAGTAAGGCTTATCTATAGCATTCTACCTATAGTTAGATAGTTAGATAGAGATTCTAAACCAAATACTCAAATAATATCTACAAAGCTTTATTAACTACTAATAAGATAATTAGGTAGTATAGCTACCACTCACATAATAGGCTTATAATAGCTCTAAGATTAATAGCATAAAGATATCACTAATAAAAGCAAACTATAGGTTTAACCCTACTATTAACATATATATAGTACGTATTATAAATACGCTAGTAGTAACTATATACGTAGACACTATTATAGGTATATAGAAACATTTATAGTAAGAATAGATATTTCTATAAAACTAAATAAAATATTATATAGATAAAAAGAGATTACTAGCGCTAATCCTAGAGGAGGGATATAAAGTTTACCTTATCTATAAAAACATTAAAATAAAGCAACCTAGTAATAAACTTAACTAGAAGAAAATTAGACTATTCCTTATTAAATGAAAAATATTAAATATTAACTATAAACTATTATTACTAGATAGAATAAAGATCTATCTAATATTTTATATATTACTACTTAAGAAAGTACTAAATAATTCTATACTTACTATAAGAATTACGGTTAAAGATACTAATAAATATAAAGTCAAAAAGATACTTAAAGCATAGGGAAACATTAAAAATCATTATTATCTCATTAAATAGAAAGGATACCTAAACTCTAAGAACACCTAGGAACTAATTAAGAACCTTATAAATTATTTAGCTCTACTTAAATAATTCTATTCCTAAGGAACACATCCTAGTTAATCACATAAGTACCATCTAACGACTTAACACTAAACTCAGCATCTAAAGAACGAACTAGAGTAGGATCTAGATCCTTAGAAGGAGTAAGAAGGACCCCTATAGCCTTCTAGAGCTATTCTACTTCCTCCCGTTCTATATACTCTAGTTCTTTAACATTATCAATACTACGCGCAATTACACATATTATTTTCTTAAACTATAATTTCTTTTATTTTTATAAGCGACGTACTTTAGTACTTGCTTTTTTAAGCTCCTCTTTAGTAGCCTCTAATTTAGATTTAGCCTTTTAATACTAGGTACTAATACGACGGAGTTACTAAGGAGTAAGAGGATTTATATTATAATAAGACTAGTTAAGACAAATACACTTAAAGCATTAGGAAGAGTCTATATTAGACGCCTTATAGTTCTAGAGGCCTTATTCTTTATAGAATAAGTATATAGGCATATTAACCAGATTTCTAATTATTAACTTAAGGAGGGCGTTTTATTCGTCCGTCTTATAAGAAGGTTTTCGGGATTATATAGGAGGTCTTAAGATATAATTAGACATAATAGCATATAGTAATATAAGAAAGAAAAACCACCTACCACTTAGCTAGCCTATTTAATAGCCTTAAGGATAAGACTAAAGAAGGAAGGGCATTATATTACGAACGCAGCTATATAGATATAGGGCTAAGGCCAGACCAACGGGGAAGGCACACCCATAGCCTAGTTAGGACATAAGGTCATATAATAGCTCATTAGATTATTAAGATAATCTAGCTATATAAGATCATTAGGATAGTTAGATAAGCCTTATAAGCTAAGTCTATAGTAGAGAGATAGATAAGTACTTAAGGAGGAGGTATTCCTATAGCTAGGTAGTCTAGATCTCTACTAATTAATCTAAGTAATAGTTTCACTATTAAGAGTTCTACTCTTAACGAGACCTTACGAAGATACTACTTACTACTACCTTATAGCATTCTAACTTAACTCACTACCTAAGAAACAGATAACTATAGATTAGGATTAAGCCATCGTTATACTATACTACCTAATCGTCTTATTAGTAGTTAATAAAGCTTTATAGATATTATTTAAGTATTTAGTTTAGAATCTCTATCTAACTATCTAACTATAGGTAGAATGCTATAGATAAGCCTTACTTAATTTATATAGTTTCTATAAGGTATTTTTAGAAGTTAGACATAAATAATTTATTATAATCTAATATAAGCTTTATTAGTAATCTATATTACGTAATAATAGTCTTAAAGAATATATATACTAAGTCCTTAGTATTACTTAATTCTATATAAGGAATATAGTAGGTATATTTTATAAGTTTATCTATAATAACTAGGATATTATTATAAACTACTCCTATTATAGGTTCTTTAGACTTTAGTAGTTTAATAATAAAGTCTATTATAATTATTTATTATACTCTTTTAGGTAGTAGTATTAGTTATAATTTACTATATAGTATATATTATATTACCTTTACTTTCTAGTAGATATTATATTTATCTATAACTTATTATACTATTTTTCTACTTTCTAGGAAGTTATATAATCTTCTTAATCTACTAATCGTCTTCCCTATACCCTAATATCTATATAAGGGGTATTTATATATTTCCTTAATAAACTACTCTTAGAGTATACTAGATATATATTATTACTTATTATATAAGAAGGTCTTACCTTCCTTAGATAGGTATATCTTTATTTCCTAATTATCTAGATAGCTATCTTTCTTTATATATAATATAATTCTATATATCTATATATTATCTAGCTTAGCTTATTAGGTTATATTAACTTCTTAGGTGCCTAATATAAGGTTCTTATCCTTAGTTATATATAATAAGGGTATATTATCTACTTATTCTTCTAATTTTAAATCTTCTCTTTAGCTAAGTATATCTACTCTTCTATTTTTAGATCTTTTATAGTATATAATCTTAAAATTATAATCTATAAGGGTTTTATATTATTTAATCTATTATTTATTTAGATCTTTTATAGTTATAAAGGAGGTTAAGTTCTTATAGTCTATATAGACCTTAACTTTATAATTTACTCCTTTTAAATAGTATTTCTATTCCTTAAAGGCTTTAATAATAGCTATAAGTTCTTTATTATATATACTATAGTTTAATTCTAGTCTATAAAGTTTCTTTAAGAAGAAGGCTACTAGATATAGCTATCCTTTATTATCTTATTACCTAAGTTACCTACTAAGTATATAGTCTAAGGCATTAGTTTTAACTTTAAATAGTTTATTAGAATTAACTATAAGTAGAACTAGTTTATCTAGGATTCTTTCTTTTAGGGTTTAGAAAGTATTAGCTTCCTTATCTATCTATTAGAATTTATTATCTTTTTTAGTAAGGTTAGTAAGAGGGATTATAATTTTACTAAATCTATAGATAAAGTATTAATAGAAGTTTATAAATCTAAGGAATCCTCTAACCTCTCTAATATTAGTTAGTATAGGCTAATTCTAAATATCTTTAATCTTAGATAGACTTATCCTAATTTATCCTAGTATAATTTCATATCCTAGGAATTTAACTTTATACTAATAGAACTAACTCTTAGTTCCTTTAACTAGGAGGTTATTATCTTATAGTATCTATAGTACTTTATATATATATTTCTTATACTCTTTAAGTATATTTAAATAGATAAGGATATTATTAAGGTAAATAACTATAAACTTATTAAGTTATTTTTATAAAATATTATTAATTATAGTTTAGAATATTACTAGTATATTAGTAAGGCTAAATAGTATTATAAGATACTTAAAATATCCTCTTATAGTTTAAAAGGTAGTTTTTTACTTATAACCTTTAGCTATATAAATTAGATTATAAGCTCCTTTTAGGTTAAGGGTAATAAACTATTAGGCTTTACTAAGTTTATCTTATATCTTTATAATAAGTAGTAATAGGTATTAATTTTTAACTATAATCTTATTTAATTATTAATAATTAATATATAGTTATAATTTCCCGTTTTTCTTTAGTACCTATAGGATTAGGTATCCTACTAGGGACTCTAATAGTTATATATATCCCTTTAATAGTATTTCCTCTAGATACTCCTTAAGTACTTTATCTTACTTAGGGTTCTAGGGATAAATCTTATTAAATATTAGTTTAGTACTAGGCTAGAGTTTAATCTTATAGTCCTAGTATAAACACTTTAGTAGTCCTATTTCTAGCTTTCTACTAAATAGCTTATTATACTTTAAGTATTCCTTAAGAATCTTTACTATACTAGTTTTTAGTTCTCTAGTAATTATATATATTTCTAGAGACCTATTATAGTTTAATTAAGGTACCTTCTATAGGCTACTCTCGTTATTATAACTATATCCTAGTAGATCCTATTAAAGTTAGCTAGTTCTCTAATTAACTTAGGGATTACTTACTTATAACTAGGGTATCCTTAATATAATATTATATTTTAAGATCTCTATAATATCTAAGTTAACTTAGTAATTTATTCCTTATATATTAAATAGAAGTTATACTACTTCTATATTAACTACTCTTTAGTTATACTTTACTATATCGCCTTCTATAGTTATAAGTTAGTAAAGCTTATCTTTTTCTATCTAAGGTAATTATAATTTATTAATAAGATTTAGTAAGATAAAGTTTTCTTATACTCTATTATTAATTATTACCTAGATTATTTTTCTTTTTATAGTTAGGTTAACTATAAGGTATACTTAGCTATTAATATTTATAATATATAGAGACCTATTAGATCCTTATTAAAGAGCTAGTCTTACTAGTAATAATAGCTATTATTTCTTAACCTTTTCTTATATTCCTTAACTTCTTAACTTACTTTCCTAAGCATCTTAAAGAGGGTTAGCTTTTACTCTTTCCTTTCTTTTTATTCCTCTTATCTTTATTATTATTAACTTTATATTAATATATTAGAGCTTTCTTAGTAATCTCTTAATCTACTAGCTATATTAATTAAGTTTAGACTAGATAAACTACTTATAGGTATACTATTTCCTCTATTTATATATCTTAATAATATAGTATAGATAATATAGGCATTTTTATCCTTAATATAGTAATCCCCTTTAGGGTTTTTAATAAGAGAGATAAAATCCTTTCTTTATTTACTAATTTTCTAATATTAGAGTTTATACTCCTTAAAGATTTTATTTTCTAGATCCTAGCTTAGAAATATTTAGTACTCTAGTTTCTTCTAGAGGTAGTATCTATAGCTATTATATAGGTAAGAAACCTATAATAGTATTATATAGTTTCTATATATAAGTCTAAGTTCTAAAATCTTTAGGTTTTTATAGATCTATTTTTCTTTATTAGTTAATATTACTATTAGTATAATAGGGTCTAAGATATCTATTCTATATATAACTACTATATTAAGTTCTTTATTTATAAAATAGGATTATCTCTTAATTATATAGTTACTAGTTAATCCTAGTAGTATTATAGGTATATAGATAAATATATCTCTTATATCTAACTTAGTAATCTTAAGATCCTTCCTTTTATTTAGAGGTATCTTTAAGACTATATTAGCATTTACTTTAATTTATAATCTAGTTATTTCTAATCTTATTATTTTAAGGTCTTCTTCCTCGTCTAGGATAGGTTATATCCTAAAATCCTAGTCTTTATCTAAACTAGTATTATCTAGTAAGTAATAGTTTTATTCTAGTTTAGAGAAGTATTCTTTACTATTTACTATACTAATATTTTAAGTAGGTAATTTATCTTAGTTTACTATATTTAGCTTTTATAACTTAGTTATAGGTTTCTAAGCTTTCTTAGGGGTATAATACTTATTTATAAAGTATCTAACCTTATTATAGTTATAATAAGTCTTACCCTTCTCCTTATTTATAACATTAAGCTCTATTAGACCTAGGTAAGTCCTATAGGCTATAGATCTATTTTAGCGTCTTCTAGTATTTAGCTAATAGTATTATAAAGGGTTACCTTAGTAGCTTATTCCCCTTCTATTATATTTAAGTTTTCTTATATAAAGATAATTATTAATCTTAATAGCTTACTTAATAAACCTATTAAAGTTATTAGGTTAATTCTTTTTAGTAATTTTATCTTTTATATCTTCTCTAAGTCTATTATAGAAAAGTTCTATCTAGTTATTATTATCTTAATTAATAATAGTAATAATACGCCTAAACTCTTATATATAGTACTATATAGATCTTATTTACTTAAGTACTTTAAGCTTATATATAGTAGTTTAAATCTTATTAGGGTCTCTAAAGGTAGTTTTAAGTAGCTCCTTAAAGTTATTATAGTTATTAAAGATTTAAGTAGTCTCTACCTTAGGTTATTTATTATTAAGATAGTCCCTAAGAGTTAGCTCCTACTATTTTATTACCTTTCCTATAAGAAGGTTTCTAATATAGAGAATCTTTAAAGATTCCCTATTAATAGTAGTATTAACCTTTAAATAGGCCTTAGCCTAGGTAAGGAAGGTATAGACGTTTCCCTTAATTCTATTAAAAGCTTCTAGCTTTAGGAACTTAGGTATAGTATATATAGCTCCTCCTCTTAGATTAGTCTAGAGTACTTAGACTTATATAGTTAAGGTTATAATTTACTAATATATCTACTATATTACTTATATAGGGTTAGTAGTATTTCCACTTATAGTAGATATTATAAAAGGTTAACTACTTAGGTTTTAAAGGTAACTTACTAAATAATACTAATTAAAATATAATAATAGCTTAATCCTAATCTATAGTTATCTATTTCTTAGGTAGTAAGTTAAGTTAGAATACTATAAGGTAGTAGTAAGTAATATCTTTATAAGGTCTTATTAAGAGTAGAACTCTTAATAGTAAAACTATTACTTAGATTAATTAGTAGAGATCTAGACTACCTAGCTATAGGAATACCTCCTCCTTAAGTACTTATCTATCTCTTTACTATAGACTTAGCTTATAAGGCTTATCTAACTATCCTAATAATCTCATGTAGCTAGATCATCTTAATAATCTAATAAGCTATCACATGACCTTATGTCCTAACTAGGCTATAGGTGTGCCTTCCCCGTCAGTCTAGCCTTAGCCCCACATCTATATAGCTATGTTCGTAATACTAGGGCGCCTATAGCTATACTTTATCTTTATTAAATCTCTTATCCTAGACCCTTATAGTTATTAAGTTATTTATAATTCTCTAAGGGGCTATAAATATATACCTTATAGGTAAAATACTACTTTATCTTATTACTATTACTATAAGCTATAGAGTACTTATTAGAGAAAATTTTTTTCTCCTACTAATTAATTAGCTTCTAATAATACTCCTATATAAATCTTAACCTTATAGCTATATATTTAGTTATTAATCTTAGCTATTAAATTATACGTCTATAGAAGATACCCTATTATTATAAGTAGGATATTAGAGTTAATATAGAATAATGTAGATAGGCTTATTTAATAAGCTTTTTATTCTAGATAAAAGGGTTATTATTAATAATTTAAATTATACGTCTTTTATTACGTTCTAATATCTTTTTAGATATACTAGGGTATAGTAAATCTTAACCCTTAATTTAATATTTATAGCGCGTCGTAATACTAGAGATACTACCTTTAGGAATATACTTATACTAAGCCACGTCGTCGTAAGAAAAGCCGATTAAATGTAGTCGCTATACCCTTCCCCTCTTATAAGGACTATAGTTAGGATTTTAGGAAATTCTAGGTATTATAGTAGTCATAGTAGCGGTTTAAAGTTTAAGTGTTATTTTTTTATGCGACGTGACTTAGTACTAGTATATAATTTTGTGGTTTTGCGAGCGGAATTACTTGGACCCACTGTAGCACCAGCGCTAGTGGCGTTGACGATCTACAGCGGGGTCTGAGTCCGTATCAATCGTTTATAGAGCTTGAATACCGCCCTCGTAGCGTAATGGTTCGATCATGGAATCCCGTTAAACTGTTCTGCTAGGTTACTTCTGCTTCATCGGTTAGCATGCTCGTGATGATATATATAAGGACCCTTTCCCCTCTGATGCTACTGCAAGTAGCGAATGCTTTGGATATCTTGGAGAACCTATACACATAAAAATGCATCTACGTATTATATCTTTCTTACTTTTCCCTTTGCTCCCGTCACTTATTACGGCCCTTCTCAACTGCCGTCCCGATGGACCTGTTCTACCAAAGCCAACCTCTCTTCAAAACTCGCCCGTTTTCGAATCAGCAGCTGCTAATCTCACCAAGACCCTGAATGATGCAATTAATGGCAGCATCGCAGCCGGATGGGCTGTTGAAAATGTGTCTTTCTCGCTTGCCGTCGTCTCCCTCGACCAGGCAGATCCCGGAATGCCTATCTTGGAGTACCACCACCAGGCGAAAACCAGTGTCAATGGCACAAAGAAAGTGGACCGAGATTCACAATATCTCATCGCATCTATAAGTAAAGTCTTAACAGTCTATATTTTGTTGATGAGCGATGTGAATATCGATGATCCGGTAACAGAATTCTTGCCTGAGCTCGGAAACAACAGTTCTAGAATGCAGTGGCAGAACATAACGCTACGGATGCTAGCTTCACATCTTGCAGGAGTGCCGACAAATGGTAAGCCAGTTCAGGATAAGAATAGTCTGACTGATATATGCTGCATACTGACATTCCCCCATGGTAGATGGATTCTCCGAATATTACTATTTGAAAGATCTTTTTTTGTCACATGGCTTCCCGCCTATTAGTGACTCTGATTACTCGCAGTGTGAAGTCATCGGACTCAACAATGCCTGCAGCAAAGAGGGTAGAAGAATTCGCACAACGGTCTCCGGTAAGCAATTGCTGATGGCTTGACTAGACTTCATCAGCCACATGATAGGCGCACATCGGATTACGGCACCAATGGAGCGACCTGCTTACTCGAACGCTGCCTTCAATGTCTTGGCTATGGCACTGGAGGCCGCAACGGGGAAAAACTATGCGCAGATGGTAAAGGAAATGTTCTCAACGAATCTTGGTATGAAGGACACGCTCCCTTCGCCTGGTTGTGATTACAAAGGAGTCATCCCCTCTGTGGAAAGCAACTGGGGTACAGATTTTGGCTATAGTGCTCCGTGAGTAACTCAGCCGGTTGCCTATGTGCATGTGTATCAGAAGAGCGTATGTATGTTAATCTGAAAATGCAGTTCAGGTGGCCTTATTTCTACTACTTCAGATCTATCGAAATTCACGCACAGACTTCTCGCCCGCTCTCTAGGGCTCAGTCCGACCCAAACCCGGCAATGGCTCAAACCAGACACATTTGGCGGAAGCACATCTACCGCAGTTGGCATGCCGTGGGAGATTTTTCGACCAGCTGACCTTGTTTCTAAACATCCTCATCCAATTACAATTTACGGTAAAAACGGCGGTGCTCTGGGCTATCGTAGCCAGTTATCGGTGCTTGACGAATACGGCATCGGGCTCATCGTTCTGTCGGCCGGCGCAATGAACGCACAGCCGTTACTCACAGACGCCATGCTTGCACAGTTTGTTCCCGCCATAGACGAGGTATCCAGAAAGCAGGCTGACGATGAATACGCACGCAATTTTGGCACAAACTGCAAGGGTGGAAATAGCAGCGGTAAAGCCAACATCACCTTCAAACAAGATATAGACTCACTCACCGTCTCTGCTTTCCACCTCAATGACTCAGACATGCTCTCATCAATAACAGAGATTTGGAATCTGACTATGGGGCAATACTCTTCTCCCGTGGGGCCGAAATTACGCCTCTTTCCTTCAGACATGGTCAAGCAAACGAAAGTACAGGGTGAGACGTTGACGAGCGAAAAGTGGCTCCTATGGCCGGAGTTGATCGATGGAGAACGTTCGGACTTACCTGGTGCTGGACTGGAACATGCAAATTGTATGACTTGGACAATCGGAAATTGGGTCCATTATGGAGGTCAGCCGATCGATAGGGTCCTGTTTTATAGGGATGAGAATGGCAAGGTTGTTGGCTTTGAGGCGCCCTTCTTACGAACAGGCATCTTGCGGCCTTGAAAAGGCATCTGAGGCGGCCAGGGCTAGTTCGGTTCATCACAGTATGTAATTAATCTGCCCCCGGCCTATTTAGCGAATTGGGATGCATCGGCAGCCTTAATCAATAGTATTTCCGGTGGTCCTCCAGCGTCTACTAGACATTTGCGACATTGAGATATTCTAGTGCTATGATAGGAACTCTAATCTGTCTTTCGAGACATAACTCACGCTGATTAGGTGCGAATTCGTCTGTGCTTGTCTAGATACCTGAGCACTTTCTGGAGAGTAAGGTGGCTTACCTGCCTACTCAATATTATAACTGCGTACTTGTCCTCCTTCAGTATAGCCTCCAGCAGAGTCCTGCCGAGTTTACCAGTACCTCTAGCAATCGCAACGACTTTGAAGACCATGGTAATATAACAGAAGGTATGTCGAAAGCAACAAAAGGCCTTTTGTCGTTTGTGAATCTTTTTGAGCATGAATCTAGACGTAGACAATGCTGAATATTAATAGACGGCATACATATATGTAGAGAGAGGGCAGCGGCGGATCAGGGTGCAGACTGTCGCACGAGTCGGGCTACTCCACAAGATTGATGTATCAGTGAAGCATTAGTCCGCAGACTCCACGTCACATCCGCATGCGAAGACCTTCGTATAAGTGCAATTGGCTGAACAAAAGTTTTCTTAGACATTATATACGTGTGCGGTTGCACTGAGCTAAGGTACTGTATGCGGACTTTTGAGATAAAATGATAGTAAGGGCAATAATTACACAGGACCTACACAGGACTAGTACGGGTGCCCACACCTGTAGTTCGAGTATGGCTTGGCAGAAACCAGCGAGATCCGAGTCAGCAGCCTTTTATTGATCAGGCTATCATATATACAGGCGTAACTAATTCACGTCATTCTAAAATTATATTACCGCGGACATTAGTAAGTATTGGAACGGCAAGGGCCGCATATTCATCAAGTCACTTGCTATAAGCGGCTCTAGACGCGCGCTTTTCCTACCAAAAATGACAAATAACTTTTCTAAGCCCCGAATCAATAAAACGAGACCCGGCGAGAAGCGAAGGGAGTAGAATCCAACAACGCGAGCTCGAATGACGAAACTCTAATTGTGATATTCTAGAGTAGAGCTTAGAAGGCGGAGCGGAAGAGCCGGAGAACCCAGAGTAGGTGGAGCATAACGGCATACTCTTCCCTGTTAAATACTATTGACGAATATTATACAACGAGAAGTAGAGAAAAGTTATACAGTAGATCGGCGTATACCCGTGGGGGTTGACTTGGTGTGCATTGACGACGACGCCATGTTCACGCCGTACGCGTTGCCGAAGTGGGTTATGGGACATACGGTACGCGTGGATGCCGGACCTGGCACGGCCGTGGAGCTATGCGACATGGACAACCTCTCATATAACCGCGTCGCCAAATTTGTTAGGAGCGTCGGGAACTCGGCGCTAAAGGCCGTCAAGGCGAACAACGGCGAGACGCTCGATTTTTCGCGCCCCCATTCGACGCGGGTCTTGACTAGTACAACAAATCTGGGGTGTATTACGGCGCTCGCGACGGTCGACAGGTTTTGCATGCCAGCCGGGCAGAAAGCGCTGCTTCCTGCGTGGATCATCCAGGCCGAGGTGCAAGTGGAGGCAGTAGCAGGCGTGGCGGTCACATTATGCGACTTTAAGAACCTCTCATACAATCGTTTGGCAACATTTACCGGGTTCGTGCAGAATTGGGATCTGAAAAGAGTCAAGGCCGCGAACCAGGCGGTACTAGACTTCTTCCGCCCAAGGTCGATGAAGGTATCTTGAAGAGTATTGCCAAGGGCGCAGTAGCTGCCGTCGTCTCTCTCCGACGTTCTCGTCGGTCGACCTAAAATAAAAGATTCTATATCTCATAAAGTCATAGGTACTAACAGGTAGTATAGAGCTAGAAGAACAGTTTACTATAACCATAACGTCGACCACCCACTTGCGGGCCACACCCACATTTGGGCCACCATTTTTGGTGTAGCTACACCAAAATAGAATCTTATATAATAAAATAGAGAAAAGTATTATAATTATTTAAAAATATATATAAAATAGCTTAAATAGGTAACTTTTATATATAAAATTTTTATAATATAAATAAATCTTAATAAATTAATATAATTAGTTAAAGTTTTTTTTAAAAAATATTAGGCTTTACTAAGAAAGTACTAGTAATGCTCAATACTTTAATACTAATTTTAAAAAGTTAAAGACATTTTTTTAAATTCTAAAATTTTTAATATAAGCTATTTATATAGATTAAAATCTTATATTTAAAAAATATAGTCTTTTTAATTAATAGTTCTTTAGTTATTAAAACTAAGTTTAAAATAAGAGGAGAAAAAAAAGGAAAAAATTACTTTAATTTATAAAATATTATTAAGATTTTTTATTATAAGCTAAGATTTATAAAATAAAAATTTTATAATCTTATAGTATTTTATTATATTTATTATATAATTTCTTATATTTACTAAAAAATACTTATATAAGAAAAAAAAAGTTAAAATTACTATATAATTTACTAGGGAGAGGTTTTCTTTAGCTTAACTAATTATTACTATTTTATAAAAATTTACTTATTTTTAAAAAGAAGATAAATATTATAAATAAGCTCTATATTATTTTATTATTAATTCTATATAATTATTAGAACTATAGTAGGGCTAGAAAGTCTAGTTAAAAAAGGTGTGTTTTTACGTTTTTTAGTAGGAAGAGGTAGCCCACAAGGGGGTATAGCCCATAAGTAGGTGCCCGACGTTATATATTATCTAGTATAGCTAGTATAGTTAGATAGTTCTTTAATTAACTAATTATAACTTTTATTTTATAATTAATGTATATATATATATTTCTTAAAAAGATATTTTTAAATATATTATAATTAATAAGTTAATAAGTTTATATATTATATATAATATTATAAGATCTTTAAACTTTTTTTAGAATATTATAGTCTTATTTCTTTTTCAAGATATAAGTTATTTTAAAAATTTCTTTATAACTTATAATCTTTAAGTTTATATTATATACTAGCCTTAGATTACTAACTAATAAAATTATTATAGTATTAAATTAGAACTTACTTATAAGAATATATTAATACGAATCCCGCGGTGCGTAAAAACCGCAAACCCCTGGTAGTAATGACAT